>CAXITT010000481.1:450206-484826 GCA_964033795.1 Lymnaea stagnalis | reverse complement strand
ATATATATATATATATATATATATATATATATATATATATATATATATATATACATATATATATTTATATATATATAACCTATATTTAAATCCAAGACGTTATCAAACACATGTTCTGTTTATGATTTGACTTAATACCAAATTTGTGTACGTGTGTTTGGATATAAATCTGATTAACTGAAACTACAACCTGATTAATACATTCGTCTAAGGCCCCCGTCATAGTATTCCTCTCTTCCTTCAGTATTTCAAGCTGTTGGTTGATAATTTGTACAAATCTCTGAGCTTGAAGTGCCCTGCTCACCATCTTGGAAATAATTACTTTATTAAATTTACTGTTAAACATTAAATATAGCTAATTTTAAACTCGTTACACACTAGATAGTATCATCTCTATACAATTCAAAATGTGCATGAGAAAAAAAACACAAAGAATTACATACATTTTAACAGACGGATGAAAAAGCACACGGAATTACATATACACAAACACATACAATGGAGAAGGCACCATGCAAAACTTTCTAAATCACTTTTTAAGAGAAAAAAAAATGAATTATCCATTTTAACGTGTTAGTTGAGTGTCAGTCTGTAGCATTTGACCTACTTAATGAATAAAAAAAGATTTATTTAAGTCTAAAATGTCTCCAAAGAAAAAGTGTACATGTTATATTTACTATACAACATTAAATTAAAAAAAAAAACAAAAAAAAAACAACAACATCCAGAACGTACCTATCAGGTTCTCCAAGCCAAGGTAAACACATGCTTTGAATCACCAAGCTTGAATATGCTTAAGTTTCATGCTTAGATTTCATTTATAATTATTTTTAAATGTTCAAAAACATAAAAACATTTTATAATTTTGACCGACACAAACTTGAGCTTTTTCCCAGAAGTAGCAGAAGAGATATATAATATGTGACTATGGTTTGAAAATGGTTTGAAATGTGTTTGAGATTTTATTTTGCGTAATATAATTAGACAATGGAACAGGTACTTTATCTTTACTTTGTTTTGAGCCTTCCTTAAATTTTAATTTTGTAGAAAAAGAGACTTATACAAAAATATGAAATGTATATGAAAACATTTATTAATTTATTACCTAAAGAAAGCATACACACTTTCTCTCCCACCCCCTCCAAAATCTCTATGTATATTCCTCGTCTCTATATCTCATTTGTTTCTATTTCTGTCTTGTCCTGTTTCTCTAAATAAACAAACATAATCCCCAAAAATATTAACCCTCTTGGACCAGAAGGGCCGATCTATCGGCCCAATGTGAAGTATGGAAAACGACTGATGCTCCGATCTATCAGCCCCATAATTCAAGCTTCGAGAATGGCTGGTTGGTCTTTGTACCAACTAATCAGATTACTCCCTATATATTGATGTAACATCGTGGCGTTTAATTGGCAGCCTCCGCTTTTTGTTTATTAGCTTTAATTGTGGTCAGGTATTATTCTTTTTGTGATTCAAGTAATATCGTAAACTTCCGAAATGTCCGACAGAGGCCCTGAAAAAAGCTATCCTCAGTGATTTTGATATTTTAGGAGTGAAGCTTACAGTGACACTGAAGAAAACAACCGGGGAAAGTATTGAAGACAATCAAAATGATGATGTGGATTATAATGTTGTGAACTCTTAGTTTAGTGTTATGTGTCATCAACTGGATAGAGATGACCCCTCTGACAATATAGGTCCTATAAATGTGCTTCAAGGCATAGGCACCCCATTTAAGCACTTTATACTATTGTGTACACTAAATATCACTCAAAAATTTATGAGAGAGACCAATAGGTATGCAGACAACTTAAGAGAAAGCCCCTAGGTCATAAGTGGGGGCCTGTTACACTGAGTGTCTGTAGCGACTGAAAAATAGCTTAGTAGAATCATTTGCCAGAGTAGTCTGAAGGGCCTCACTGGGACAGAGGTGTCTGCAGGGCATCCATGGGTTAAAGGTGTCTGAAGGGCCTCCATGAGCCTTGTTTTCCGGAAACACGAGTGTTAGGACTTCAACCATGAACAAAGTTACACAATCGATACAACTAAGTCATGTTTATTCTAAGTTAAGCAAAAAATGACATGAATTAATTATGCAAATCAGTATAGCTCATGTTGCAATTTCAGTTTAATTGATAAGTATTGTGTAACACATGTTTATTTATGGGAGATGTAGCATGGTTAACTAATACTTTGATTGTCATGGATGCCGCTATCACTTGAGTAATATAATTAATTCTCTCACTCCTCAACTCAACTTGACTGTCCTGTCACACAATGAGGATTCACCGTCCATGAATAAATTTACATAGTACTTTATTACATTCTATAACTACATTAAATAATATGCCTTGCTAGGCTTATATCTTGCAACAATTCCAGGATACAATCATCATATACTTATATAATCTTCCACATCACAATTGAATCACAATACTTCAATACTTCAAAATAAAACAGGTCCCCTCTCTCTGTCGGAAAAATGGTGTACTCTCTCGTTCAACTAAAGCGTGCAAGTCACTTGTGCTATATTAAATAGTCCTCCTCTTTTCTCGTGAAATACGAGGTATTACAACTCTATGCTCAAATTACTACACCATCCTGACATAATAGTGTCGTGTGTAAAATTACAGCCAACTTGGTTTGTTACATATTGTATTAGTTCAATCATTTTTATTTAAGAATATATAGAGAGTTTTATACGTGTAAAGGAAACAGTTTAATTTTAATTTTAAAAAAAAAAATATTTTTTTTGCCATGCGAGTGCCGACCTCGTAATATGTGTTTTGGCACGTACACCCCGAAAAGGCTCCTCCCCGAAAGGGTTAACTTCAGATCGTATACAACTAAAGACAATACTTGATGAAAGGCAAAAGATTTAGCCAAGTTTAACTTTAAAGGTCTTTACGAGTATTTGTATCGGGATTTCGTCAATAAATTTTGTCCAAACAAAATACATTTACATTAGGCTATATTGTTAAAAAAAAACCCAGAAAAAAAAAATGTCAACATTTAAAATTACGTCACAAAAAACTTTATTGGTAAGCCCAAAAAGAAATTAAAATGCATTCCAACTTACTCTCAAATATTGCAGTTAAATGCCGGGATTGTCAAATAGAGTTGCGGTGGTGAGTTGAATGACTAAAGGTATGGCTCTACTATTGAAAAGGTGTTACGTCAATGATTAGATTTAGTTTTAGAATGTTATCTTTTTGGAAACAATACCGAAGTTCACAGATAGTGCTATCAAAATAGAATTTAAAAACTATTGATAAATATCTTTAACACATATGTGAGTTTGTAGTTACTATCTAGTATTCATCTTTGACACCCGTATACATTCATAGACACCCCCATACATTCATATACACATGCATTTAAACACACACACAAACACACACACACACATTTATATATATATATATATATTTATATACGCAAACACATGTACACCAAAATGATAACTATCCTACACATATACAAGTAGAGACATAAATGCAACATATCCACATATAAGATGTACTCAAAATCACAAATATTTAAACACAAAGACAAACAAACGCATAAATAGCTGATGTACCGGTGTTTTTCCCGTATTAATTACATGGATTCATATCCAACATAACATTAATCTTGACCAAGTCCCGCCTTTAACAAAATTGTCAAAGACAGTCTATCACATTAAGCAAAGTACAGCTCAAATCAAGGCTTTTTTTCAATTCAAAAATTGCTTTTTATCATCTTTGCGAGTGAAAGAGTAACAATAATAATAAAAATCTACCTCTAGGGTATTATCACGTCAATTCGCAATAATTAAATTATTGCTCTACGTGGGTCCGAAGTGCATTCCATCTCCGAATGCGAGTTTGCCAAAGACATTGGTAGCATAGGAATAGCATATTATATCGTTTGATTGAATATTGCTGAGATGCGCTTCTGAGTATATAGATATCCCTTAATTTAACGTACCAATGTAAACGTTAATTTCTTGGATTTTATCCACGGCAGTGGGTGGGTAAACTTTTTGTGCGTAGGGCCACATTGATAAATGTAAAGCTATTGGGGGGGGGGGGGGGGGCGCATGTATATTATGTCCAATGTTTACATGTCGGTAAAAATGTCTCATATTAAAATCGTTAAATTTGCATTTTAGCATTACATGACAAAATTCAAGGATCGTTTTTAAAAAATTTGAAAAATTAATAGAAAACAAAAATAGCTAAAAAATGTTAAAACAAGTTATTTTTTGTTTGTTTCTGAAATGCCTTCGATGGCCGCATGATATCAGTTTCTGTGCCGTAGTTTGCCCAAACTTGATGTACGGTATTTGATTGTATCCAGTCACTCTCATATGTTTGTTTATGATTATTTAATATAATTTTTTTTTTTTTAATCATCAGCTCTTTTTGATTTAACGGTATACATAAGATATGAATTAGTCTGATGGGTATTACATATAAATTCTATTTTATTATTTTAGTGGATAAAAATTATTAGTCAATTAACACGCTATTATAAATTCAAACTATCGTAACAACACTGAATTTTCGGGGACATTGTTGATTATACTTTTGAGTACACTTTTGCTTAAATCGTTATTACAATTAACATAAAACTAACTGTATTATTTTCTAGCACATAATTTTCATTAATGTTAATTTGAATCTTGAACTTGAATCCTTCAAATTTTGTATTTCTTTTGATGATGCGTGGTCAGCGAAGAGTTGTCACAAGATTAAAATGATTAGTAGGTATAGCCTACATATACAATCTTTTAAATGTAATGAAGTGTGCCTTTAAGACTGACTTATGGGTAACTATTAAAGAAAGATAGATTCAACGAATACAAGATATTTATTGTTCGTATTATGAAGTCTACCTATATCGAGAAGCTTTATCAGACACATTACCCTAACAAGAAAGAAAAAAGACCTAACTTGAATATAAATATACTTTTATTTATATAGAGGCATGTGAAATCAGAACTAATTAAGCACATTAAAAATACACAAAAACAACCAAACAAACAAACAAAAAATTTAACAAAGAAATCAACATTCATAATATTAGAGAAAATCGCCTTCTACAACAAACTGGTCTGAATCAAAAAGAAAGAACTAGAAAATTAACATTCGACTAAAAGTGTGGATAATGAATAACTCGGACAACTTCTTTAAAAATGAAAAATTTAGAATATTATAAACGCTTGCAACTTAGGGTAAAAAGTCACAAACAGTGTTATTTTGTAAATAAAGATGTTATGTGAGAGCACATTATCAGGTTATTGTTATCGAAATAAATAAGAGTTTATTGATTTTTTTTGTTATCAAAACTTTTTATCGAATTTTCCTTTTAAATTTTAAATTATAATTTTTATTATAATTTTTTTTTCAACCACATAAATTTGTATTATTATGTAATAAATTAAAAGTTTTAAGATAATAAATACATTAAAATTCAATTGAAAATAAAATACTTTAAATACAAAAAGTACATTCCACTGATAAAATTTTAAAAAAAAATCTATATAAGCAGTTAAATTTTACAGTAGGCCTGTTTCGTTTGTACAAGAGTTGCGGATATGATGACAATAATTTTTTTGAGGTCATTGTCGTTTGAAATGGTGGGAATTATGGTTCAATTTATTTAACTAATTTATTGTTTATGTTTTAAAATTTCTTCTATCATGAAACTGTTTAATACATTTTAAAGATTGTGGTATGCTGTTTTAATAAACTTTTTACACTACATCAGCCGATTATGGAATTTATGTCTAAGTTTGTATCATATAACATGAAAAAATAGTGCTCATCCAATCGTTATTGCGTTCACAAGTCTGCCATACCAAATATAATTTTTCACCCGCTGCAATTTCAGCACACCGTGTTACTGTTTGGTTTTTTGAAACACTGCGAATAAGTCCATAATTTGTTCGATGACATCCAATTGTATTTACACAATTTGTTTTATCCGGAACTGCTGTCATAAAGGATACCATGTACACGCCTTTTAGAGGTGCAGTGAATATAACGGTGGTTTGATCAAAGTGTCCTCCATGGTTAGCATCAATACGATCATACGATGTATTAGTAGCATAAAATCCCGTATTTATAAATTTTTGTTTCCATGCTACGAATCCGACTTTTGGTTGATTGCACTTGAGTTCTGTAAAAAAAAAATAGAAGAATATATATAATATGAAACATGAATAACATAAATTTACACAACTAAAAGGAAACTTTATTCGCCTAAATTTATTATCTTCAAATGAACCGATGATTAGTTCACAGTCACCTATCAAGCATTTCAGCTTTGTATTGTTTCCCATACATTTTCTGTGTTGATGTTATTTAAAGATTTGATTTGTTTTCATTGCATCAGTTCTTTGTACTTGGTTTGTTCCTATTTACAACTATGATGGTGAATCGCTAACGTTAATTTTCAAGACAATTGGATTCGTCAGCTTTTTTACGAATTTCAAATTCGTTTATGATAACTAATACGCAAGATTCTTAATCACATGGGATTAATGTTGTGTTAAAGAATACTGACTTAGCGTTGGAAAAGAAAACATAATGAATTAATTTTACCTGAACACAAAGTGGATTATTAATATGTATGCTACATAATTTATTTTATTTTTTTTGGTTACAAATGTAACCTACTTGCCAAAAAAAAAACAACAACAAAAAACATAAAAAGAATATAAATAAAAACATACATTTAAAAAGAATAAAATTTTAAAATTTATGGGGAGACATAGCTTAAGCTGAAGTTAATCATGTCTCTATTTAGACGTCTACCAATTTATTTTAAATATGATGGAAATCAAAATGGCTTTTTACCACCACCACCACCAACAGCAACAACAACAACAAAAAAAGACAGTTCGTACAACGGTATTTTATTTCGTTCACTAGCTTTTATTGTATTTTTTTTCTTGCTGCATTGCTCATGTTTAGATGAGATGTGTCATTCTCAAAAAAAAAAAAAAAAAAAAAAAATATTCTGCATTGAAATTCTGTGTAATAAAGGGCTGAGATTTATGAAACATTATAAACTTGTTAATCATGCAACCGTTGCACTATCCCTTCTCTACGTCTCTCCAATATACTTTACTTTATCTTTATCACCCTGTTGCACAACCTTTTTTTATCTTTGTCTCCCAAAACCCTATCACTTGTTTTTGTCTTTACAGTAGCTAATCCCTTGTCTTTGTCTGCCAAAGACCCTATCACTTGTTTTTGTCTTTACAGTAGCTAATCCCTTGTCTTTGTCTCCCAAAGACCCTATCACTTGTTTTTGTCTTTACAGTAGCTAATCCCTTGTCTTTGTCTCCCAAAGACCCTATCATTTGTATTTGTCTTTACAGTAGCGAATCCGTTATCTTTGTCTCCCAAAGACCCTATCACTTGTTTTTCTCTTTAAATTAGCTAATCCCTTATCTTTGTCTCCCAAAGACCCTATCACTTGTTTTTGTCTTTACAGTAGCTAATCCCTTGTCTTTGTCTCCCAAAGACCCTATCATTTGTATTTGTCTTTACAGTAGCGAATCCGTTATCTTTGTCTCCCAAAGACCCTATCACTTGTTTTTCTCTTTAAATTAGCTAATCCCTTATCTTTGTCTCCCAAAGACCCTATCACTTGTATTTGACTTCACAGTAGCGAATCCCTTGTCTTTGTCTCATAAGTACATTATATCCCGCAATTACTCTACCTCTCATCTTACACGTACACTTCAATAACCATTCCCTGCTGATATAATCTCTCATCAGTTTCTTTTCTATTGACATCAATTGAGACCATATGCACATTTACAAAACTAGAGTGGGAAAAAACTATCTAAAAAATATTGTGTTTTATAAATGTTAGGTAATATGTTTTTCATTAAATTTTTCATGTAACTATTTACACAGATTTTTATAGTGTACATTAAATAAGTTATACATCATGTACATAGAACAATTTTTTTTTATTTGGGTGATTCGCTTAATATAATTCTATCCTTGTAATTAAATAGTCGGCTAAATATCACATACTATTTATGACATCAGACTGTGACTTAAATGAAATAGAGAATTTAAAAACGATACACAAAAACAGAACGCACACAGACACACAATCACAGTCAAACAACTGCCAGTAAGAAGGACTGCGAAACACCACTATTTGGTGTGATAATGTTAATTCTCACAAATAATTATTAAAAAATAAAATCAGATTATCATTATTAGCCATTAACCAAAATCGTTCATTAAATTGAAATGTAAAATGTATATAATTTTTCAAATTGAATTGTGGATAAATATCAAATTTTTACCTATTTCTTTAATTTTTTTTAGACATTTCAGCAATATGTTTCTCAACAGCATTTTTCTGTCAATGAATGAAATTTTTAAAAAATAATTACACATAATTTTAACTATGATTAATAATTTAAAATGTATAATGTCTTCATAGTTTTAACAAAATTAGAGTACAGCCAATGGCGTAGCTAGTGGGGTGCGGGGGGGGGGGGTGCGGAGCTCACCAAATGTCCCCATCTCAAGAGGGTGACATCATATTGAAAAATTGCATATTTACAGAGCACGCCCTTCTTGGTCTAACCAAATCTCATAAAAAGATAACCGATAACGCTTAATTTTCGACACTTTTAACTAATCCCAATGCATGTTTTTATTAAAAATCAAACGTTGATGCGTCAAAAATGAAATAACCCTGTAACTAGCTCAGAAAAACACCGTTTAGACCTTGATTCAGCGCCGATGGAAGGGTTCGGTATCTTTCGTAAGTGACAAAAAACAATAACATATAATTATCACAATTCTGAAATTAAAGCTTTTTATTGAAACCAAATACAATTAATTTGAATCGGGTAAAAATTAAAAACATTTTAAAAGATTACTTTTTACCCATTTATAGGGTAAACTAAAGAATATGTTACACAATTTTCTAATATATTTTAAAAATTAATTTAAATTTATTTAAATTGAAAGAAATGGATTTTGGAAAGAAAAATCGAAAACCAGTAATACTCAAAAATAAAATTAATTATTCGATTTGTCACTAGCACTGCCCCATAACAACTGAGCACGATTTTTGTGGTTCGACTGCTGGAATTTACCTGCTACCCTGAGTGTTGAATTTTATTTAGTGCTCTGCTGTTTTTAACTGCCCAACACGATGCAATTAAAGAATTTCATTGTTTAAGATTTTTCTATCATGGCACTCGGCGTGCACAAATCTAAACGGCCCAGTGGCTGTCAGCAGCGAAAAGCCAAAAAGAAAAGATGTGAGTCGGTAAAAGAGAGCAAATGATGACCAGGGTTGATCAAAAGTCTTTACCCAGCCTACCATTGACACTGAATCATCCACAGGGTAGCACCAACCTTAGCTGCGCCACAAAGTATTGAAGGTTTTTTTTCGCCAGAGTTGACTTTCTTGTTTATGGTCAAACTTAATTTGTCCAATGGAGTCAGTCTCTTAGCTAATAGTTGACAAACCATACCAATCTGTGTAACATGCAAATGGCATTATAGATTAAAAAAGTAAAATGTTAGTTGCTAAAAGACAAAAATAAAATGAATTACTAAGTAACAAACTTTAATTTACTATTTGCACAACATTAAGGTTTATTAACAAAATATATATTAAAGTGGATTAAATTTAGGTCATCTTTGGATATTGAGTAGGTATAAGGCATATTCCTTTTATTATCTACTTTTTTACCTGAATGCAAAGATTATTTTAAAGTATAAAATTAGATAGACATCTTTGTAGCTCCATTTCAAATGTAACTTTAAATGTAATTCATTTTTCTTCAATGGCCGGCACTTTGGAACTCCTTGTAAAATTAGTTTTTTTGTACAATGAAATAACAATTAATTGCAAATCTCAATACTGTCATTCAGATGAACGAAAAAAATAATATAGTGGGAACGTTAGTATTAGTCTTATTTAAAATCAAACGGTTGGTTTTTTTTTGGTATCACATCCATGAAAGAGATTGGTAAATATTACACCCCCTCAATTTTCTTTTTGTTTTAACAAGACCCTAGGGTTCTTAAGGCGAAATCTAAAGATTGGCAACTCCTGTGTGAAAGAAAGAGCATATAAAGCCTTTATCCGTCCGATTTTAGATTATGCATCTTCAGTCTGGGACCCATTTACCCGGAAGAGCATTGACAGGTTGGAGGCGGTCCAGCGACGAGCAGCACGCTTTGTCCTAAACCGCTACAGGAATACCTCTAGTGTTGGCAGCATGCTAGAAACACTAGGCTGGTAACCATTGGAGAAACGACGACGACAATCCAGGCTCTCCATGATGTACAAGATAAATAATGGGCTGGTCCATTATTCCAGTATTAAACAGAAACTCGTCCCTCTCCCCCATAGACAGCGACGAGGCCATGACAGGCAATTCAGGCTCACACCAGCAAGAAGCCAGTATAGGAGCTGCTCATTCCTGCCCAAGACAATCAGTGACTGGAACAATCTTTCAAAAGGAACTGTTGAGGCGACAACACTAGACACATTTGTGTCTATTGCCTCAAGCCTTCAAACCCCTAGTGCATGATTTCCTCATCAACACCAGTAACAGAAACATTGCTAATCCCATCTACATGCATAGGAGCCAAAATGATCAATAAATTGATCGTGGGCCCTTAAGATATAGAAGAAGAAGAACTTAACGATTTGCGTAATTTTCAGTTCACACGATCAACTTTGCTTCAAATTTTCGCAAAATTAGTTTTGGAAAGAACCATTTTGATACACAAAATAGTGGGTTCAAAAAAAAAATTTGATGAAAATTTGACGAACAATTGATCGCGTTAAATGAGCACACGACGCTATTAATTTTGCTGGGGGCTCAGCACTACTCAGCTGCTTATCCACCTGCAGCCCAGTAGAGGCCAAGGTCTTATGTTACAGGCGAACATGGGCTTTGGCAGTCTGGGGCGTCGTATGAGTCCTATGTTAGCAAATTTTTGTTTCATTCAGCCAATAGAAGCACAACGTATAATTTAAGCTGTTATCGAGAGACACAAATCTGAAAACAATGTTTCGGCTAAGAGCCTTCCTAAGCAGACAGGACAAATTAAAAGACGACACAAAATAGAAACTAGTTACAAACTAATGCTCTTGATTCCCCGAAGCATATGTTGCTGAATGTTAGCTGAGCCCTTGACAAATAAGAACTCTGCCATCAAAACATTAGTAGTTGGTGCATTTGATTGGAACTTAGAAATTAATTTGATTATTTACATTCAAAATGAATGACACATATTTATATTTGACATAAATGCATCTAATATATTACTTATAAGGGGAAAAAATGTTTTTTAAACAAATTTAGTTTATTTTTAAAGGAAATGAAAAAAAATAAAATTTAAAATAATAAAAAAATGTTAAAAAATATATATTTGATAAAATCCTATATTATCAGCAAGAGAGAAATGACACTAACGAATTACAATGCTTACGAAATTATCTGTCTTATCTTTATTGAGACTGCTCATATTTTCAAACTGCTCTGTTTACTGAGATGACATGAGATTAATGGAGATTTCCAGTTGATTCATTTTATCAGACATTTCATTATAATGTTGATTTGTACTCTCAACGCTCTTTGACAAATCTTGTACAGACATAAGGGCGTCATTGCTACAAGTTCTAACAGAGCTGATCTCTTTATTGAGTTCATTCATTGAGACATTGACTAACTTATTTTCATCTTCTAATCTGTTTTGCTTGACATCAACATTTGTAACAGTTTCAAACAATTCACCAACATTTCTTTTAACGTCCTTGTATCTTTTCTCCAGGTCAGTAATTTTATCCTTAAGATTTTTCTCAGACTTCAATTTTGCATTTGTTAAAATTTCCACTTTTTTATGATCATTATCTTGTTGAGCCGAGACGTCTTTTAATACCTTATCAATATTTCCTATTTTTTCTTGAACTGATTTTGTTGTCTTTTTGAGTGAGTATACAGCTTCCTCTAGTATGGCAAATCTCATCGTCATATTATGAGAAGAATCAGATCCTACATATTCACATATAAGAAAATAGAGATTTAAAAAAAGATATCAAAAGATCAGTTTCTAGTACACAAAGTGGAGAAAAAAAGAGAAAAAAGGTGATGAAGTTTGGTTGTCACTGTCATTAACGGCTTTACACTTATCAATGGTCGCTAACATAAATTGGATATGATGATTTTGGTTGTTTCCTAAAAAAATTATGATTCAAATGTATATTGGAACAATTATTACAGAATAATTTAAAACGATAAAGTCTATAACATAGAACTAATATTTTTAAAGAGAAATATGCATTTACCTAAATTATTGGCAGCTTCACGGTTTCCAAGCAATATTCCGTTTTTATTTTATCGACTTTTGAATTTACTTCAGGACTTGTCAAATTATCGGTAGTTGTTTGGTTTAAATCATTTTCATTTTCATCAATTTGTTCGCCTGAAGATGTTAAGTTAAATAATATAATAGAAAATACAATTGTATGTGGTTGTTGAAATATTTCGTTTTGTTTTAATAAATGACAAATTATAATATCTGATTTTTAAAAAAAATATACGTAGGAATTTTTCAATAAATTTTTAGACTATGTTTTTGCTATCATTAATCCATATATTTAGGTAACTATTTTCAAATCACAGGTGAATTCCTTTCTGAAACGTTTTTTAAGATTCTAATTTTTGATTATTTTTTTTTAGCAATCTGTTAAGGAGATTGCCATTAGGTTTAACCTCTTGAGCTTACGTTGCCATTTTCCTGAGAGAAGAACTACGAGGTAGTTAGACAAACAAATTGCCTATCACAACGCTTCTGTTCTTACCAACATAATTCAGCATTTTGTAATTGTTTTTTTAATCTACCTATCTATTTATGGTTTGTTCGTGGGTTGGGAATATTTTACATGACGTAAACTCTGATTTTATAAGAATAAGTTGATTCTTTCAACCGCAGCGAATGCAAGCCATGATCAAAGTCAGAGAACACCTTATAGCGTATGTCATAAACAGAGTTACATCTGGTGCACAATCCCATATGATGCACAATGAACTCTGATGCACATTCATCAAAAATTCAAAATTGCAAAAAATAGCACCGGAACACTATTGCATATGTTTCCTATGAGAGGTCGAATGTTCCAGCACAAATAGGAATCACTGGCTAAAGATTCCCACCATCATTGAAGATTTTATTTTATTTTCTTATGAGAGACGAATGGTAAATTTATATAATTAAATAATATAATAAATCTACAACAAACATTTCTATATTTTATTGTAATATAAAAAAATACCTTTAAGTTCAGCAGATTTTTCAATAAAAAGACTTATAATTTCCTGAATTCTGTTGTTAATCACGTTATAAGTTGTTTGATTGACAATTCCATCATTGATCCAAACATTTACTTCACTGTGGACCTACACATTAGATACAAGATAAACATTACATTAACATGTTTTAAATAGCTTTATGTAATCTTTCTTGTATAATGTTATGTAAGTCATTATTTCAAATGTAAAACTCAAATGTGAATCGAATTTTTAAAAATAAGATTTGATAATACGCAATTTTAATCATTGATTTGCGCATCGATTTATAATAGACAACAACATGATTGATTCGGTGGTCGACAGCGTCTGTCACAGTATTCCTCTCTTCCTTGAGTATCTCAAGTTGTTGGTTGATAATTTTCACAAATCGTTCAGCTTGCAGTGATGTGCTTGCCATTTTGTAAATCTGCTATTACAATTTAACAGATAGAGTTGTATACGTGTCACACCATACATAATAATTTTTATAGATAATTAAACGTTTACACAATCAAATACTTACAGCTTTAAGATAAGATATGATCATTTTTATTTATCCCACAATATAGACATTTAAAAAATTATTATAACGTACACAGTCATTTTCAGCACATAAACAAATACACATTTTAAAGAAAACAACATTTTCAATTATGACAAATTAAACCTCTAGACACTAAAAATATAATTTCAAGGCATACATTTTAACATAGTGCTTTAAACTAATATATTTCTTCTTACACACAAACACATAAACAAATTATATAAAAACTCAGACAATATATTTAGGACACAAAATATGGACATATACACACACAAAAAATCAACAATAAAGTGGGTTTTTTTTAATATAAGGAAAAAAATAATTAGTTCATGTTACATTTTACTTACGGTGTATAAATAAATTATTGTCACAATACCACATTTTTTATACTTAACATATCATTACGCAGGTTTAAAAGAAAAAATAAAAAAATATTCAGGCGATAAAAAGCTAAGAGGCTACTTATTATTTACTACATCACATATTCATATAAGCGATAAATATTTATCCTTTTGACTAAAATAAAAACCTCCAGCATATAAAAGGTCATGAAAGTAGTTCTGTTTTACACAATTCAGCAGTTGTAGTTAGGCTTATGTTTTAAAATTTTTGATGCTTTGAAGTCGGATGTTTGTAAAATCTTGGTGTATGTGTTTCGATGAGATGTGGGTTGGCCCTTTTTTTCACTTGTAAAAACCAGCAAAGTATGTAATAAGTAATTCCTTATCAAAATAATGGCATGTATAAGTCATTAGCCACTGTGTTCAAGGTAAGATCTCTTAAAGTCTTGATTGAGATAATAACAAATATTTACAGTTCTTTTTCAGCTGATAGCTATATGCATAAATTGTATGGATATAGTTAGCCTCATGCGTTAAATTTTATAATGCGCTCTTTAGTTAAAATGTTTTTTCAATGAAGTGGGATGTCTGTAGAATAGCAGGGTCTTGGTGTATGTGTTTCGTTGAGATGCGAGTTCATTTTAGGGTTTGCCTAGACAAGTTACTAATCTTTGCCTTAGAAAGTATTTGTATGGATTTATGTTTTTTTGGAGCGTAAGTTATTGTAGGGAATATACAAACAATTCGAATATTTGTTAGCGTTTTTACTTTAAATTACTATATTTAAAAACGTATCAATATAATTTAGTATTTATATGGTTGTCATAATCACGAAAATTACTGATCAAAAAAAATGTTGACGTGTTTTTAAAATGCTCAAGCGTAAAAAGGAATATTTGAGTTCCCCGTGAATCAAAATGAAAATAAGGAGAGGCAATATTTGTTTGAAATATATTAAAAAAAATAAATTTAATAAACATTTACAATTAAAACAAATAAATGCACTAAACACTTTCTCAGACCAATGCAATAGGTTCCCACACTTTCCCATCTGCCTACACCCAATGTGTACCCAAACAAAAACCCTCCGATAACTTTTGTATAAATTAAATTGTTTGTTTTTTTACTTAACTATTAAATATATATATATACATTTTTACATTTATTTGCGTCACATCTACCGATATTTTTGTTTCTTTTATCGATATAAAAATTATGTTAATGTTTAAAAACAGGAAAGCAGTTTATAATTCTGACGGACGCAACCCTTAGTTTTGTCATATAATTAGTAGCGAAAAAAAAATATAACATGTGCTTTCACTTCAAAATTGTTGAATATATTTTTTGAGATTTTATTTTGTCTAATAAAATTAAATCAAAGGATACGATTATTTGTCTTTACTTTCTTTTCAGTATTCATCAATTTGTACATTCAAGATTTAGTAAAAAATAAAAATGTATATATACAAATTCATAATTCGATCAATAATTAAAACGAAGCCTTAATCAATCTATATCCAAAAAAATAAATAATAATTTAGCTATAGTTTTAAATTAACCTCACAAAAATAAAATTTAAAGTAATAAACATTGCGTTAAACCTACTTCAATGTAAGCCCAAACATAATAAAACGAATTCATTCCTACTTACTTTCAAATACTAATGCAGAAAAATGCCCCGATGGTCAGATAAAGATGAAGTGAGCTAAGTAAAGTTGTCTTCGTCTCTCCTATTGAGAAAGATGTCGTGTTAAAGCTTGTGGTCAATGATTAGTGTTAGTTTTAAAATGCTATCTGTTTAAAACAACACTAAAGCCTAGAGATAGTGCTATCAAGAAAGAATGTAAGAATATTTGATAAACATATGTAGCAAAGCTCTGAGATTGTAGCTACTTGCTAGTAGTATATCGTGTGAATAATTCAATGTTAATGATTGCACTTAGGGGGAAACATAACTAGCGAATAGAGATGTAAAACACCAACATACATGCACATTCCTTTACACACCGAATTACACACACACACATATCAATGCAAACATAAATAGAAATATGAAAGAACTACGGTACACATGTCAGAATACATAAAAATGCAATCACATCCATGTGAAAGCTTTTCTCATTATCGCACTTACATAAAAGCAAACTCGTATATAAATACTAGACTAGAGGATAGATATTTTTGTTTCCTGATTATGTTCACATAAATATAACATAACAGACCCCTCCATACGATGTCTTAATATGTATTTAAAAAAAGAGGAAGGCGTTAAAATCCATTAAAAATAAGATGAAGGTAACTTCTATCAAATGCAAAAGGGTTAATGGGGCCGATTCATTTCGTTCAACCGTTTTTTTACTTTAAGGCAGTGGTTCTCAACCTTCCTAGTGCCGCGACCCTTCAATACAGTTTCACGTGTCGTTGCGCCCCCCCCCCCCCCAGCCACACAATTAGCTTCGTTGCTACTTCATAGCTGTAAGGATATGTCTTTTCAGATGGCCTTAAGCGACCCCTGGAAAAGGGTCCCGCGACCCTTAAAGGGGTTGCGACCCACAGGTTGAGAACCGCTGCTTTAAGGGAAGAGTTAACATTTTAAAGCTCTATCATTAAAAATAGATCTCCAATCTCGGTAGTTATTGACTGTGAAAAAAAATATTATAATAGTGCCTCAGCCTCAAATGAAATTGAAATAGCCTAGGCCAAAGTTTTCTTGTTCTATTATTTCGTTGACGAAGCTTGGTCGCATTCCTTCAAATAGTATCCTTTATCCTGCAAAGGAGAGTTATATCTAAACGGCTAATATGATGTAGTTCATCACAAATATAAGATCTACCAAACCATTTAAATACAGCATAAAACGTGATGAGCTCATAAATATTTGAGTGAACAACGTGGAGAGTCTTGTTGCCCAGGCGGAGAGTTCGGTGGCCCAGATGGAGAGTCCGGTGGCCATGTTTGGTAGCCAAAAGAACATTGACCTTTACATTTTTCACCACATACAATCCATTATTCATGACAAAAACTTTTCAGTCTGTAAATTAGTTGCAATATATGCCATTTAATTTTTCAATTAGATAGCCCCTAACAAAAGCATTTTTCGTATAAATCCTTGCTGTTCATTTCTTATCACTCTATTTTAGATTAATATTCTACGGTCCCACCCGCTTTAACGCAGCCGTTTTATTTCACGAACTATTTCACAAAAACAAAATAAAGCTTTATTTAAAAACAAAAAGAAATCTCATTTAGTGCAGTTTTCGGGGATTCGTGAAATCAGTTTCACCATATTGTATCGACGGCTGAACGAGATGGAACCGTCGTTTCAGATGCTAGAAAACTGGGTTGCGGGCAGGAGACTAAAGCGATCCTCTTTCATGCGTGGAGCTTGAGAGAACAGTAGACGAGCCTAGCAAAAGAGAACGTCTGACCCTAATCCCAGCCAATCCGCCATTTGCGGAATCCTCACGTCCCTCCATATCCTTGACCGATGCAGCAGTGATGAAACGCAGACCTGAACATGTTCAGAAAGCGGCTGCCCTTGAGACCATGGCTGTGTTTCCAACATACCAGTAAAAGTGTTCACTGACGGCTCTGCCAATCTGAGAGAAAGAACATCTGGGAATGGTGAGCTCATACTATAACCAGCAAGTGGACCACCGAATGAAGAGCTCTCGGGGCTTCGTGGGACTGCAGCATCAAGTTTCGATGCGAAGCTTGAGGCTATTCACAGGTCCCTAGAGAGAGTGTATTACACATTGAAAGAGACGGAACTTGCGGGGCTCGATGTAATCGTGTACTCGGACTCGAGATCTGCTCTTGAGATCCTGAGAAAGAGACCAGGCACCAATCTTGATGAAGTGTGCAAAATTAGTGAACTAGGAGGCAAGGTTACAGTGCAGTTGATCCCAGGTCATTTCAACGTCAGTGGCAATGAGAAAGCGAACCCTCTGGCGAAAACCGGGGGTGCCCAGCCTCAGCCAGAAGTACCATTATCTTATTTGGGAATTAAGAACTTGCTGGTGGACCATTTCAGAACGAAGTGTGGTTTAGGCCGCAGACAGCAAAGTTTAGTGACGTAAATGCGCACTGAGCACTGCCCCATTGGCCCATTCTTCTGGCGGCTGGATAACAACAGGGATCCTACCTTCCGGCATTGCAGCCTGGTCACGGAGACACTAGCGCTCCTGTTGACCTGTTGACGAGTGTCCCTCCCTAGATGTCACGGGGAAAAGCCAGGGCTGATGGAGAGCCCTTTGTGAGGTAATCACAGTCCTTCACCAGAATATGTGTGTTAGTTAGTGTCTAAGTTTTTTCTCAACAAAAAGGAAGCTCAACAAAAAGGAAGCTCAACAAAGAGGAATTAAATAAATATTCGTAACTTTAACAATAGTATTGTAAATAGTTAAAAGGGGCTGTAAAGAAAGGCCCAGCCTTTAAGGTGTTAAAATCATCGCTTAAAGAGGGACTCTTTTACAAGCATGTTCATAAATATCATAGGTATGATATTGTAAATAATTTTAGTGAGGAACCCCGTGTTAATAGTTATGATAAAAGTATTAAACCCAAGTGGGCCAATCTAATTTCTTTTAAAAAATTGACATTATCGATGCTTTTATGTTGATAATTTAATCTCCATAGGGATACAATATAATTTAAATAAAAAATGAAATAAAGCAGCAAATAAACAAGCCGACTTTGATCCCTATTTATAGGATATATTTAAAGTAACTTTAATAGTTTGTGAACCAATAAAGGGCCCAGACGAGGGTCTAGTCAATAATAAACATTAAAAATGTGTCCTCTAATAATAAGTTAGGTTATTATTCATTACCCAATTCTTTAATCTATGTATCGCTCATGCGATGCGTTTGGGCCATTACCAATAGGTGCACACAGTTTCATTTCAAAAACCCATTTAAAAAATTGACATAATTGTAATTTTTAGAAAGATGTCTTTTTACAACCATTTTCTAGGTTTAAAAATGGGAGATATAGAATATTCCAAGTTACTGTTTATAGTTAGGCAGAACCTGAATCACTAAAATAAATATTGAAGGTAAATTTTTAAAATAGTCTTTTTTTTTCCTTTTATCCATCTGTCACAATGTGACAATGGTGTAATTTTCGCGGGGCAAAATCAACAAGAACTTTTTAGGATTATAAGCTGGTTCCCAACACAAGAAATTGCCTTTCTCCACTCCACTGGATAACCCATGGACAAAGGATGTGGGTGATACAAATTGGCCCCAGTGACGTCGCAAGATTTGTCTGATTGTTTCATTGTTGTGAATGCAAAGTTTCCGTGTCTTAGATGAGTTGCCGCCCAAGGCTAACAAGTCCCATCAACCTGCGGGGTGCTGGTGGTGTTTTTGCTTGACTGGGCTTGACCGCCTGACCATGAGCTTGAGATTGGCACAGTTTAGACCACTCGAGTTTATATGGTTAAATATGTCAGACAGGTGAATTTTTTATTGACATTAAGTTCCCCGCCCCAACACCCCCAAAAATATAGCCCAGAACATTACCAAGGACATAACACAGGACATAACCCATGACATGGCCCAGGATATTGCCCAGGACATGGCCCAGAACATAACACAGGACATAACGCAGGACATGGCCCAGAACATAACACAGGACATAGCCCATAACATAACCCAGGACATGGCCCAGGACATAACCCAGGACATAACCAAGGACTAACCCAGGACATGGCCCGGGACATAACACAGGACATAACCCAGGACATTGCCCAGGACATAACCCAGGACATAACCAAGGACTAGCCCAGGACATGGCCCGGGACATGGCCCAGAACATAACACAGGACATAACCCAGGACATGGCCCAGAACATAAACTAGGACATGTCCCTGAACATAACACAGGACATAACCCAGGACATGGCCCAGGACATTGCCCAGGACATAACACAGGACATAACCAAGGACATAACCCAGGACATGACCCAGGACATGACCCAGGACATGGCCTAGGACATGGCCCATAACATAACACAGGACATAACCCAGGACATGACCCAGGACATAACCCAGGACATGGCCCAGGACATGGCCCAGGGCATAACCCAGGACATAACCCCTTACATGGCCCATGACATATCCCTGGACATAGTCTAGAAAAATCGATAACAAAGAGCCCAAGGCCCGCCATAATGTTTGTCGTAATAAGAAAGCGTATTAAGGAGAAAGCAATTCAAGTGGAACACTACACTTTAACCAACGTGTATGGAAATCCCTCTTTTAAATAAAAATATGCAGCCCCAACAGATCAGCCTAAAAAAATCCCTTAATAAATATATACTTTGTACATTGCAAAATCTGTCATCCCTTCGCGTCCTTTAATTATTTTTATTCAGCTAATATTTAGTAGATACATTACTGTTAAAATAAAAACAATAGGCCCAACTAACTGGAATATTAATTTAATGTAATTAATAAAAGAAAAAAAAGCAAGAAAAATACCACTAAATAAATGCATTATAAGTTTTAATTTTTTTGGTTAAAAAGCAACATAATGTACAAGAACAATCCACATTCATAAGAATAGTGAAAATACGTGACTACAATTACATGATCTGGATTTAACATAAAGAAATAAAAAAAAAAAGCAAACATAAACTCCAATAATACGCAAGGAATATCTCCCTAGATCGACCTGTGGGTTGCGACCCCCATGATGGTTGAACAACCCTGTCCCAGGGGTTGCTTAAGATCATCGGAAAACACTTATACTCTAACAGTTATTAAGTAGCAACGAAAAAAAATTGTGTTTTGGGGGTCGTCACAGCGTGAGGAACTGTTTTAAAGGGTCGCGGGAACAGGAATGTTTGAGAACCACTGCCCTAGACTTTAATATAAATAAAAAATTTGGAATATTTTTAAACTCTTCTAACAATGCCTAGCACGTCTTTTAAAGTAATATGCGCCCTAAAAACTGATTTTATACGAGAGCTAATTATCCGATTATCAGTATCGAAATCGATAAACATTTCTTTTTAAAAACGATATCAATAGATGAACGGTGCGTTTCTTAATATGACGTCACATTTTTTAGTAATGTAAGTGTACAATTCCAATACATTTGCTGTGTCCCCAATACAAATATGCATGATGGCCTTGTTGTTGATTGGGTGGTAATGAGTTGCGGGGCGGATGCTATATTTTTCTCCCCCCCCCTCCCCACCCCCTTCATTTGGTGCTTTTTTTTTTTAAATCTTGGATGTTGGTCATGCTTGGAATTAGGATACATTAATTAAACATAAGAATGGTTTTGATTTTAAAATTGCTATTAACATGAATGCATTAAACAACTTGCAAAGAGTAGCTGACCTTGTTTTGATATTCTTGTTTCATTTCACTCAAAAAATAACGTTAATTATGTCCAATGTCGTATCATGTAACATGAAAAACGAAGGTACATTTCATTTAAATTACATTCATCAAGTGTCTCCCACATCAAATATATTTTCTCACCTGCTGCAAGTTCAGTGAACTGTGTTACGGTTTGGTTTACCGAAACACGATTAATAAGCTGTCCTTTAAATGACGTGCTCATACAATTACGAAACAAATGAATAGTACTTGCATTAGTATCAGACCGATTTTCTATTAAAACGCTTATTAAGTACAAGCCGCTCAGAGGAGCAATGAATATACCAGTCAATTGATCAAAATTATCTCCATGGTTATAACTAACTTGATCAAAATGTGTTACAAAGCATGTAGTCGTTTTGTTTGATCGTTTTTTCCAGGCAAAGAATCCGACCTTTGGTAGAATGCATTTAAGTTCTGTACCGAAAAGAAGGACCAAAAAATAATATTAAAACTTAAATTTTGTAAATTTATGAAACGGTATCACTAGAATGTGAGCATCAAGCCAGCATATAGTTCACATTAAGACATTATGTGTTACCAATTTTAAATTATATACTTCAATTTTCTACTGATATATTATATATGAGAAATGCATGATTCCGTGAAAGTTAGGGTACTGAATTTTTTTTCCCAAATGAAGGAATTGATGATGTCATTTAAATCACTTTTAAAGTATCACAAAAAAAAAACAAAAAAACAAACAAATAAAAATAATAATTTATTTAGAATTATCAGGGTTTTTTTTGCGAAATCTCGATTTTTCCTAAGTTCCGTATTTGATAATGTGTTCACTAGAAGCTTTGGTCAGGGATTTAGGAGAATGCCCTTAAAATACTAAATTACTAATTAAGATAAAAGTACTAAACTATCATTTCTAAAAAATTACCTACATAATTAATTAGGTTTAAGGAAAGTATAATCATTATTACCACCCCTCGCACACACACACACACACGTTCTGCCACATGCAAAAAGTTATAACATAAATTCACCCATATTTAAATCTCCAAATTTAAGCGATAATAGTTTATAGTTACACATCAAGTGTTTCAGCTACCTGGCTTTATCCGGACACTTTCCGTGTCGATGCTAAATAAAGGCAAATAAAAAGTAATCACGTCACTCCAATACTCCACCCACTCCAAGCGCTTCCTCTACAGGCACACATTGATTACAAGCTGTCTGTTCTCTGCCACAACGGTTTTCTTTAATTCCTGGCCTTTCTATCTAAACGAACTTCTTTCTGTCGATTCACCCCTTCGAGAGCTTCCATCCTCCGCAAGCACATGCATTCGTTCTGTTTCTAAGACGCACTAACTAAGTAACTTAAGAAAATCAGCGAACACCGAGCCGAGGCTCATATGGTCCTCCCCAACGAACCACCCCGCCAGCCAAACCGGCCGTCAACCACTCACCCAGTGGTCTTTATTCCGATCGGCCGCGAAGCGGCACGCCAGGGACATTCCGCCCCTAAGACCGCCACGCCCGACCTCCACTCGATTGGCCGCTGAGCGTGGCAGCCCCAGAGAAGAAACACCTGGCCAGCCGGGCTTCTGCTTACGCAGGAACCGGGCCGGACNTAGGGTTTGTATGGTTATTCTAAGGCGCGACTAATTCACACCGTAGATGGGAGAGAGAGGTTGCCTGGGAGCAGTACCCTCAAGACTGCATATATAGAATCATCGGTGAAAGGTTGCCACACACCTTCACCTCATATCCATACGGCAACTGTAATCATGTCCCAACCTGTTTCTGCATTTAGTAAAATAATTCGACTGCACTTGGTGGGAAGCCATGCAATCGTGCTCGCCTTAACGCAGATTCCGTGCGTTACCCCTACCTTGCGGCACAGGTCCCCTACACGGTGGTAATGTCGCTAGGGTAATGTTCCAGGGGTTGTGGCCGAACGCCTCTTGGTCGACATGCTATTAAAAACATGCCGGCTAGAGCCCTAGCTCTCTAAGACGCACTAAAACACTCAGTAAAAGATTTTTCTCTTTCTGCAACCCCAAACGATGGAATTCTCTCCCATTATACATTCCCAATATACCGACCATCCAAGCCTCCAAAACTGCCATCAAAACACATCTCTTCAAACTCTAGTATACCGACTAACTCCCATCAAGACTGGTGACTTGAAATGTAATTAGTTCTGGAGTTAGTGCATTGAATGTATTTACAAAGCAGTTTTTTAATTAAATACATTTATGTAACTTATTAGGGCCATGATTATGTTCGCTAATAATTTTATGTAAGCGTGGTGAGTCAAGTCATAGGCTGGGGCACCTCTGTATATAAGACCACTTTAATAATAATAGTATAAGATTATTTCAATTGGATCAGGTCCTTGTACACGAGTTTTTCCCATTCGTCACTGTAGTGGTCCATCACTAACGTTTATTTGCAAGGTGAAAGGATTTGTTGGATGCATTTATACCTAATTTACGGTAACTAATATATTTCACATTCATAGTAACATACGATTCACATTTGCAACAAGAAAAAAAGAAGAAAAAGGAGAAGAAAATTTAACTTAACTTAAAGTGGATGATTACAAGTTTTGCTACATAAAATTTGTTGGTTGCAAAAAAAAAAAAAAACAAACCCGGGATCATTCTTTGTTCCCAATAAACAAATAAAAATAAAGAATGCGAATGGTTGCAAAAAAAAAAAAACAAACCCGGGATCATTCTTTGTTCCCAATAAACAAATAAAAATAAAGAATGCGAAATAAACATTTAAAAAATAAAAAAAAAATAGTGAAATAAAGATTTTAATGAAGTTAATAGAAATAATTTTTTTGTAAACGCGTCCCACAAAGTATTTAAGGATGATTAAAGTCTCACTGGCTAAATGTTAAATACAAGATAGAGCCCGCCAAACATTGGCGACAGCAATGCGTGAACTTCCCATGTGGTAAAGTGACTTGACAAAACATGAACTCAAGCAACGCACATTTTAGAAACCCAAAATTTGCTACACCCCTTCCCCCATGATACTTCACTAAACACATTTTATTTCACGCCCATGAACTATATTAATATTCTCATGCCCCAACCACTTTTAAACCGAATATTTTTTACACAATACTTAAATTGAGACGATTTCATTTCCGAAAAGAAAATATTACGCACCAAACGCAATTGCGTTAATTAAAAAATGTATATATATATACCATTTAGCGTAGTTATCGGGAATTATATTTTGCGCGCTAGTGAACTCATTATTGAAACACACTTTGACGTATCTATATATAATTATAGCCTTCGTGGTGGAGGTGGTGTTTGACCTTTCCTGGCGAATTTTATATAGTTAGATAACAAAAATGTATACATGATCGTTTGACAATCAATTTCCTTCACCGGCTCCAATTTTATCCACTTTGCTTTGTTTTTTTTTTTTTGCTTTCTTTTTTTCTTTGCAATGCTCATGTTTCGATGAGACTCGTTAAATCTCCCTCGAGTAATTTAAAAATCATATATTTAATAAACATTTTTTGTGTGATCAGTCTAATATGATTCCACAACTGTCCTATTATTAAAATGAAATGTTATAATCAAATTGCATTTATAAAATGAGACGCTTACTGAAATTTTTCCTGAGTTCGTAAAGAGACACACAAAAAAAGAAGCACGCACACACAATCAATAACTCACACTGCGACACACACAACTGCAAACAAGAAGGTCGGCGAAAAACCACTTGTGTAAATATGTTGATATTTACCAATAACTGTTTAAAAAGTGAAATAGATTATCATTGGCAGTCTAGAAGGTGAATCGTTTATTAACGTTAAATGTAACCTTGTTAATTTTTTACACCCATTTTTAGAGAATACCGATATTCTTACCGAGTTCTGAAATTTTGTTGGACATTTTAGCCACACGGATCTGAACAGCATCTTTCTGTAAATGAATTAAAGAGTTAAAAAATAATTATTATACTTTTTTTTTTTACAACTCTAAATTTTTATTATAGGTATAAAAGGCAAAAAAAAAATGAAAGAATGTGATAATATTTTTAAAATCTTCGGAACATAACACAATGCCTCTTATACTAATAATAAAAATAATAATACCTCTGAAAGTTGTTTGTTGCCAGAGTTGACTTTCTTGTTTAAGGTCTCATTTAATTTTTCCAAAGGAGTCAGTCTCTTAGCTAGCACTTGACAAACCATGCCAACCTGTGTAGCAAGCAAATGCAATCATAAAGACATCTTAATAAATCAAGTTTAAGTTATTAAAGGACATTATGTATGCCGTTTTTTGTAAAAGAAAACATATATTATAAAAAAAAAAATTCAAATTTACTGTATGCTCCATAATCCCTTTAGAAAACAAAAATTTAAAAAAAAATATTATCTGGATTAAGTACAGGTCATCTTTGGATACTAAGCAGGTAAAGGAATAATTTCCAAATTAATTAATTGCAAATCTCATTAGAATTTTTAATTGAATTGAGAATTAAGTTTCCTAACATAATATTAATAACAAAGCATGTAATGATGTTAGAAATTACACATTATCACACATACAAGTGAAATAAATATTAAATACCTTACCAAAACGTCTGTTTTATCCTTATTTAGAATGCCCATATTTTCAAACTGCTCTGTGCACTGAGTTGACATGACATTAATGGAGATTTCCAGTTGTTCCATTTTATCAGACATTTCATTATAATGTTGATTTGTTCTTCCTAAGCTCATTGACAAAATTTGCATAGACATAAGGGCGTCATGGCTACAAGTTCTAACAGAGGAGATCTGTTCATTGAGTTCATTCATTGAGACATTGATAGATTTATTTTCATTTTCGAATCTGTTTAACTTGACATCAACATTTGTTACAGTTACAAACAGATCCTCAACATTTGATTTAATGTCTTGGTATCTTTTCTCAAGTTCCGTAATTTCATCCTTAAGCTTTTTCTCAGAATTCAATTTTGAATTTGTTAAAATTTCCTCTTTTTCTTTATCATTTACTTGTTGAGTCGAGACATCTTTTAATATCTTATCAACAGTGTCTAATTTTTCTTTAACTTGTTCTGTTGTCTTTTTGAGTGAGTATACTGCTTCCTCTAGTATGGCAAGTCTTATAGTCATATCATGAGAATCATCAGGTCCTGCTGCTACATCTGTTAGTGAATAGATATTGTATACAAATTAACGAATATAGAATTATTGCAAACCAGAGACAATAATTGTTTTAGTTTCGTGGTCACCTTCATCAATAACTTTATTCTTATCGTCTTTGGGAAATATTTGACAATCAATTTAATTTTTTTTATCTATATAACTACCATTGGATTCGTAATTTTGTTATCCAGTTCTATCATTCTATCAAATGGAATTTGATGATTTCGTTAAGTTTTTACAAAAAATATTCAAAATTTATTACAAGACAATATGAAAACAGAAGATATATACCAAAAAACCTCAAACTTTCAAAGAAAAATGTGCCTACCTAAATTCCGTATAGTTTCATGGCTTCCAAGCAAGGGCTCCATCTTGGTTTCATCGGTTTTTGAACTCGCTCCAGGAATAGGCAAATTATTGGTAGCTGTCAAAACGTTGGGTTTAAATTGGTTTCATTTTCATCAATCGCATTGCCAGGAGATGTTCATTTAAGTAATACAATCCTTCACTGAGCTAAATATACTTTTATTTCGTATGAGGAAAACCAGTTTTGTGGGAATAAATCATGATTAAAAATTATGATTTTTTTTAACTATGTCATAAAGGAAACTTTCAGAAATCTTTTTAAAACTGGCTGTCCCTAAAAAAAAATTATTTTAGGCTATCTAACTTTCTAAAAATGTGTTGTAGCTTCTGTGATATTAGCTAATTTGTCTTGACATTGAATACGGAGATTTCTCTCAAATACGTTAATTTCAAAATGTTTATTTTACGCTTATATCTCAAGCTTAAATAACGTAGTTTTTGCGCGTAGTAAGTCAATATTGAATAGGTTTCAATCACACTGGGGGCACTGATGAACAGATTGAAAACAAAAATTGGGCAATATGAACAGTTTCTAATGTCAACTCGGGCAATATTAAGCAGCTTGCAACCAAACAACGGGAAATAGTGAAATTCTTGCAATCACATCTCGTAGTTCCTAAAGACATAACGATGGACTAATGAGAAAAAATATCAACGAGTGCGTTTAAACAACTGCATATATTTCTATATATGACAACATATTAAATGCTTATATAATACTGGGACACAAAAGAACATGATTGCTATGATACAGCGACTGTTCCAGCACACAATGGTTCTCAAAGATCAAGATTTCAACCGTCATTTAAAAAAAAAAAAAGTTGTCTTCTTTGCTTGCATGACCCGAACAGCAAATTATAATAATAAAATGCAATATAAAATGAACAGCAAACATTTGGGCATGTTATGGTTGTATACAAAAGTTAGGCCTACCTGATAGTTCTTCAGCTTTTTCAATAAAAAGACTTAGAATTTCCTGTATTCTGTTGTTCATCTCAGTATAAGTTCTCTGATTGATAATTCCACCATTAATCCAAGTATTTACTTCATTTTCCACCTACCCATAAGATACACACAAAAAAATCATTCAGTGATCTTATTTAAAGGGCTTTATATAAACGTAACTATAAAAAAAACCTAAACAAGTCTCTATTTTAAAATATAAAACGCATATTTTAAGCTATTATTTTTTAAATATTTCTTTTCCCTTTAAATGTGATAATATGTTTTAAACATTTAATTTAATATCAATTTATGACAGATAAGAACCTGATTTATTCGCTGGTCGACAGCGTATGTCACAGTTTTCCTCTCTTCCTTGAGTATCTCAAGTTGTTGGTTGATAATTTTTACAAATCGCTCAGTTTGTAGTAATGTACTTGCCATTTTGGAAATCTACAATTTCAAATTTAAAACATAATTTTATAAATATGTCTTACCATATGTAACAAAGTTTCCATAAAATTAATGTTTCATAGATGCACTTATAATAACCTATTTAAGTTAAGTTAAGTACATTGTATGCATCCATTTATATGAAAATTACTGTTTATAACAATGTATAATGTATAAGAATCCATTATCTTGAGCTCTTACTTATTAACATATTTAAACCAAGACAATATTTTAAATTTACAACAATTTTTTTTTTAAACAAGACTATTTTGGTATTTATCGAGCGCACTGATTTTTCCATAGCCTTAAAAAGTTAACATTAATATTTTTAACTTCTTACAATGAAACACATAATCAACTCAGACAAGATATTTAGAACACAAACAATGAACAATACATACAAAAAACACATAGTGTGACATAGCTATGCATTTATTTATTTTATATAAATGCTAACCTTTGGACTTTGGTGTTTTTTGATTTTGATTAATGTTTACGAAAAGACTACTGTCCTTGAGCCTCCTTACTAAACTAACCACTGGATTATGTATGTCATTGGTAAATAAGTATCAAAAATAAGGATCTATACATACATGGATGGATTAAAGTCAAGTTAAACTGATTGTCATAAAAACGATGGATGAAGGAAGTGTGAAATAAACATGAAAAAGAACGATTAATTAAAAAAAAATACCTTAGTGACGTAAACATGTATCGTTAAATATTGGAAATTTTAAACTAATTATAAATTATTTTTTAATTTTGATTTTCTTTAATTACATTTTTTTTTAAATATTAAAAGGAAACCTTAATGAAAACGTTTTGACAAATAACACCAGTCAGGTAACCAACGTAAACAATCTTTACAAATATAATCGGGAAATCCATAACACAGTGGAAAATTCCCAGTACTGAATGGGTTTATTTTTCACTATTGTCTGAACTCTCAGTTTTACTTTTGCCTTATTTTTTCCTATATTAGCAATAGTGTAAAACATAATTATCGAAGGAAATTTTTAAACGAAAACCAATCGACAAACTTTATTTATTTTGTATGAAAGCAAAAATTAAAGACAGAAAAATTAACACGTTCAGAAAAATAGCTATCTCTCCCCCTCCTTCTCTCTCTCTCTCTCTCGCTCTCTCACTCTTTCTCTCACTCTCTTTTTCACTGTATCTGTCTCTTACACACTCTCTCTCAATGTATCTCTCAATTTACAGCCAAGATTAAATCACTCATAAAAACTCCATAATGATGTAGTCTCATGTAGTTATTTCTTTTATTGTCCATCTTCCTCGAATACTAATGTCCTCACAACTTGAAAATCACAATTTATATACGTTAGACTTATTGGGTGGAATCCTGCTATTCAGTCATCCTTACAAAAAAGCTCTGCTAAAAGCACCAAAGGTAGTAGTTTTATTTGGCAATCTAAAGTTATGAAGTCACACTCACACATACACAATCAAGAAGCCTAACAATTTTACTCCAATTAGTCTAAAACATAAACATTGACAGCTATATTATAGTGGACGAAGCTATCGCCACTCATAGTTCATCATCATCATTATGTCCCTTAGTCCTTGGACAGTTGGGGCGCCACAGATGATATGTGAACTATGCTCCTCCGTTCCTCTCTGTTTTCTTCACTTCGCACAGCATCGCCTAGTTTCAGTCCCGTCCACGCTTTGATGTCACCCTCCCACCTTTTTCTCTGTCTTCCTCTTCTTCTCCCTCCTCTCGTTGTGCCCTACATGATTTCTTTTGCGAGCCCTCGTTTTCTTATCACGTGGCCATACCATTCCAGTTTGCGCTTTTTACAGTCACAAGGAGGTCATCATATTGATGACGATTAAATCGCCGGCATCTCCACAAAATTAAAGATTAGAAATAGTAAGCAGCTTCAAGTACCTAGGAGCAATAGTCTCGGAAGAAGGCTCCAAGCCCGAATTAATGTCCAGGATTGCCCCGACCACAACAGCACTAAAGATGCTTAAGAACATATGAAATCACAAAAATATATCCCCCAGCACCAAAATCAGGCTGATGCGCTCATTTGTCCTCTCCATTTTCTTGTATAAACAAGAAACAGAGGAACTTGAAAGAAAAAATAAAGTCGATGGAGATGAGATGTTTCAGAGGCATTCTTGGAGTCTACTATAGAGACTTTATCTTTAACGAACAAGTGAAAGAAAGTATTCGTCAAGCAATTGGGCAGTACGATGACCCCCCACCCCCACCCCCCCACCCCCCCACTCATAGTTAGAAATGTTCTAATATATTTATTGTTGTTATTTGTTCGTCTTCTTAAAACTCAAACAAGACATTTTCGGTATGACAAAATTTGGACGACCAAATGAATTAACATACAATGTGGGTAATTGATCGGAATTAATTTGTCCCTAAATAAAAAGGTTTGCATAATTGATTCTTCTTACTAGATTTTATCAAGTATAAATAATATTCTTGTTTTTAAAGACGGCTTGATCAAAATGTGCGTGATTGTTGTAGGTAACGCTTAACAAACGGTTTCAAAACTCAATGTAGCAATAGTATAGTTGAATAGAAAAAACAAGACAATTAACGGGGCTCTCTAATTAAAAATTAAATATTTTCCTTTGATCCTATTTTAATAAAATATAAGAATATTATTAACTTTAAAGCATATGGCTCAGTTTGAATATAATGTATTTAAAAGTATATGAATATCCCAAAACATCATTGTCTCCCTTTTAATTTTTAATCAATACATTAACCCATATCATTTTATTCCACCTGATATTTAAGACTAATTTAGAGTGCACCATCCGATCATTAAATCTATAACAAAATAAATCGATACTTCTCTGTGAGCAATTTTTGTCTTTTAACTTTTTTTGTTTCCCTAAAGTGGTTGTGAATTTTTTAACAAATCGCCCACAATTTTTCAAGAGACATAGCCACATAACGTTAACACTTTAACGAGAGTAATAAGTACTGGAGCGTAAAAAAGTTGAGTTCTCACCCCTGTCCTTTACACCACCTTTAGCAATGATATCCAGAGCCCAAGCAACCAGTTTCCAATCATTAAATTTGCTAGTGACAACATCAGCGATGGCTTAATGTCTAAATGAGGGAGCTTATACTTCAACTTAGTTGCAAGCTTTTACCAGTTGGTGCGATGAAAATTTTCTTCAGTTAAATGGACCCCTAAAAAAAAAAAGATAAACATTGTTGTAGATTTCCGAAACACTTAAATGCAGATCGTACAATATTTTATCTCATATTAGAGCATGTAGAGAATTATGTATAAAAAATCCAACCAAAGACTTCCCTATTTTAAAAACAAATGAGTGCTATTGCAGTTTAACATACAGGTTAACTTATTCTTCACTGTAACAATATGAAACCTACAAAGAATTTTTTTTTTTAAAGTTAGGACCGAATGATATAAAAAGTCCTCTGTTCCATTGTATACATGAATTTACATGCATGCTCACCCAGTGGTTACGGAATCTAAATCAGTGTTTCTTTCAGAAATTTTCCACCGTGGGGGCACTTCAGACTTTCGGGGGGCCTTTTCCAGTGGCCAAAGGCGTAGCTAAGGGGTGGCAGTTGGGATATACGTCCCGGGACGCCAGACTTGCGGGGGGTGGGAGGTGGGGGGGGGTTACGAAAATGGGCTTTGATGGAACTAATTATTGGTTGAAAATAATGTGCTTCAGAGTAGGAGGCATGTAAAAATATGAATCTTAAACCTGACGCCAAACACTGTAGATACACCATTGCTAGTGGCGTCGAATAGGGCATTTTTGGACAACTGAAGATGTTTGAATCGTGAAAGGGACAACGGCAAAAATATTTGGCCACTCATGGCAGCACTCATAGTAGCTACGCCACTAGGCAGTGTATCTATCGATACCAAAATCGGCGATCATTTTCATCGAGAAGTAGAGTGGAAGTCGATGTGGCAGATGAATCTTGATCGGTGGAGGGGTTTGGGGAGCCTGCTCCCTAGAAAAGTTTTGATTATTTCAAAATCAAGAGGTGTATTTTTGAGTATACTTTAATTCGATGTTTCTATTACTCCTTTTTAACAGGGAAGAACATTTGCAAATTGTTATGGGAGGAGTTATTCAGCCCAGTGCCATATATAAAGTGAATTCACTCCGTTTGTGGCCTGCCCCAGGCTAATTATTAAGCACAAGCTTTAATCAACCCCAAAACTGTATTATTGATCAGCGTGGTGAAAGGGGTGGATAAGTAAGGGTGCTAAAGACAGTCGTACAAACTCAAAATGAAGTGGTGCATAATTTTGGTGCATACTTGAATTGAATTTGTTTTCTCTTTCAGACAATTTGAGGTGGCAGTTCAAACTTTCGGGTGGAAATGGCGGAATAGCCAAAATAATGACCAAATACATCTTAAATCTCACACCAGTGGTACGTTAAATATATTCACTCTAGTTATGTCACCATTGAGGGTATGCTTTGGCCCTAGATTATTCTCGCTCCTTAATACATTATAGTCCCCAGAAAATTTTTGATAAATTCAAAATACAAAAATGAATTTTTTCACATATCTGATTTTAATTTTGCAACATTTTACACTTAGTTGGAGAGAACGGAAGAGATCCTAGTTAAAAAATAGATGTTACTTCACCTTAGAGCCATCATTTAGACCCCAAAATATATATTTTAAATTGACGAATTAGGAATATGAATTTTTTTAAAACACCTAACAAAAATGGAATTGGCATGATATTCGAAATGCTAGTTCACAAAAAAAAAAAAAATCTTAGCTTTCTACTGGATTCTCATCAAAAATAAAATAATTATATAAAAATAAGAGCAATGCCAATAGATGAGGCACTTTGTTTTTTGACATTAAAAAGAGAAAAGCAGTTTGGAAGTTAATAATAATAAATATAGGCTCAGTTTTAAAAAAAAAAGCAAAAAAAAAAAAAATCTGCTATTCAGGAAACTTTGTAACAAAGGTAGCACTATTAAAGAAAACTGAACATTTTTTATTTATTAATAATTTATGAAAAGTACACCATTTCTTTGCGCCCTTAAAATTCTAAATTAGAAAAAAAAAGCATGATGCCTACACTTTTTGACATGATTTTACGATGAACTATAAATTGAAAACAGATGGCAGATGTTTAATATTTGACTAACTATAATTAAAATTGTAGACCTTTATAGGTATGTAAATATATTTTAATACAATATCATTATAGGCCTTAAAATTGTGAAGTTGCAAATAATAAATAAATTAAAAAAGCGGTATATACGAACAATAGGAAGTAAGACTGGAGCGGTCAGTGCAATTTTTATAACCGAATACTATAACGTGATTGGCCTAAAATATATACGGATCATCAAAGATATCGAGCCTAGCGATATTTCATAGATTCCACTAATTGTAATCGGTTAAAAGCACCAGTTACTATGCAAATGTCATTTTTAACTTTAAAAAAATATTTCTTTTTATATTGTACACATTTTGCTCCCGCTTGGGGGTTGGGGGGGGGCAGTGCCCGGAGAGATAGCTGAAAGAAACACTGATTGCTAACAATAAGCATATTTTTGAAAGCTTGATGTCATCATTCAGTTTTTAATTAACACCATTCCCCAGTTTAAAAGTCATGCTTTTTATTATAAAATATAATTTGAGAACATGAAAAGATTGCTCACCTTTGATACTTAGTGAGAACTCTATGAAAATACGAGACCTTAAAATTGACCCAAAAGTTGTTTAGTACAGTGTTATTAAAGTCTTTAAACTTCTGAGTTTGCAAAAAAATGATTAAACAAAAAATGCAGATAAATGCAAACGCGAAGTAATACTTTGTCTCATAATGGACAAATGTTCGAAATATTGCGATATTTATAATCGAAAAATGTAAGGCTCTACGAGGATTAGCCTTAATCATCAAATATATCGATCGTAGCGATATTTTATACATTCCCCTTCTTGTAATCGGCTAATGACATCAGCTAATATTATTTATAATTTTTTTTTAAAATTAAAATTTAGTATTTTTGATAATATATTTTGTTTTAGTGTTTTACATATTTTTGCTGCGGGGGGGGGGGGGGGGGGTTGGGTTT
>CAXITT010000481.1:426694-440296 GCA_964033795.1 Lymnaea stagnalis | reverse complement strand
ATCTATCTATCTATCTATCTATCTATCTATCTATCTATCTATCTATCTATCTATCTATCTATCTATCTATCTATCTATCTATCTATCTATCTATCTATCTATCTATCTATCTATATATATATATAAATTTAACTGCTCCAGATAAATACAAAAATAATATTTTCAGTGCAGCCAGTGAAGGTTAATTTCATTGTGATACTGGTAGAGTGGGAAGGATAAGTTGTCTTTAATTTGCTTTAAATTTCCCTTAAGTTGTAAATTTCTAAATTCGTATACAGCAATATAAAATGTATATCTACACAGTGTCTCCCCCACCCATCTCCCTGTTTCTTTCTCGTTGTCTTTTGACTTACCTTCTGTGTGTCTCTTTTTTTTTTCCTGTCTCTCTTTTCCTGATTATCTAATTAAACCAACCCAGTCCCCACACACATAATTTCAATTCGAATAGATCTACAACTAAATACAGATCCTGCTGAAAGGTAAAAGGGTTATCTAAGTCTACGTTTAAGTTCTTCGTGATTCTTTAGAGATGTTGTCAATGATTTTTTGTTTTGTCCTTGCAAATCTACCTTAAATTTAACAATGATTTTAAATAAACTCCGAAGAAGAAACTTTTCAGCATTTACAATTACATTGCAAAATTTTTTTTTATTGTATGCTTAAAATAAAACAGAAACAAAATACATTATAATTTAACCTTTAAATATTAATGCAGTAAAATGCCGGGATGGTCAGATAGAGTTGCACTGACTTTAGTAAATATTTCTTGGCCTCTTCAGTTAAAAAAAAAGTGGTGTGTCACATAGAACGTCAATGATTAGCGTACGTTTTGCAATGTTGCCTTTTTAAAACAATAATTAAGTTCACAGCTAGTGTTACCAAAATCGAATTTTATTAAAAACTAATTGTCTCATATCGTTAAATTGTACACCCACATATACACACATTCCCATAAGCTTTCAAATACACACACATTTATACACAAATACAAATACATCAACATAAAAATTATGCCACACATATTATACAAGCATTTACACCAATACAACGCATCTACATAAATGATTTACGCATAATCCCATCTGCATAAATAGACAAAAAAACAAAACCAACTCATCATTAGCTGATATGCCGGTACTTTTCAGGATTACATTGGCTCAAATCTAACATAACAATTGTCTATTTCTAGAGAAATGGAGGGGTATACAAGTCCAACAGGCACAGTTGAAGCGACAACACTTGACACATTTGCGTCCATTTCCTCAGGCCTTCCAACCACCAGCGCATGATACCGTAACAAAGTAGCCCTTGTAGTCATTGAAATATCTTCAGCAGCACCAGGCACAGAAACATTGCGAACGCGCTCTACATGCATGGGAGCAAGAATGATCAATAGATTAATCGTGGGACCTTAATATATAGAAGAAGAGTTAAAATTTCAATATAACGTCTAAAATAGTCTAAAGAGTTTACACTTAAATGGGAGAGTAAAAATGTAAAAAGAAAACCAAATTTTATTATTATTATTTTTTATTTTATGTAATATATTTCCTTTTTTTTAATATTAGAATAACCTCAAGAAGAATTTTTAAAAAGCCAAGGACAAAGGTTTCTTATCAATTATTTCGTTCTTGCAGCTTGCGGAAGTAATTCAAATATTATCAATTATCTTGCGTAGGAACAGTGTATCTAAATCCTCTAGATAAAAAGTCAAGGTAACAATCGCACAAATTACATGGGTTCCGTGACCCCAGTGTTAACCGTTGTAATTGAATTGAGTGACCCCAGTGTTAACTGTTGTAATTGAATTGAGTGACCCCAGTGTTAACTGTTGTAATTGAATTGAGTGACCCCAGTGTTAACTGTTGTAATTGAATTGAGTGACCCCAGTGTTAACTGTTGTAATTGAATTGAGTGACCCCAGTGTTAACTGTTGTAATTGAATTGAGTGACCCCAGTGTTAACTGTTGTAATTGAATTGAGTGACCCCAGTGTTAACTGTTGTAATTGAATTGAGTTACCCCAGTGTTAACTGTTGTATTTGAAAAAAGTCAACACCAAAATTAACCACTGTTATTGAATATAGTGTTCCCAGTGTTAACTGTTGTAATTGAATTGAGGGTACCCCATTAAATATAATTAAATGTATCACTAAATATTATTATTATTATTATTATTATTATTATTTTGGCATTTTTGTATAGCGCTTACCTTACAGCTCTAAGCGCCTTACAATTATTAAAAATATGTAAACTATTTTAACTGATAAAGCAAAATAAAAATGAAAAACCAGAGACATTAGAAAAGTAACTACAATGTGAAAAATGACTATAAAAACATGTAGCTAAAACATTAAAATGGCTATAAAAACAAGTACATTTGGCACGTTTTGGCATGTGCTTAAATACAGGATCAACCCGAGACAGAAAATGAGGCAGCGCAAGGAGGGTGCATCACAAGTCATAGGCGGACCTAAACAGATGGGTTTTAAGGGACTTTTTGAAAGTGGACGAGTTTTCACAATGACGGATGTGGAAGGGGAGCTGGTTCCAGAACGTGGGCACATGGAAGTAGAAGGAGCGTTCACCGATGGTCTTAGTTTGGATTTTGAAATTGAGAGGGTTCTATTGTCAGTTGAAGAGCGTAGTTGTCTTGTGGGGATGTAAGGAAGCAACAGTTCAGAGAAATAGACAGGAAAGTGAGGGTCAGTGAAAGAGTTGAAGCATAGATTGGCAGACTTATACTTGATTCGAGAGGATATTTGAAGCCAGTGGAGTTTCTGCACGTGTGGTTGAATGTGGTCATGTTTTTTTGATTTAAAAATGAGTCTGCATGCTGAGTTCTGAGCCTTTTGAAGTTTGTCTATGTGGTGTTGAGGAATGCCTGAGAGAAGAGTGTTACAGTAGTCAAATTTTGAAAGAATGAGTTAAGAGACGAGAGTTTTTGTGGCATCAAATAAGAGGTGTCTAATGGTGCTGATTTTTCTAATTTAGTTGTATGCTGATCTACATATGTTCATGACATGTTTGTCCATGGAGAGTGTGTCTGTAAGCGTGACTCCAAGATTTCTGGCAGAGGAAGAGAGTGTGATGTCAGAGTTGCCGATATATATAGAAGAAGGAGCGGATGGAGGGAGAGGTTTGTTTTGAGAGTTGATGAGAAGGATTTCCGTTTTATCATCATCTAGCTTCAGTTTGTTGCAAGTCATCCAACGCTTTACGTCGTCCACGCACTCCTGTATGCGAAGGATTGTGGCATCAAGTTGATCAGGAAAGCAAGAGTCACTGATTTGAGTGTTATCAGCAAGGATTGACTGGAAACTGAGTGGTGGCTAATGAGAAATGATAGAGGTTTAGTGTAGAGGATGAAAAGGACCGGCCCAAGGACCGATCCTTGAGGAACTCCAATAGACAGGGCTGAAGGTTTGGAGGAGCGGTTGGAGATAGAGACCGTTTGAGTTATGTCAGAAAGATAAGATTGAAACCAGTTTAGAGCTGAGCCACTAAGTCCGAAAGAAAGATGAAGACGTTCAAGAAGAATCTGGTGGTCAATTGTATCGAATGCAGCAGAGAGATCTAACGGAGTGAGAATAGAGAGTTTGCAACCGCCCATCGCCAACAGGAGGTCGCTCATGACTCGGACCAGTGCTATTTCTGTGCTATGACCAAGTCGGTAGTCGGACTGAGAGGACAGATAGAGATTGTGAGAGTGAAGATGTTAGAGAGCTGAGAGTTCGAGTTTTTCTATAATTTTTGAGAGAAAGGACAGGTTACTGACGGGGCGGTAATTCTTGAGTGTGTTTGTGTCAAGTGAGGGTTTCTTTAGGAGTGGCAGGACTATCGACCGTTTAAAAATGGGAGGGAAGATGCAAGAGAGAATAGAAGAATTTATAATGGAGGTGAGTGCTGGGAGGAGGACGTCCAGGCATTTACAAGTAGTGGGACGGGGATCGGATCGAGGGCCTAACCAGGTGTAGATACCCAAGCACAAGTAGGCATTTAATTGTTCGTCATTTCAAATCCTTTATTCATGATTTATTTTAAATCTTTAAATTGGTTGAGGATTCCCGAGTTGGGCCCAATCAAAATGATGGAAATGATAAAAGCACAAAAAGTTTTTTTTTTTTTTTTTTTTTAAAAATTTCCAAAGATCAAACACAGAGAGGATCTCTATCAAAATCCATTAAATAAATAAAATCCATTAAATAAATATATTTCAGGATATTATTTTTTAAAAATGTACATACATTTTGATGCAAATAAAAAAGGCAGGTCCATATTATTTTTAAGGTATCTCTTAAAGTGGACACTTTTGTAATTATTTTTGGTAAATATACTTGGTAACAGAGAAAGTCCTAAATTGTTACAGGTTTCCAGTGTTAATAGTTAAAATAGTAATGTTATTTACTGTGGGCGAACCTTGGTTTGATAAAAAAAAACATTACATAACCTATGCGATTTCACGGATAGTAAAGAGCAATTGAAAATTACATCCATCGGAGGCCAAAACATTTTAAAAATATAATTTCAATAAAAAAATGATCTTTATCAATAGTATAAATTTAAAGTAACGTTTAAAAAGTGGAAATTGAATGAGTGCCGAGGTCAGAGTCAGGTCAGTAATTTATATATTTAATAGGTGCCATATCAAGTATATTAAAGTTAAAATTCTTAACCCTAAAATTTTTTAAAAAAAACGTATATAAATTTTCAGTCTTGCATTTGAGCCAAAACAATTAGGTGCACACATTTTACTTAAAAGTAGAACCATTTTAAACATATTAGAAAATTATCAAAGAAAATATTAAAATTTGTCTCGTGAGAAACATTTCCAATTTTAATGGGACATCTTACGTGATAAAAAAACAATTCACATTAAATGGCCAAGTTATGATTTTAAAAAGTTAAGTAAAAATGTAACGTTGACATATTAATATGGGCTTACAATTGCCAGAGATTTTGTCTTTTTAATTAATAAAAAAGACAGTTTCATTAACCCAGGAAATAGACCAGACGTAAGATAACAAACAGTCCAAAACACACCATTGTGTTTATCGTTTTAATAATGGGTATTCAAATTCAAGCTTACACTGTATTAAAAGTGTAACAAATAGCTCATGTATCTTAAAATATTCGGCCAAAATAGCTCAATTAATGATACAGTTATAATTTAATTTGCAAATTGCCAGCTGTTATCCCTTAGCGTCCGTAATTATTTTTCATTCAGTTCAAATTTAATGTTTTCTCTGGACCTTACATTACCACGTGTAATACATTTCAAGCATAAAAAAGGCCAGCCCCTAATATAAATATATTTTTATTTAAGATGTGGAAATGATGATATAGATATAAACATTTGTATATGATCTGTTAAGTGGTAATGGTAATATAAAAATAAACACTTCATATGGTCTGTTATGTGGTGATGGTAATATAAAAATAAACACTTCATATGGTCTGTTATGTGGTGATGGTAATATAAAAATAAACACTTCATATGGTCTGTTATGTGGTGATGGTAATATAAAAATAAACACTTCATATGGTCTGGTATGCGGTGAGGGTGATATAGAAATAAACACTTCATATGGTCTGGTATTCGGTGAGGGTGATATAAAAATAAACACTTCATATGGTCTGGTATGCGGTGAGGGTGATATAGAAATAAAAATATCATACTTTAATGCCGTTGTGGTAAAGAGATAATTTCATTCATATGTCAGACGGCGTTTGTCTAACGCTAGGAAACCATTGTTTATTTACTCTAAAATATCCTCTGGAGAAGCTTTAAAGTAAGTATTACTATATGAAGTCTCAACTGTTTCCCAAGCTGCAGATGTCCGACCTCGTCTCAAATGTTAGCCCAGTTAAACACGTCGGCTTTCAATATCAGGTCAAATGTTTCAGTAATATTCCTGTTCAATTCTAACATATTGGTTATACTTCAATACATAACGTGGACAAAGACAATTTTTTTTTGTTGAAATCTCGGATGTTGGACAAGAATGGAATATGAAGCAACTGTTTAACAAATGTATTGCTTGAGATTGTAACTTGGATTGACCATGAAACTATCAAATACTTTTCAAAGTGTAGTGGATGTTGGTCTAATATTATGTATTATATTACACCAGGTAGCAAAATTATGTCCACGTTTGTATCAGGTAACATGAAAACCTTACATTCATCCTGTTCGTATCATGCTCATCAAATTGCTTCCATTCCAAATATAGTTTTTCCCCTGCCGCTATTTCAGCACACCATGTTTCTGTTTGGTTCTTTGAAGCCATAGAAAAGAGTATAGTTTCAGTTACTGTATCTCTGTAAATCTTGCAACAATTAATTACATTTTTTTCACTACTAGACTGATTTGTTGTCATAATGGATATTAAGTACAAGCCATTGAGAGGAGCAGTGAATATACCAGTCGATTTTTCAAAGTGTCCTCCGTGGTTACAATCAACAGAATTATACGACGTCAAATCGCAATTTTTCACATTTTTATATAGTACTTTACAGGCTACGAATCCGACCTTGGGGAGATTGCACTTACGTTCTGTAATAAAAGGAAGAAAATATGAATTTTAAGAACATCTTTAATATTAATTTACGCAGCGGGGTATCTAGGTTGTAAGAGTAAACACATAGTGCACATTTATACAGTATTTATGCTCAATTTAAAAAAAAAATCAGTTTTAACATATTTCTACAGATAAGATTAAATATGAGAATTATACATTTTCGTGGATGTTTTTTTAATTGAAGTTTTTTTTTATACAGAAATGGAAGAAATAAGGGTGTCTTTAGTTTAAAAAAAATAAAAATTAGGCTGATTTTAAAACAAACCGTTATGACACCAATCGCTTGCATTGGTCTCCGTATGAAACTTTCTTTTTTCTATAATATCCATTGTCATCCTCTCCTCAAAGGCAATCCGTTGTATATCTCTCCTCATTTCACTATCCCATACTTTTGTTTCCACATTACACAATCACTTGTCTTCGTCTTGCCATTAAACTATCCCTTTTCTTTATCTCATCATTACACTCTCACTAGACTTCGTTTTCCTATCACACTATGCCTTGTCTTTTTTCCACAGTCTGCTACCAATTTTCGTTGTCTGCCCATTCCACAACTTATTTTTTTTTATCTCGCCATTACACTATTACTTGCATTTGTCTCCAAATTACACTGTCTCTTGTTGTTGTATTAACCTTACACTATCAGCTTGACGGCTCTCATCTTACATGTACACTTACACAATCGTTCCCAGCTCATATAATCTCTCATCAAATCACTATACAGAGTCCTCTTTTTAAACACATCTTTTCGATCATATTATCCCGTAAATCCTCGACTCTAATTCTTGAACTGGACAAATGTAGACCAAATTTTATGTGTACTTTCTATTGATTTGATTTTAGACAAAATTAATAGGATATAGTTTTTAAAAGATTTTTCAAGAACTTTATTTAAAAAAAACAGTTATTTTCTTAATACTTGTAAATTGCAATGCAACTATTGAAGCAAAATTTTATTTCATACATAAATAAGTCTAACGTATTATATTTAAGAAATGTTCTTTTAGCCATTGGTCTGATGTAATCTAGAATTGTTATGTTCAAATAAATGCTGATAACCAAATATAATTGCTAAAATCATACAGTGACATAAATAAACTACTGAGTTTTAAAGATACCCAAAACAAACAAAAAACTCCACGAATACACAAAAACTCACTCCCGCTCCCGCACACTTACTTTCCCACAACAGCGAACAAGGGAGATAGCGAAATACCACAGTTTACATGTTAATATAATATGTTGATATTTACAGCTAAGTGATTAAAAATAAATCAGATGATAATTGGAAGTCGTAAACCGAAATCGTTTATTAAGATTAACTTTAGCTAATATCTTACCGATTTCAGTAATTGTGTGAGACTTTTCAGGAACAAGATTATCACTGGAAACTTTCTGTAAATGAAAAAAGTAGAAATATATTATTAAACTTTAAATAAAAAAAAACACAACTCTGCATTGTTTTTAACAATATAGACCGTTTTATATTTATAAAATAATGTTTTCATATTTCTACTAACATTTGAATAAAACACAATACCTCTGAAAGTTGTTTATCGCCTGAGTTGACTTTCTTGTTTAGTGTCTCATTTAATTTTTCCAAGGGAGTCAGTCTTTTTGATAACAGTTGACAAACCAAACCAATCTGTGTAACAAGCAAATATAATTATAGATGCATCTCAAAGTTCATTTCAGTCGTTCAGAGACCTTATGTAAATATACATTACACTAACTAGTTCGAGTTTCTGCACATTTTGTTCCAGAAAAGAGAAAACAAAATCGTAAATAAAACACAGATCATATGTTGTATTTAAGTACGTTTTATTTTGTTTAATTATATTTATTAATAATTATTTTTATGTATAAAATTAGATAGGAATTCTTCATTCTTGAAATCAAAGATAAAAAATATAATTCATAAATTTTACAATACTTGACCAGTTATAATCAGAAGGCATGGGGTTTTATTTTGACAGTAGCAGAATGGATTAATTTCGGAACAATAATTTTTTTTTTAAAAACGGACCGGTGAAAAAAAAAAAAAGGATAATTTGGTGGAAACTTTTGTATTAGTAGTATTTAAAATAAACCATATTTATTTTAAACATACCATTTAGATACTGTTATTGAATAAGATATTGTTATTGCATAAGACATTTGTTATTGCATAAGACATTGTTATTGCATCAGACACTGTTATTGCATTAGGCACTGTTTTGCTTAAGAAACTGTTATTGCATAAGACAATGTCATTACATAAGACACTTTTATAGCATAAGACACTGTTAGTTTTGCTGATGGTTCAGATGAACTCAGCTACTCACCCACCTGCAGCCCGATAGAAGCAATGGCCTTTTGTTAAAAGCGGACTTGAATTTAAGTAGTTCATTTCGGAAGGCGAGTTGTAAGTTAAGGAAATGACGCAACTAAACACATGTAGCTCAGTGCTAGCGTATTCTCACACTCCATTACAAATCTGATGTCGGCCAAAACACCATTATTAATTAATTAGTATAAGTTGTTACTTTAGATATATAATTAAAAATGAACTTGATTTTAACACGGGATTTTAATTTTAAACTTTTATCATCCAAATTTATTAAAATCTTAACATTTGACATTATTAAGTTCATTATATTTATCATAATGAACACATTTCATATACCATTTAAAAAAAAACACCTTAATTTTAAGTTAAATAAAATAGACATTTTGCAATTGAAAATAAAAATAAAAAAATATGGAAGTATTCCATAAATTATATTTTGTAAAACAAATTAAAAACATGTGTTACAAAGCTTACCAAATCGTCTGTTTTATCTTTATTAAGACTGTTCATATTTTCAAACTGCTCCGTGAACTGAGATGACATGAGATTCATGGAGATTTCCAGTTGATTCATTTTATCAGACATTTCATTATAATGTTGATTTGTACTCTCGACGCTCTTTGACAAATCTTGTATAGACATAAGGACGTCATTGCTACACGTTCTAACAGAGCTGATCTGTTCATTGAGTTCATTCATTGAGATATTCACAGACTTATGTTCATCTTCTAACCTGTTTAATTTGTCATCAACATTTGTTACAGTTTCAGACATATTATCAAAATTTGTTTTAATGTCTTGGTATCTTTTCTCTAGATCCGTAATTTTATTCTTTAGCTTTTTCTCAGACTTCAATGTTGCGTTTGTTAAAACTTCCACTTTTTTATGATCATTTACTTGTTGAGTCGAGAGATCTTTTAACATCTTTTCGACATTTCCTAATTTGTCTTGAACTTTTGTTGTTGTCTTTTTGAGTGAGTATACAGCTTCCTCTAGAACGGCAAATCTCATCGTCATGTTATGAGAAGCGTCGGATCCTACAGATACACCTGTAAGAAGATAGAGCATTTTTAAAAAGTATTATGAGATCTGTCTTTAGTACTTGATTTCGTTGCAACCAGAGAAAAAAATTGATGAAGTATAGTTGTCACTCTCATCAAAAGCTTTATTCTTATCGTTTGTTGTATATTAGACTATGATATTCAAATTATTTGATCCACAACACTAACATTGAACTCGTCATTTTGTTATATTGTAGCGTGCATTGTCTCTAACACAAATTGGATTGAATGATTTTGCATGGTTTTCTAAAAAAAAATACTTATTTCATATGTTTATTTAACAATTATTACATTAAAATATATAAAAATTAGATATATATCATAAAACTCATACCGTTTAGGAAAAATGTATTTACCAAGATTGTGCACATTTTCAAAACTTTCAAATAAATGTCCTGTTTTGGTGTCATCGATTTTTAAACCAGCTTCAGGACTTGTCAAATTGTTGGTTGTTTTTTCTTTGTTTAAATCAGTTTCATGTTCATCAATCTGTTTGCCTTGAGATGTGAAGTTAAAAAATAAAATATAATTATTGGTTTAGATAAATACACATTTATGTAGTTAATGGTATTCCCGTTTTGTTTGAATGAATGAGGAATTAAACAATCTGATTTTTTTTTAAATACATTATTTCATGCAGGAAATTTTAAGTAATTTTTTTGGAAATTGTTCTTCCTTAAATTTCATTCCATATGTTTAGCTAGCATTTCAAGTTATTGTCAACTTCATTTCTTAAATATTTTTAAGCTTCTATTTTGTTTCCTATATTTTCTACCATCGTATAAAGAGATGGAAATTAGATATCTTAATGTTAACCTATTGAGCTTAAGCCCCAATCTTGCGCATGTAGTCCAACCTAATACTAGAGGAAGTATCTAAGGAATTGAGACAAACAAATTGCATAACACAACACTTCTGTACTCACCGACATGTTTCTGCAATGTATTTGTCAACCCTACTGATTATTTAATATTGAATAAATCTCCGAAACTATGATTTGTGTGTATACAGGAGGCTGTTTATTTTACCATAATATAAACTCTTAACATTTAAGATATTTTTTGAAATGAATAAGTTGTTTCCATCTCAAAGACTGCACGCCGTTATCAAAGTCATAGAAAATGCCAATAGAGAATTGCATTAACAGAATGATACAGATGCACATTCAATTATGGTGCACTTTTACTTCTACTGCACACTTACACTGGTACACAACCATGTCTGGTGCACTCTCACGTCTGGTGCACACTAACATTTTCTGCGCACTCAAATCTGCTGCAAACTGATATCTGGTTCACACTCCATTATGGTGCACACTAACAAATAATGCACACTCATCTCATCAAAGATTAGCAAAACCATTACAACTAACACTGGGACACAAGCGCACAAGTTTTATTTGAGGGTGCTAGTCTTCCAGCACCAAGAGGACTCACGAGATTAGGATTCCCACAGTCAAATAAAGAATTTGTCTTTTTTAATATAGTTAAATGATATTTAAAATCTATAACAAACATTTAGAAATATATTGTAATATACATTACCCGAGAGTCCAGCAGACATTTCAAGGAAAAGACTTAGATTTTCCTGAATTCTGTTATTCATCGCGATAAAAGTTGTTTGATTGATATTTCCGCCATTAATCCAAGCATTGACTTCACTTTGGACCTACACATTAGATTCAAGATAACCCTTAAATAAACATGTTAAAGATGGCTTTATGTAACCTTTTTACTTTAAAGAACTTATATAAGACTTATTTTTTAATGAAAGACAAAAACTTTGTACAATAGTTTTAAATAATTGTTTAAAAATATGTTTGCTATAGATAAGAACCTGATTGATCCGATGGTCGACAGAGTCTATCACGGTACTCCTCTCATCGTTGAGTATTTCAAGGTGTTGATTGATCATTTTTACAAATCGCTCACTTTGCATTAATTTGCTTGCCATTTTTGGATATCTACAATTACAATTAAAAAAAAAAAATTTGTATTTCTTACACAAGAAATACTAATATGCCCATACAATTAAACTTTTAGACAAGCACATGAAATCAACGATTAAGTGCTAGAAATTTATTTGAGTGATCAAAGTAAATTAAAAGATTTTTATTACGTTGTACATATATTTTCTGCACATAAATAAAAACATATTTTAACCAAGAAAATATTTTACTTTAATAACAATTTAAACACAAGACAAGTTCAGTATTTCTTTAGGGTGCACATTTCCGCATAGAGCTAAAAACTAACATAAAACTTTTTACATTCTTACACACAAACAAATGATCAAACTTAGACGAGATAATAACACAAACAAACAAACATTTTTAATTTAATTTTTTTAAAAATTAATTACTAATAAAATAATTATTTGTTGTTAATTTTGATAAGGGTTTATAAATAATCTACTGTTCCATGATCTTATTACTAAACTAAACTTAGAATTATGCATATGTTACATGTATCATAAAAGAATGATCAAATGTAAGTATCTATACATACAATCAATAGATGTTTCAAAGTCTAGTTAACCTAACACACATTGTCCATGAATTGTGCGTTTTCAAAATGAGCGATTGATTTAGAATTATGCCTATGTAAAGTAAAAATGTCATGATTTATGTTGAAATTTGGGAATTAATTATAAAAAAAACTATTGTTATATATCATTTAAATGTGTTAACACTTTAAAGAAATTTAAAAAAACAACAGATGGTTGACAAATATACCTCAAAGCGGACGTATACAAAGCTACACATAAAAACGGGAATTCCATGTCAGAATTGGAAATTCCTGGAATCCAGAAGGTTTATGGGGATTTTCTCTTTACTTTCACTTGCACATGAGGCGTATATTTCATTCCTTAACAATAATCTAACAAAAAATAATCGAAGAACATTTTTTTGATCAAAAGCAATCGACACTTTTCATTTCATAATTTTAAAAATCAAAAGTGAAGAATGGAATATGCGTCTTTCTAAAATTTGATGCGATTTTAAATTCTATTAGTACAAACATGTTCTCTTGAGTTATCCAAATGCGTTTAGCCGATTTGCTGCATGGAAAATTAGATTATATATCCAAAAAAAAAGCACAAGCCTTGTGATTTCGTAGTGCGAAGTCTCCACCCACGTCCCATATTGACAGGTGGATGCTATTATTAAGTAATGCTTTTATAATGCTTCGTTCAAAACCATCTGAAGCAGATTTTTTATTCTACTTTCTAAACCCATCAAGTCACAATCACACCCGAATAATCAAGAAGCATCACAGTCTAATATCAATTAACCAAAACATAAGCATTGACAGCCCTGTTTGAAAGGAGGACTCTACTGTCACACATAGCAAGAAATTAAATGGTCTTATTTATTTTTTTCAAATTTCAGCTATAACAATACTATATATTATTTTATGTACAATATGTTTTCCATTGACATGTTTAAAGTTAAATTTAGAAGCTTAATACATGTTAGTCAAAATAAAAAAAAAAATTTAAAAAAATTAAAGGTCAATTAATCCATAATTATTTGCATTGGTTTTTTTTTTTTTTTCTATGGAATTTATGATTTGTTTATTGATTATACAAATTAATTTCATTTCGGTTTTTTCAATTTTCCCAATTTTTTT
>CAXITT010000481.1:363505-425668 GCA_964033795.1 Lymnaea stagnalis | reverse complement strand
GGTGTCTTTGTGAAGAGTGACTGTAATGTCTAAGAAATTGACTGAGGTCTCAGAGATAAGAGATGTGAATTTAATGGAGGGGTGAAAGGAGCCTACAAAGTTAATGAACAGGTCAAGTTCACTCCTCTCCATAGTGGTGACCCCTATACCATCATCTATGTACCTCTTATAGAATTCAGGGAGGCGTCCAGTATAGCTGCTTTCGACCAAGTGTTCGAAATGCCCCATGAACAAGCAAGCATAGCTGGGTCCCATTTTAGTCCCCATAGCAACACCACTGATTTGGTCAAAGAATTGGCCACCAAACTCAAACGAATTGAGGGTGAGGACTAGTTCAGCCAATCTGAGGAGGGTGTTGGTGGGTATAGATGGGTGGGGTCTAGTCTCGAGAAAGAATTTGAGAGCTAAGAGACCGTCAGTGTGGGGGATGGAAGTGTATAGAGAACATACATCAAGAAGAAATAGATGATGTTTCTTTTCAGGAGGGATTATGATGGATTCAAAGGTTTGAAGAGCATGGTTGGTGTCCTTAATGTAAGTAGGCAGTGAGGCAACGATGGGTTGAAAAACTCCATCAAGGAATTCCGAGATATGTTCGGTGGGGCAAGAGCATGCTGAGACAATGGGTCTGCCAGGGTTACCATACTTATGAATTTTGGGAAGTAGGTAGAAGCATGGCTTACCGAGGTCACTATCGAAGATGTGTAGGGCAGATGCCGATTTGGGGAGCGCTGATTCTGCAATCATTTTCTTGATAGTCCCTTTCACCATGTCGTTATGTTTGGTGATAGGGTTGTTGGTCCTCGGTTGGTAGAACTGGCTGTCTTCTAGTTGTCTATGAGCCTCCTTGATGTACAGATCTCTGTCCCACACCACAACAGCTCCCCCCTTATCAGCTGGTTTGATGACGATATCTTTCCGACTGCGCAGCTTAGAGAGTGCGAGGGATTTTTTTTAGAAAGATTGGATTTCCGGAGTGGAGGTAAAGAGAGGTTCTTGATGTCATGTTCCGTGCTCTTTATATATAAGTCTAAAGCTTTAGAAATTTTTTTGAGTTTTTTTTAGAAATTATTTTAAGTTTTTGAAAAATCTAAAGTCTAGTGATGAATATTGCAAACTGAGTGAGCAGTTTCATTTTTTAAACAATATTTCAACTATATTATTTGTAGCTAGGTGGCGTGAAACGTGAACATATATACAACTGAACATACGCATAACGTATTAGATTAAAGCACATAATTTACATTAATGTAAATTTGAAATATAAACCATTAATTTTTTTTTTTTATGGTTGCATTTATTGTAATGATCAGTGCTTCTCAATTGTTGGCACGAGTTTAAAATGATGGGTAGTAATCAATTTACTGACTGTCTAAGTGTAAGAAAGGGCAACTGTGATGTGTAGAATGTGTAGATATATAAGGCTTTCTTTTGAGACGATAACTATTGAAGGTAAGAAGACTAAATTAATACATAGTTACAACAAGATATACATTTATCGTACTCAATTAATGAATTGTATCCATAACGGGTAGATTTATCAGACATATTACTGTTACAAAAAGACATAAACATATAAGGAAAGTTTAATGAGGCTGTTTGTAAATTTACTTTTATTTATATAGAGACATTTGAAAACAGAACTAAATGAGCACATTAAAATTAAACAACCTTTTTTTACAAAGAAATTAACATTTACAACAATAGGGAAAATTAACGTATACAGCACACTGTGGTGAAAGATTTCAGGCGTGTCTTCTTCGTTAAATATCAGCTATTATGTTTGCAGGTTGCATGAGTTCAGATCAGCCTCGAGAAATTTGCTTGCATTTATATATTGTTAGAGCACGTACAGTGTTAGCGTTTAATAACGGCCACACTATGTACACGGTCAAATAAGGTACCGCATTGTGGTGACAAATGTAGCATGAAGGGGAGTTACATTGACAGTTCTAAACGTTGTTCAAATACCTATTACAATCTTCTTACAACTCACGACTGGCATTGTTAACCTGAAATAATGGGAATATATTATAAAGACCGATAAACTTTTTAAAAAAAGATTTAAAAAACCACAAAACTCATTTTTCCACAAAAATACAACTCTATAAAAATCTAATTGTTAAAGCCTGGCGGTCATGTCATGCTTCTATGACATCAATCGCTCCAATGCACTTTTACTGAGTCTAACATAAACACAAAATAAAACCTATCTTCTTAAATGCCAAACGATTAAAATATTGTCAAAATATCAAAGACATATTTAGCTTTTGAACTCTACCAGCTTCCAATTCATATGTAACAAGACATTGGCATTCAAAGACAAGTCGTTTGTAATTTTCAGGTAACTTGGCATGGATTGGGGTGAAAATCGCTGTGGAAGGGGGGTGCTGCTATGTAGTAATGGTGAAAAAGAAAAAAAGATTTTTTTTTAAAAGAGTCAAGGTGAAGGAATTATTTCAATAAATGTACTACGACTTTTATCCGTCTCTATGAAGCTATGGTTAAATCATGCTTGCAATATCTCTGGTTAAACTTTGAAGCAATTCGTAATTTATTAAAACTCAACTGTCTCCCACTCAGTAGATATCTGACATCCTCTTAAATGGTAGACCAGTTTAACAATAAATGTTTTGCATTTTAAAATTTATTAATATTTGAAACCAATAAACAACTTGCAAAGTGTAGCTGGTGCTGTTTCAGTATTGTTATAATAATGCAACAGACAATAACTTTAATTAAGGCCACATCGGTATCATGTAACATGAAAAATAAATAAAGATGCAGTTTTTATCATTTTCATCAACTGTTTCCCACTCCAAATACAACTTGTCACCAGCTGCGATTTCAGCGCACCGTGTTACTGTTTGGTTTATTGTAACACGATGAAGCAGTTTCAGTTTGCCTAACTTATCTTGACACCTGAAGCAGCTGAATGTACGTGTTTTAGTCTTAGACTGATTAAATGTTTTAACGGTGATTACATACAAGCCATTGAGAGGAGCAGTGAATATTCCAGTCGCTTGATCAAAGTGACCTCCGTGGTTACGATCTAATTGATCGTACGATGATATGGGGCACAATCCCGCTTTTTCGGATTGTTTTTTAATTGCACAGAATCCGACCTTTGGTAGGTTGACCTTTAGTTCTGTGAGAAAGAGGGAAATAATCATTTTATAACCATAAATTATATAAATGCACGCAGTGCCACCGCTAATAAATAAGAATTAAAGCCAGCACAAAGTGTACATTAAATTAAAAATGCATTTATTCTCAATATAAAAAAAGAAGAAGAGAATGTTTGTTTTTTTTTACACATTCCAAAACATAAGATTAGACTTGCGAAATGAAAAACGTATGAAAGTTTTTGAATTAATTTTTTGTTACAAGTGTCACTAAAGTGATGGTATCTCTTAATTTACTTTATAACAATCAAAAACACAAAATGAAAAGAATATTATTTATTTAATTAGCATCACCAGAAAAAGTGTGACATCTAGAAAATGCGCGAAAAACCATTTATATTAACACTGGCACCCTCAGCATAGGTCAATGAATTTAGGTGAAAGCCCATACAATGCTATGTTGCTACTTTAGAAAACAAAATCTGCCTTAAAAGTTTCCTTGATATTGAACTGGGTATTAGTAAACTATCACTATCTTACAAATATGTCACTTTGTGATTCCTGTTTCGTTTAATTGTATCACTTTTTATCAAAAAAGATCACCTCCCTCTTGCCCAGACACAATGCCCCCCCCCCCACACACACACATTATTACTCTTGGTAATTCAACAAAAGAACTTGAGTTTACCACTATTTAAAATCTTTAAATGAAGCCATAATTAACTCAGAGTCAAGTGTGCAGTCTTTCATCTCTGTAGAGTTTTCCGTACATTTACGTGGTTGGTGATATTTATAGGTTTAAATTGTTTCCAATCATTCCAGCTGTTTGTACATGAGTTGTTCATATTTGACACTGACAAGGTCTAACACTGATGTTTGTTTTTTTTCCTCTTTCTCCGGGCTACAGGATTGGTTCCACATTTTAAATAATTTCATTTAAAAACTTCATATTTCCACATCATTTATGGTAATTAATATACCAAATACGAACTAATATACGATTAAAATCTCCAGTTGAATACTTAGCATTTGATACACAATTAATGAATTAGCTTTAGCTAAACAGAAAGTGGATTGCTAAGGTTGATTCGACAAATATATATATATGTATATATATATGTTGATATATATATATATATGGATATAAATACACTTAACGTATGTAATTGTAGCAACTGATCTTTGTTATTGAAATGGTTTTTATTAAACTTATTGCATGAAAAGACTAAGAGACTAAATATAAATTTAAACCCAAATGCGTCACAAATCCACAGTACAGCAATAGCTACATTTTTAATATCCACATTAAAACATGCAAACATTGAACGCATATATTTCATTAATATTCCTCATGATAAATAGGAAAACACGTTCTTTTCCGTGGTTGGGGGAGAGGTGGGGTGGAAAATTTGGTAATTGCGTTAGCATCGGAAACGGAGCTATGTGGCAAGTGTCAGTTCGATAGGACGACAGGAAGTGTGTCAGTTAGAATTCCGGGGACTTAGCCAGAGACAAAGAAATAAAAGCTAAATTGATGTAATTTTTTTTTTTTAAAGACCCCCTAAAGAACACGGACAACCCAGAAAAAAAATATCACAAATGAATTCAAGATTTTCAGCGAAATATCAAATGTGCTTGTGAATTTCTGGATTATTAGAAAAAAAAATGGAATCTCATTATCACTGTAATTCATGAAATAAATGGGGGGAAAAGTTTATTAAACATAAGTGTAAAATGTATACATTTTACTTTAATTTGACCTGATTTTCTTCAAATTCTTACCAATGTCCGTAATTTTGTTAGACATTTCAGCTACACGGTTCTCAATAGAATCTTTCTGTAAATGAATGATTGGGAAAAAAAAATTACATATTTAATATATATGAACAGTACAGGAAAAAATAAATTTAAAAAATGTTCATATTTTTAACAAAATTTGAGTATAGCACAATATCTAGCAGTTGACAAACCATACCAATATGTGCAACATGAATGTTTCATCACAGAGACATCCACTACCATCAAATGGCAATTGTTAAAAGATATTATGTTTCTCATTAAATATTATATATTTCACTAAATGATATGTGTTTAATGTTCGGCATTACTTGTAGTTTAAGAATTATTTCTTTTCATGAATTAAATACATAACATATTTGGAATTAGATTTCTTGTAAGGCATTATTTAAAAATAAATTAATTACAATTAAATGTGAATTTAAAAAAGAAAATTATATACGAAAATAATAAATCAGTGGATATACTTTATTTTATTTCTTTAAATTGACCTGCATCATTTTTTTACAATATATCTGGGAAAGTTGTGACCCCCCCCCCTCCCATACACACACTTTACGGATTTTTTCACTTTTCTTTCGTGTTGTTTTAGCTGAAGTTTTTGCGTAAGAACTGTTTTAGCGTGAAACACAGTTATTAATTAAGAATTGTTATTGTGTGAGACACTTTTATTGAGTAAAACACTGTTATTAGGTAAGACACTGTTAGTTTTGAGAAGGGATCAACTTCTCATGCAGCCAATAAGAAGACTATTATTATTATTTTTTACAGGGTGACTTGCAATTGTATAGTCCAGAGCAAAGATAAGTCCTATTATAAACTAAGTTGCATTCGCAATCATGTTGAAGTAGCCAGTTGCTAGCATAATAAATCTGGCCATAAAGAGCGAAAACTCGGCCATCAGAACAATATTAATTAGTATTATTAAATTTAATTTGAAGCGTTTTTTCAAATATAATTTTGAAAAGAACTTGGAATTACCTTAAATTTTAATACTGTTATCTTAAACCTTTATTTTAAATGTTTATTGAACTGTTACTATTTGGCCTAACTACGCACATTATATTGGTGAGAATGAAAATATTTTCCAATAGCATTTATTTTTAAGAAAAATAATTTCAAGTAAAATGTATAATACAAATTGGAGTTTATAATACATAACAAATTTGTAATAGCAACAATTCTTTATTTTAACAAATATGTTTTTAAAATTTATTACAAAGCTTACCAAATCATCTGCTTTATCCTTATTAAGACTGCCCATATTTTCAAACTGCTCCGTGTACTGAGATGACATGAGATTAATGGAGATTTCCAGTTGATCCAATTTATTAGACAATTCATTATAATGTTGATTTGTACTCTCGACGCTCTTTGACAAATCTTGTATAGATACAAGGGCGTCATTGCTACACGTTCTAACAGAGCTGATCTGTTCATTGAGTTCATTCATTGAGGCATTCGCGGAATTATTTTCATATTCTAATCTGTTTAACTTCTCCTCAACATTTGAAACAGTTTCAAACAAATCATCAGTATTGGATGAAATGTCTTGGTATCTTTTCCCCAGATCCGTCATTTTAGTCCTAAGTTTTTTCTCAGACGTCAATTTTGCGTTTATTAAAATTTCAATTTTTGTATGATCATTTACATGCTGAGTCGAGACATCTTTTAATATCTTATCAATATTTTCTATTTTGTCTTCAACTTTTTCTGTTGTCTTTTTGAGAGAGTACACAGCTTCCTCTAGTATGGCAAATCTCGTCGTTATATTATGAGAAGCATCAGTTCCTACCGCTACACCTTTCAATAAATAGAGATTTAAAAAAGAAACATGAGATTACTTTCAGTACAAGAAGCAGCTGGAAGCAGAGAAAATTAATTTAGGGTTCTCTCAAATTCGTTGGTTTCTTCTTATTGTTTGTTGTTTTAACTCGAAACATAAACTTAAATTATTTCGTACATAATACCATTTTTTTGATGCGACAAACTTATGTTATCCAGTTTCTATAATATACATTGCATATTATTATTCTATGAATTGTTTAAATGGGTTCTAAAAAAAAAATTCAAACAGCACATTGTAGCGATAAGACCATGGCACTATCAAAATAATATCATTTGATTTTAACACAAACAACACACTTTAAAAAAAAACATGATCTTACCTAATTTAGATACGGTTTCATATTTACAAACCAAAGTTTCCGTTTCGGCATTATTGAATTTTAAATTTGCCCCGGGACTTGCCAAAGTGTTGTTAGTTGTCAAAATATTTGGTTCAAATCACATTAATTTTCATCAATCTGTTTGCCTTGATGTATAAAGTTAAATAATAAAATTAAAACAATGTTTAGACTCAATATTATTACATATCATTTTGTAAGAATTAATGAGGAATTTCTTTTAAAATTTATTAATTTTTTAAAATACATTATTTCAAACTAGAAACTGTTAGCAATCTTAGAAAATATATTTCCGTTACATTAATCCCTTGAGGTGGTTAACGCTACAAGATTTTGGCAAGTTGCCATCTTTCTGAAACGGTGTTGCAATTTTCAATTTGAAAATTTTCCCTGCAATCATAAATTTGAGAATGGCTCAAATAATCTTCGGTTTAAGCTGGTGGGTTTTATCTTGCGTATGTGATCCAAGTTTAACGTTTTACTTGAGTCTTTGCACGTAGGCGGGCAATATTGAACATCTTGTAATCAAACCTCGTGGAAAAGTACACACATATTCGAAGATAACAAAGGGATAATGAGATGCTAATTAGAAAAGCATTAAGAGTAGCTTTGTTGCAATAACGCAAGCGTGCTTTGTCACGTTGCCTACTTTGTGTATGTATATATCATTATTCAATCATTATTCCAAATGAATTATTGGTGCATTTTGGAATTTTTTACTTTCCCTTGTGTTTTCTAATAAGACATATGTAAATACAATTTTTGTTCATAATACGTTTTTAGGTGTGTTATGGATCTTGAAAACCTTTGCACACACATCCATTTTCAGAAAGAATGAAATACTACACGGTTTTTAACTTTACAACATTTTTAATTGATATCCTAGGCCTTCAAATGGTATTTTATTTAATTTATGGGGTATATATATATATATATATATATATACATATAAAATAACCAACTTACACTCAAGCTTGAATGGATGGATCTAGACAAAACTAAAGAATCAAGCTCTTAAAAGTCGATAATGAAATATCGTTGAATTAAAAAGTAATATTATCCACTTTAGCAGGATGGATTAGAATTTTCCAGAAATGTAGATAATTTAAAATGTTAGATATCGACCGATTTTAATGAGAAAATGTGTTCATTTTATCATTTTTATGTTTAGGAAGGATTTTTTTTAAGCGCCATTATCTTAGGCATAATGAAAACAGTTCCAACGTTAATGTTGTGAATAAGCACAGGCAAGCCTTATCTCATGTTTTGTTTTCTTCGGAGTACTCATCCCAAATTCCGGGGAACGTGTCTCCGTCTTTTCACCAAGCTTCAGGGAAAATGGTTCACTTATCTTATAGAAATATTCTTTACAAAAGGGAAACTAAAAATGAAAAGTAGGCTTATCTAGACAACAAAATGACATTTGATGTCTACGCATACTTTATGACATACCATCATTGACACAGTCAACTAACGTCTCGGAATACTTTTCAAGAGGAAACACATTAATTCTATCAAATAATTGATACAATATACAGCGCATTTATGGACATAACAATGTTTTTACAATAAAATACCTTCAAGCTCCACATACTTTTCAATGAGCAATGATATAACTTTCTGAATTCTGTTGCTCATCTCGCCACAAGTTGTTTGATTGACAAGCCCTTCATTAACCCAGACATCTACTTCGCTTTGTACCTGCACGATATTTAAGTTGACAATGAAATAAACTAGTTTTGTATTGATGTATGTATGTTTGTCTTTTAGGAATCCTACCTACGAGTTTAGAAAAAAAGTATATAACCTTCGTTTGAATTCAAAACTATTTAGTATATATTTCTATTTTCAAAACCATAGTATAATTTAATTTAAATACATTTTATGATTACAATTAATACAAAGGTTATGTGAAATTATTTGTAATGCAATATATACTAACAAAATAATCAACCTGATTAATACATTGGTCTACAGCCCTTATAACAGTATTCCTCTCTTCCTTCAGTACATCAAGTTGTTGATTGATAATTTTTACAAATCTCTGAGCTTGAAGTGCCGTGCTCGCCATGTAGGAAATCTTTAATTTATATTTGTTGATAAAAATTAGAATATAGCTGAATATGAACTTTTAACACGCCACATATTAGTATGCACATACAATTAACATTTACACAACCAAAAGACACATGATTAAAGGAATTTTAACACACTGATGAAAAGACATTCGAAATCACATACACGCAAACACATACATACATTAACTATTATCCATAAATTTAGTCCACGCACTTAAAATATTTACTAAAAAAAAGACTAACAATAGATGTTTGTTTTATTTTTGGAATTCACTAAACAAATTGTGCTAAATGACTTTCACTATAGTCTTAAGTTTAAGTGAAATAGAATCACATGACGTCATTTGAAAAATGTTCAACCAATTTGAATATATAAAATTGTTATGCAAAAAAAAAGAAAATATAACAATTGGAAATTTGAAACTGCCTATAAAACTCCATTGATGTGTAACATGTAGTGGGTTAAAAATATGAAATGAAATGAAAGATTATTTTGAAACAAACAATTGTGTGACAAAGTACGTAGAAGCTAGCTATCAGACGTAGACAAAATTAAAAATAAAATTGGGAATTCCATTTCAGAATTGGCAATTCCTTGAGATGGACGGTTCACGTTTATTTTATCTTCCAGTTTTAAATGTCCCTCTGACGTGTATGGGGAGAAATTAATCTCTTATTTTAATTTTAATTTGGCTCGTTGTAAACAGTGCCCTGCCTTCCAGAAAGACTTATGACGTTTCTAGAACAATCACAATTATTCTACAAAATACTATTTTGAACAGATTAATTATTTTTAGTGGCTTTCGGCATCAACACGACAGATCAAAAGACTAAGCCACACCCATCTGTGAACACAGCGTATCATGCGGGGGTCCATCAGAGTGCACGCACGAGAAAAATTATGTAAACAAGCTGTTATATAACACCTTCACTTTGCATTTATTAACAATACTTCAAGTCTTCATTATAGAAGTACATTTTTAAAACATAGTCAATCGACACACATCATTTATTTTCCTAAAACAAAAGTGAACAACGAAAACTTAACATATTCAGAATAGTTATTTAGTTCACTACTATCTCTCCCTCTCTCTCTCCTTCTCTCTTCCCCTCTCTCTGTCTCTTATTCCCCTTTTCTCTCTCAATTTTAAATGGTCTTAATGAAGTCAATATAGTCTTCCTAAAGCGTAAGATTAAAACTAGCCTAGAAACTTCCTGACAATATATCTCAAATTGTTTCTCTCCATCAGTATTTATTAACCATCCAATGTTAATTACCTATCAACTTGAAAATCAAAATTATTACTAAATTTAGAACTATTGTTGGAAATAAGGTGATATGAATTTAAGTTCATGAACACAAGTGCACACGACATGTTTCCTTGAGTTATTCAGATGCGTTGTAAAAGACCGGGTGGGGGTGGGGTCGGGGTGGATTGCTGTATTGGGAACAAGCTTATCCAACTAAAATCCAGGCATCATTATTTCATCCTGCTATTTCCATACAATCGTGACATTGTGACGCACGGATACAAAAAAAAGGTGTACTCAAGCATTCAGTGACACAAATAAAAATGCACTGCTCATAACTATCTGAAGCAGCACTTTTATGTTACCATCAAGGCCATGCTAGTCACCCTCACACCCAAATCATCAAGAAGGGTCACTGTCTTACATGGGCGCCAGCAGAAAACTTTCTAGGGGGGGGGGCAAAAAAATTCATTAACTTTCCAGGGGGGTGGCAAAACATTTTTAGAAATGTTTTAATATAGTTTTAATTTAATGTGGCTTATTTGTATGGTGAACGAACGGACAGGACATCAGCTTAGTTACTTTCTCTTTATTTTCTCTTTATTTTCTCTTTACTTTAATACATTTTTTGTCTATTTTTGTCTAATTTTTTTTTATCCAATCCACCCAGGGGGGGGGGGAAGTGACCCCCTTGCCCCCCCCCTGCGGGGGCCCATGCTGTCTTATACCAATTAGCCAAACCATAACCACTGTCAGCTTAGTTTGACGAGGACAAAGCTTTCGCCACACATGTTCAGAAAACAATTTAAAGCATAAATTAAATTAATGTATTGGTTTAATTTATTTTGATATTTAAATTTTGTTTAAAACTCCAATTAAACATTTTTTTCGTTTATATTTTAATAATTTCAACAACCTAATGTTCTAATAAACAATGTGGGTAATTCATATGAATTTATTTATCCATCAATAAAATATTTTCTAGGATTAACTCTTCTGATTATTTTTTTTTTAAATTAATAAAATTTCTTATATATATATATATATATATATATATATATATATATATATAATGACGCGTTAGTTTTATTTGTTGTTGGTAGACAAAGCTTGTTCTATTTGTGAGGATTCGGCTAGATTGATCGTGAAGTGGAACGTTGATAAGTTGTATTCGTGAAGTACATTGATTTGTCACGTTTGACGAGGCATATTAAAATTATACATTGAAATCATATCGATATATCCAGTGTTTTATGTAGGTTACATTGGTGTGTATGGTACTAGGATGTCCCATGGTTGAGCGTCTGAATCAGAAGAGTGGATGACCACAGGACATCAAGAGCAACCGTTCGACAGCATCGAGCTACTTGTTGCAGCACGTAAGGCGGTAGTGGCATTTTGAATTACATTTCATTTTCTTTTTCAAACAAAGACACTTCATGTTTTGGCGCCTGGTCTTGCACATACACCTCACGAATCCATGACCACTTCTGTTGACTGAGAGATAGCAGCAGATCGGAGAGGTATTTCATGGGCAGTTACGTCTTCAACTCTCAATAAGTTGAAATACATCGAACTGTGATCTCGAATACAATTGTTTCAAGATTCCTTTTGCAGTTCCAAGTCGGTAAAAGCCGTCGTCAGTCTCTGTCATAACACCTGCCAACAGATTGCGCGAGTCAGCCCGTCCCTTGTCAACGCCAGGATTTGGAACTTGCTCAGTGGCTCCTAAAGTTGCAGGAGGGAATTTTTTGTCAGAGATTACCGTATTTTCATTTTTTGGCCTGGATTTCAAGGTTCAATTTAGATTCTTTTCTTGCCTCTACAGATCACTTCATCTTGAAACACAAATGGAACAAAAAAAACAACACCATAACGTTCTATTTCCTCGTCTCCATCGTATTTAGCAGCATGCCCACAAAAAAACATGAACATAACGGTGACAGTTTCGGCATGTATGGGCACCGCTGCTTTCTTTTAAGCACACACAACAAACATCAGAAGTGGAAGGTTCTTCGGTAACCATGGTGTCGTAATCAGTTTGGTCTCCTCTATTATTGGTTGCATTCTCTTCAGTATATTGTGTAGTAGGCTCTCTATCTTGCACATGACGATTTACCTCTTCCTGCAGTGTATTTTTTATCCTTCATTTTATTGTTTCGAGTTCTGCTTCAGTCTTTATGTCTTGCAAAAAGTCAAAGGGTAGGGAAGACGTTTCGAAGCCCACTTTAGCTTTGCAACCAAACAGAGTTTCATAACGAATTCTCTTAATCCCAGAAGGAAAGGCCATTTTCTTCATAAGTTGGATGAATCGTAATCCCTCAGCCCAGTGGTCAGTTTTTTTAAATTTATTTTGGCATCCAAACACATAGCATGTTTTCGATGTCTTGATTTGCTCTTTCGACACTGCCCTGGCTTTGTGAGTGGCGAGGTTTACCATGGACGATCTTCAACTTGGGCCACTACTCCTATAGACTGTTCACCACATTATTGGGAGTTTCCAGGACTGTAGAATTGATGAAGCTCCAAGCAACGTAAATATTTCCACTGGTGTGTAGGCTACCTCTTCCGCCCTCTCTGATGTTAGAGCCCTCAGAACCACACATTTTGTGAGATGATCTTGATACACCATTATAAATGTATATTCCCTATCAAATGGGACTTAAAATCGATAAGATCGACCTCACCACGGGAGTTGAATTCAGAAAAATCATAGGCTTCAATATAACACCCTTTTGACACCTTTTTGTTTCTTCTGACATGCCTCACAAAGGTGGAGCACGTGTGTCGCGATCGCCACGTCACCACCAAGCAAAGAATCATACATAAATGGCGGGGTATTCTATGCATTGCCGGGGCGCTCTTAGGTATGGCATATAATGCCTAAGAAATGTGTGAAAAATAAACCATTTTATACTTTGCTTACAATTTTCAGGCATTCTATATAACTCCTAGGCATTCTAAATAATGTCAGATTTCACACATTGCCGGTAACATTGACACTATTTTTGTTTTACCGTCTGATGCGTACTCTAATAAATTAGACTTTTTTTGGGAAACGTGAGCAGGCCACACACAGCTTTCCATGTGAGAAGACTAGATGTTCAAAATGTAGTCCACACAGTAGTAGTGATTGATCCACCTATGCAATAGCCATGTTTGAAAGTATATTTACATAACTGATTGTGACATTTAAACAAATTTAAGGCTGCTTGTCCCAAACGGAATATTTTAAATAGATGTAATAATTCAGAAACCTATAATTATGTCACATACCAACTTAAATGTCCCAGTTTGTATTTGATTCAATCCCATCGATCTATTATATTTTTTAAAGGTCATAAAAAAAAAAAAACGAATTTAGGGCCCCCGGCCCCAAACGGAATATTGTAAAATGGTTGTACTTATTCAGAAAGGGCGTGTACATAACATCTCACCAAAGCTTCATCGCAAGCATATGAATGGTATAGGAACACATAAGGAAATTATATTTAAATAGCCCGTAACAGAAACAAAAAAGAAATTTAGAGCCCTCGGTGCAAAACTGAATATAGCAAAATGGTTGTACAAATTCAGAAACCTACTAGATTATGTCACAAAGAAATGTAAATATCGCTGTTTGTATTTGATTCAATTCCAATCATGCATGCATAAGTTCTGTTTTAAGTTATTTTTTATAACTTTTTTATTAGAAAAAAAAACAATTTTAGGGCCCCCGACCCCATAAAGAATATTGCAAAATGGTTATACTAATTCAGAAACCTACTTATTTCACACACAAATTGATATGTGCTGTTTGTATTTGATTAGAATTTCATCCTCCAATTCATTAGTTTTTTTTTTAAAATTACATTTATATTGTTCATATACGTAACAACGACGTAAGGGCCGACGGCCGAAAAAGATTGTTTCAAAACGGTTGCACTAATTTAGAAACCTTTGCGGGAGTGCGCATATCAAATTCACCAAAGTTTCATCGCAATCGGATACATGGTATAGAAAAGCATACGGAAATTATCTTTAAATAGCTATTATCAGAGGGGAAACGAATTTACGGCACCCGGCTACAAACGGAATATTGTAGAATGGTTTTATTACTTCAGAGACCTAATTATTATGTCGCACACAAAATGTAATGTCCCTATTTGCATTTTATTTAAAATTATATCCACACATGCATTAGCTCTTTCAGACATGATATTCTTATAGATCATTGAAGCAACAACGAACATTAGTCCCCTGGCTCAAAACGGATTATTTTAAAACGGTTGTAATAATTCAAAAACCTTTGCGGGCGTGCTTGCAAAATCTCACCAAAATTTTATCGCATTCAGATTATTGGCGAAGGAGCATATGGGAATTATTTTCCAAATCTCATATAAGAAAAAAAAGAATCAAGAGCCAACGGCCAAAAACGGAATATTTTACAGTGTTATGATGACTCAGTTAAATGCGCGGGCGTGTGGACAACAACTCACCAAAATTTTGTCGCAATCGCTTGAATGGTGTGGGAGCGCATTCGAGACATACATACATACAGACATTCATTTTTATATAATATATAGATAGATAGATTAAAAAAGAGTAGAATACGGTTTTGACAAAAAAACTCACAATTTATAGGAAGATTGTTTCCTTTTTACATAAGTTATTTATGGTTTCATGGCTTCCAAGGAATTTTACCAATTGGGTTTCATCACGAATGTTCATATTTCTTGTAGTTGTCAACAATGCTTTGTTTAAATCACTTCCATTGTCAATAGTTTGCCTTGTCACAATTGTTTTTAAAGTGTATGGGAATTTTAAAAAAGATATAATTTAAACTCTTGTGATATAAGACATGTATATACTTATATGTATATATAAACACTTAACATATTTAACTTACGATTTAAGGAAAAATAACAACAAAAAAATGTATCTTGAACTTTGTCCATACATTTTCTCCACCCCTCTCTCTCATTATCTCTCCCCTCTCTCTCTCTCTCTTTCTCTCTCTCTCTCTCTCTTAATCTCTCTCTATCAATTTTTTCTTCTCTTTATCTTTTTTTTTTTCCTTTCCTTTTTTTTCTCTCGCCAATTCTCTAACTTATCACCCCCGTCCCTACGAACCTGAACTTCAAATCGCATTCACTCTCTCTCTCTCTTAATCTCTCTCTATCAATTTTTTCTTCTCTTTATCTTTTTTTTTTTCCTTTCCTTTTGTTTCTCTCGCCAATTCGCTAACTTATCACCCCAGTCCCTACGAACCTGAACTTCAAATCGCATTCACATATACACAGAGCTTGCTAAAAGGTAAAAGCTCACCTAAACAGAATTAACTAAATTTAACATTGAGTCCCTTTCAAATATTAATGCAGGACAATGCATAGGTGGTAAGATAGTGTAAAGTAAACATATCTTAGCCTCAACAATTAAAAAGTTTTTTTTTTACATATTAAGGCAATGATTATTTTTAATTTTAAAATGTTATCTTTTTTTCTAACATATACTCAAGTTTACAGATAATGCTATCAAAATACACTTTAAACAAAGAATATTTCTCCGAGTTTGCAGTCACTACCTTCTAGTGATTTTAAAAGCACTTAATGGCTGCACATAGAAGTTAATAATTTGCGGCTAGAGCAAATAAACCCACTTACACATACAATCGCACACACACGTAAATACACACATACACATACGCAAACACGTATACACGAACATTAAAAAAATAAACAATGGGCCATAAAGTAATCTGTTCATCGAGAGTTAGTATTCATGCTTCATGTATCTGGAATTAACTTTATTGGAATTTCCAGCGGAGAAATCTTCTCATCTGGGCCTTGGGCGTACTTTTCATTCATTCCAAATATGAAAATACTTAATTCTGAATCGCGGTTTGGGATACATGGTTCATACAACGAATTTAATTCGATTTTAATGAATGTAATCTTCTGATGTCATGTCTGTAGAAATCACACATGCATTTGGAAATATAACTATTATTGACAAAATGAGGTCATTGAATTTATGATGGTATTTGATGGCTGTAATTGTTCACTCCAATCTTCAAGGCAACTTCACATAAAACTCCACATATTGTTCTCCCCCAATCCTACTACCATCTATTAACTTTTCCTCACCAATTTCTATAATTTTATACTATTTTGTGACTATTAAAAAATAAAGAATTCGTATTATCTATCACGTAGATTCATATAGTGTCTATGTTCAACTTTAAAGTCACGAGAAGCTAATATTGTCAAAGGATTTTACATCGAATTAAATCGTTGACAATAGTAGTTTCTCTTGACTTTTTATGTGTTCAGCTTGAAAGTCAAGAGTAACGAATATTGTCAACGGATTTTTATTCGATATCAAAAGTTTTCAGCTGATGATATTCAATCTGAGCTTTAAAACTCCAGGAAATACCGACATGCATTTTTAGCTCTTTGTTTCACTGCAAAAGGTACTTAAATTAAAGAAAATAATAAATACTCATGAATTGTAATCCTTAGATATTCGTTTGAATATAAGTGTGAATATGTCTTCAATGGAAATGTTATTAGATAAATAAGTGGAAAAAATGTAACACAGGTGGGGGGGGGGGGGTTTAAAGGTGTGACCTAGATGGAAGCCTCTCCGTTTCTTCTAATACACTAATATAGCGAATTCGTTAATACAATTGTTTCGCCAATAAGAGGTAATAGTTTAACAGCCTCATTAACGTTACACATTTTTTTATATTTCCTTATAAAATTCAACTTTGAAAAAAAGTATCGAGCAATAAAATTGTTATTTCATTTTTTATTAACACAAGTAATGTATATTGAATAATATGAACACACGAAAATAAAATAAAAATTGAAATGAAACTTTGCAATAATTAATTTACAAAGAAACAAAAAGCAAACATTAAAAACCTTTCTTTTCTCACATCAATAATTTTTTATTAATTTTTATTGTGAAATAATTTAAAAGTGAATGCAAAAAAAAAAAGAAATGTATGTGTCGTCAAGAAGCATATATCAGCAAACAAAAAGAAAAAAGTCAAAATAAAATAAATTTATCTTTTAAAAATTTCCGTGAGGACAGCATGACAGTTTATATATTAATTTAGAGAAAAAATACGAATGTATTCAAAATTTAATGAAAGTTATAAAATATTTTTGTCCTGTCTTTGATCACATATGGTATATTTTGAATATTTAAAATAAAACACACACTTTTTCTTCAATACTGTCTATAAATGATGAAGACTGTCACTTTAAATCGACCTATCTTTTGTAACTTTTTATGTTGTAGAGCTTACAATACAATTTTATAATTTATTACTAGGCCATAAAATTACTCCCGTATGAAATCAGTATTTATTTTTTGTCAAAAAACTTCCTACAAATTAATACAACTTCATCTTTGCTAGTTTAAAATTTTGTGAATTAATCTGATTCATAGAATTTGATTTCATCACAATTTATGTTAAAAAATATATATATTTTTCTTTTGAAAGTGTCAAAAAATTTAATTTTTCTTGAATTTTATAATAATTATCTGGGTTATTTTTGTAATTTTACAATACAAAAAAAAAGTATATTCATTTGAAAAATTATGAATAGAGGGTCGTTGGTGTAGACTTAATTCACAGATTCCTCGAATGCTCTGATCGTACATAGTGTGGCCTCTCTTTTGAACTTAAACGCAATGCCAGTTTTTTTTTGGTTTTTTTTTCTTCAAATTTAAGACTTAGTCTCTTTTTAAGCAGACCTTCACATGAAGTAGATCTTTTCCCAGCTGGGGTCTTAAGTACCTTTCTACCTTCAAGTTCAAAGACATTCATGTTTCACTTAGTAAATACTTACATTTAAAAAAAAATTAGATGAACGAATGATTGTAGAGAGCCTTTTCTAATATCATCTTTTAATAAATTATAGATGACATAATCCAGTTTATATTAAATTTATACAAGTCTTACTCGTTTCGTCAATAATATTTACATTTTGTGATGGCAAACAAAAATTATTCTATTTTGATTTAGTTCTGCTTATTTTTAATATTTTAAATTTCATATCTACATGGCAACATAATAATAATTTTTTTTAGCCAAAACATAAGCTTGACAGCTCTGTTTAAATGGACGACTCTACTGAAAAATATATTAAGAAATATTCTAACTTATTTATTATATTTCCGCTATACAAATAATATTTATCCCTTTATGCACAATATTTTCTTACATTGATATGCTTAAAGTTAAGTTTATAATCTTATAATACATGTGAGTCACACTTAAAAACAGATAATATGGATTATACCAAATTAATATCACTGTGTTTTTAAAATATCCCAATGTTTATCGTAAAAAAATGTTCCTTTACTTTTATCAGCTATTTTTTAAGTAATACACCAGATTATCTGATGAAGATATGTTCTTTTCAATCTAAAATCTAGTGATTAATATTATGTAATGTGGAGTATAGCTAACAAAATGGCCTGTATATTATTTGCAGCAACTGTGTATAAAGCGTGTAAATATACTCAACTAAACATACACATAATGTATTCGCTTATAGTATTTACTTTAATGAACGTTTGAAAATTAAAACATTTTTTTTTTTGAAAGTTGCATGTATTACAGTATTACAATGATCAGTGGGTCTCAAAGAGTTGACACGAGATTTAAATGACCGGTATTAATCAATTTACTGACTGTCTAAATGTAATAAATGGCCACTGCAACGTGTAGATATATAAGACTTACTTATTTAACACTGACTAATAAAGATGAGTGGACTCAATTAATAAATGGTGACAAATCCATGTACAATCATCGTGCATCCTTAATGAATTGTATCCAAACTGGGTTGATTTGTCAGACATATTACTTTCACACAAAAGTAAATCCATTAATATAATGCTTAACTTTACATTTATTTATATAGATAAATGTGAAAATATGAAACAGAACTAGGTAAGCACATTAAAATGATACAACATGTTATCAAAGAAATTAACCTTTATAATGGTAAAGAAATAAGGAATAAACGCATACAACGCACTGTTTCTAATCATTTCAAGCGTGTCTTCTTCATTAGATATAAAAAGTGTTGGACTGCGATAAAGCTTTAAAAAGATTAAATAGACACCAACAACGTGTGTCAATATAACAATATTAGGTAAGCTTTTATAATAATTTTACAGAATACAAAAGTATACGTTTCGGGACATGGCTTCATCAGTACAACAAAAAGACGAATGCGTATAAATTAAATTTACATAATATATGCATACAGATCTATTTTCTCAGATGACAAACGATTAAAATATTTTCAAAATTGATAAATAAAACATATTTTGCATTTGAACTCTAGCAGGTGCAAATTCGTATAACAAATTATGCGCACAGTCATATTTGTATTTTCCAGGTAACTGGAAGTGTTGGCAAGTATTGATGGTTAAATTGGAATAAAATACTGTTTTAGAAGAGACGCGTTGAAGTAATTATTTCAATAAATGGCCGCCGACATGTGTTCGCTTCCATGGAGGCTATGGTTTAATCACGCTCCAAACATTTCACGCTGGTGAAACTTAAAAGCAATTTGTAATTTGTTGAAACCCAACTGCCTCCCATGCATTACATTTCCGAACAATGAAAACATGTCGACTCTCCATTTGAGTTCAACTGTTAAATAATATACCTGAACAATTTCTTCAAATTGGGTGTGCCTCAACTAAATCATAAATTATAGATTTACTGATATTTGGTTAGTAAAAGAGTTGCGGCGATGCCAATTATATTTTTGTTGTTAAAATCGTGGATTTTCGACATGCTGGAAATTTGGAGTAACACTCATTTAAAAAAAAAATGTTTTGGATATTAAAATTTGTAAACATTTAAAATTATTATTATTATTTTTTGTTCCAACTATTAAATAATTTGCAAAGTGACGTCGATGATGATTTAGATTCTTACTAAATTCCACAGATAATAACTTTAATTAAGTCCACATTTGCATCATGTAACATGAAAAGTAAAGAGACATGCACATTTTATCATTTTCATCAATTGTTTTCCACTCCAAACCTATCATGTCACCTACTGCAATTTCAGCGAACCGTGTTACAGTTTCGTTAATTGAAAAACAAAGAAGTGAATCTAACATACCATTACGAATGCGGTAACATCTAAGTTTATTGCTATTAGTAATGGACGTAGATTCTGTCATAACTGTTATTAAGTACAAGCCATTTACAGGAGCAGTGAATATTCCAGTCGATTGATCAAAACGACCTCCGTGGTTATAATCAACTTTACTGTACGGTGATGATTTAAAAAATCTCGGCATTTCTGATTGTCTTTTTTGTGCAAAGAATCCGACCCGTGGTAGATTGCACCTATGTTCTGAGAAAAAAAGAGGTCAATAATAATATCAAAGCAATAAATTACACAATGTACGTATCGGCATCACTAGGGTGCGAAAGTAAAAGCTAACTTATAATGCACATTAAGAACGTATTTGCTATTTATATATGTATAGTGTTTCCATTGCATCAGAACTTTGTTGTAGAGTTGTTCCTCTTTGCCTCTGCGTGGGTCCAGACCTAACGTTTATTTGTCTCTGTGTTGGTTCAATACTAATGTTTATTTTATACTGTGTTTTTTTCTTTGAATGTTTTACATAATTTCCTTTAAAAAACTGAGTTTTTATTTTTAATTAACGGTTAGAACTATATAAAGTTCATAATAACATGTTATTTTCATTTATAAACGAATTCTTAGCTTTCAAAAAAACAAGTAATGGATTAACTTAGAATAAGCTTAAAGTGAATTATCTTAGTTTATTTGCAATCAATAGAGTGTTGTTTTTAATAATCCAGGATTCTACATTTTTTAATTGAGCAAATGAAAAAAAAAATATTTCAGAAATACAAAAAACAACAACAACATAATTATAAAATAAGTATATGAAAAATAGATTAAAAGACACACATTTAAATTAAATTAATGAAAACGTGATTATAATTTGGTTTATACGTCTTAAAGAGTATTTTAAGCATGACAAAAATCACTCTGTTCTATATATTGAAATATGACAACAGTTTACAAGTGATATTTTGATTTTTTTTTTTACTACACTAGCTTCAACTCTATTCACATTTCTTGTTCCGCTGATCACGTTTAGATGAAAATTTTAAATCTCAATAAGGATAAAAAATGGTGTGAAATAAGGATCAATAAGAGAGTTGAATTTAAACAGTCGTGTTTTAAGAAGTATCATTAGATGTGCTAACATGAAACCATGAACTATCACTTGCCTTTATCTCCCCTGACACTACCATTTATTACGAACCCAGTTCTACCAAAAGGTTCGATGGCTTTATTGTTTCTAGAGATAATTATATTAACTTCAAAAATCCTTGATTATTAATATTAAAATACAGTATCTTTATTAACTAAATCTCAACTGTCATTACTCACAAGACCACACTACGCAATAACACTACGTCATATCCCCTTTTGCACAATACGTCGAAAAATATCATACATTTAATAGCAACATCTACCCAAATACTCTCCAAACAACACGCAATCACAAGATACATTCAAGTCCTTAACACCATATATCTTTGTCTCCCCGTGTCAATGACCCATATTATCGTCCCCACATTGCACTACTCATTGTCTTTCTCCTCGTCACAATACGGAGAGTATGTTCCCTTCCTCTAAAACCGAGTATGAGGATTACAATGCTTTTTACCCTGTTCTCTATATTACAATATCCCATGCTTTTGTTCTTTTGCTAGACTTTACCTTTAAATTGTCTTTCTATATTATTATTTCCTGCCTTGTTCTCCGTATTACAATATCCTTTGACCTTTCCTCAATATTACACAATACCCTGTCTTTGTCTCCAATTTACACAATACCTAGCTTTTATCTCTTAATTACACAATCCCATGTTATTGTTTTCATTGCATTATCCCCTCCCTTTTTCTCTTTATTACAACATACCCTATCTTTCTCTCCTATTTACACTATACCTTGCCGTTAACTCCCTATTGCACAAACCTATGTCATTATTTGAATTGCATTATTCTTTGTCTTCGTCTTCCCATTAAAATATCACTCAAAGTTTTTGCCCATTACAGTTTGCCTTTAACGACTCTCATCTTTCACATACACGTCCACAAAAGTTCTCAGCTCATAGCATAGAACATCGCTTTACAATATAGAACTTACTTCACACTTTACCTATGTATCCCGTAATATTCGCGAACTTACAACGGGGACTGGTCAAATCTAGGCTAATTTAAATATGTATGTTCTATTGTTGTTCTTTCAAACAAATGATTTATTTACAAAAGAAGAATGGAATGCAATACACACACACACACACACACACATATATATATATTATATATATCGAAGAGGCTATTGGTACCAGAAATGAGAGGTTGGGATTAAAAAACTATTTAAAATTTTATTGTTGGCTTTGTAAGATAAAATGAGGTATCAAATAAAGGATAATTGAATGTACTATATATTTGTTAACTTAATTCTTCAGTTTAACTAAAATAAACTACCACAAATGACATCCGAATAGCACTGAGTCAAAATGGGCCCGCACCAGTTACCATTATATTTATTTTATTCCTTATAATCCGTAATGCCATTATATCTATTATGGCCGTGTTTATATTGCAACATATTAAGTTGAACATAATTTCTTTAGTAAGTAAAGTATATTTTTTTGCTATCTATCTGATATAAATATACCATTGTACCGTTCAACTAGATTGCTAATAATACTTTTTATTTTTTAAATTAGATCATGATTTAGTAAAGACACATGAAAACGTACACCCACTCGCAGTCTCACCAACACAGACACACAACTCCAAAAGAAGAAGGTCCTCGAAATACCACAATTCAAATGTGAATATGATAAAATAAATCAATAGTTGTTTATACCAAAAAAAAAAAATAGATTATCATTGGCGGTCATGAAAACTAGTTATTTATTTAACTTAATTTATGTGTTAATTATATTTTAAATTGAATTTTATCTATTATCAGATTCTCACCGATTTCCGTCATTTTGATAGACATTTCAGCGACACGATTCTCAATAGCATCTTTCTGTAAATGAATGAATTTAAAGGTATTAAAACACATTTTTTGAAAATCAGAATTCATGTTAACAATATAGTAAAAATAAATATTTATAAAAATAAGTTACATATTTTAAACAAGATTTGAGTATAACACAATACCTTTGAAAGTTGTTTGTCGCCAGAGTTGACATTCTTGTTTAAGGTCTCATTTAATTTTTCCAAAGGAGTCAGTCTCTTAGCGAGCATATGACAAACCATACCAATCTGTGTAACATGCAATATGTCATGATAGTGAGATTTTTACAAATGAAATTTCTTTTGTCAACGGAAATTATTTTAACACGTTATACGATTTGATTCAAGTGAACTGATTGTACATAAATTACTGTCATAAAGAATATTGTTTTATCGTGAATTAGAAATCATCTTAATTTTAAATGCATTACTTCAAAATGATTTCTAGGTCCCATTTATGGGGTCAATTTTTGACTGATGTACGAAAAGAATAAATTAGTTGGCAAATTTATATTAGTCATATTTAAAATTAACCAGATTTATTGTTGGCCTATCGAATAAAGAGAGACAAAAAATTAATAACCACTACCCCACCTCAACGTTTTTTTTCCTCTTAAACTTGGAGGGTCAAAGGAGGCGGGCGACTCATGTGTTTAAAATATGTTGAATCGTGCAGTATGGCAAATGTGTCTGAATTCTACCGTGTTAGCCTAGTCCATGATGAATGACCACTTTGGTCACTTAAACAAAATATTAAATAGTGTTAGTGGGTGCGTTTCAAATTTAAGAAGAAATTATCAATGTTAAAAAAAAAACAAACAAAAAAAAAACAGTCTTTTAAACGTTTATTCTTATGTGTATTAAAAACTTAATTTTTGATATGATTCTCTTCATTTTACTCGCCATTAAAAAGAATACATTTTAAATAAAGTTTCTGCAGAAAATAATTTTAATTAAGATTTTAAAAAAGTCTTACTTAAGACATACAATACATATTTTGAGATAATAAAAATCTAAATATTCTTTTAGTCTATAAAATTTAGTCATTTTCACTATTTGGCTATAAGGGACGCGGGTCAATTTTAATGTGTGCAAATTTCGCAGTATACATGCGAAAATGGACAAGAAAATGTCACAGTTTAGATTGATTTTGGCAAAAATGCGACCTAAGTACTTTTTGCGCCAAGGTCTCACAATGTAAACTTTCTTAACACATAATACTTTTAGAAATTCTATATTATCACATATAGAAAAGAAATGTTTCATTTTAAAGCTTACCAAACTGTCTGTTTTATCTTGAGTGAGACTGCTCATATTTTCAAACTGCTCTGTGCACTGAGATGACATGAGATTCATGGAGACTTCCAGTTGATCCATTTTATTAGACATTTCATCATAATGTTGATTTGTACTCTCGACGCTCTTTGACAAATCTTGTATAGACATAAGGGCGTCATGGCTACAAGTTCTGACAGAGCTGATCTGTTTATTGATTTCATTCATTGAGACATTGACAGATTTATTTTCATCTTCTAATGTATTTAACTTGCCATCAACATTTGTAACAGTTTCAATCAAATCATCAACATTTGATTTAATGTCGTAGTATCTTTTCTCCAGATCAGTAATTTTATTCTTAATCTTTTTCTCAGTCTCCGATTTTGCCTTTGTTAAAATTTCCACTTTCTCATGATCTTTAACTTGTTGTGTCGAGACATCTTTTAATATCTTATCAACATTTTCGATTTTGTCTTGAACTTGATCAGTTGTTTTTTTTATTGTGTTTACAGCTTCCTCTAGTATCGCAAATCTCATGGTCAAAGTATGCAAAGCATCATGTCCTACAGTTATACAATTTAAAAAATAGAAAATTTAAAGAATAAATATCATGACATCAGTTTGTAGTATAATAATAAGTTGCTACTAGAATTATAAATTGATGAATTTTTGTTGCGTCTCTTTCATCAAGAGCTTTAAACTTTTTTTTTAACGTTGTGATATATTGAACAAGAAATTAAATTATTTGATCTACAACCCCACCATTATATTTGTCATTTTGTTATACTGTAGCATTAAATTGTCTAACATAAATTGGATTTGATAAATTTGATTGATAGTAAAAAAAAATGTGATTGAAGTGTTTATTTTAACGATTATTACATAATAGTCTTAAGATAAATGACATAAAACTAATACTTTTATAACGAAATATATTGACCTTGATTATGTGTAGTGTCAGGGGTTCCAAGAAAAGATTTTGTTTTGGTTTCATTGGATTTTAAATTTGCTCCCGGAATTGTCAAATTATTTGTAGTTGTTTGGTTTAAATCAGCTTTATTTTTATCTATCTGTTTGCCTGCAGATGTAAAGATAAATAATAAAATATAAAATGGCTTTTTTGATAGTTTGTAGTTTTCCCATTTTGTTGGAATGAAGGAAGAATAGAGTATCATGTGATTTGAAAAAAAAAATCATTTTTTTTAATACATGAAATTGCATATAGATTTTTACAATATGTTTGTCCTTAATATCATTTCATATATATATAACAAACTTTTCAAATTGAATGCAACTTTGTTTCGGATACGTTTTGTAGCTCCTAATTTATTTTCGAATTTTCAAGCCATCAGATGAGGTCCAATATCTTAGGTTTAACCTATTTAGCTTACATTCCTATTTGGCGCATGTAGTCCAGCCTAATACTAAAGGAAAAATCTCAGTATTTTGAGACAAAGAATTTGCACAACATAACGCTACTGTCCGTGCCGACATAGTTCATTATTTGTATTTTTCAACTAGAAATATAAATTAATCAGTTAAAAATAATCGTATCCATTATTCGTTTGTGTGTAAGGGAGGTGGGATTATTTTACTACAACGTAAATACTTAAGTATAAGACATGCGTCATTTTTTTAAATATGAGAAGATTGCAAGCAATTATTAAAGTCAAAGAAAATATCAATAAAGAATAGCATACTTTCATCTTGCGCTCATTAAAAAATGCACCAAACTGTTATTTGGTGCAATCCTCCATGATTAACTCTGTTGTTTTTTTTCCAGAGTGCTAGTCTTCCAGTACCACGAGGACTCACGACATTAGGATTCCGATGGTCAATTAAATAATGGTTTTGTTGCTTGCTAGACACAAACAGCAAATTTATATAATTAAATGATATATAACATCTACAAAAAACATTGTGACATTATCTTTTAATATTTAAAATTACCCAACAGTTCAGAAGTCTTCTCCAGAAAAAGAGTAAGAATTCCCTGAATCCTGTTGTTCATCTCGCTATAAGTTGTTTGATTGACACTTCCGCCAATAATCCAAGCATGGACTTCACTTTCAGCCTACACATAAGATAGGTGATGACCATTAAATAAACGTGTTTTAAATTGATCCATGTAACCTTTATTTTAAATAACCTCTGTAAGTCTTTATTTTCAATGAACAAGAAAAGTTTGAATCAAATATTTAAAATAAGATTCAATAGTACAACCGTTTTAAATTATTGTTTTAAAATAAATTCGTAATAGGTAATAAAACCTGAATTATTTGATGGTTGACAGCGTCTATCACATTATTCCTCTCTTCCTTGAGAATCTCAAATTGTTGCTGGATAATTTTTACAAATCGCTCAGCTTGCAGTGATGTGCTTGCCATTTTGGATATCTAGAATTACAATTTTTTTTTTAAATAACGCTACACATGTATTATGCCCTATATTCTAATATGTTTATACAATTGAATTGTTATACATGCATATATACACACATATTTCAGATAAGTTTATTTGATTGATAAAAATAATTGAACATCTTTTTGAAAACATTGTATATATTTCTATAGAGCTTAAATAATTACATCTTTAACCAAGACAACATATATTAATTGTAAAAATGTAAACACAAGACATCTGAAGTATTACCCTAGAACAGTGGTTCTCAACCTTTCTAGTGCTGCGACCCTTTAATACAGTTTCTCGTGTCGTGGCGACCCCCCAGCCACACAATTATTTTCGTTGCTACTTCATAGGTGTAAGGATAAGTTTTTAAGATGGTCTTAGGCGACCCCTGGAAAAGAGGCCCGCGACCCCCAAAAGGGTCGCGAGCAACATGTTGAGAACCGCTGCTCTAGAAAAACTAATACAAAATGTCTTCAATTATTAGACACAAACACATGAACAATGTCAGACTAGAAATTTTTGACTCAAACCATGGAAACACACACAAACCTATAAACAATTAATTTCAGAAAAAAGTACTAAACGTATTGTTTGGTGTTAATTTGAATTACTGTTTATACAGAGACTTCTCTCACATCACCTCATTATCAAAGTAAACTTAGCACTATGCCTATTTATTAGATAATAATAAAAATAAGACTCTATAAATACAAACTATCAATGATTTAAAGTCTACTAAAACTAAAACTGATGGACATAGTGACGATGCCTACATAAATCCAGTGTGAGATGAAAACTGAAAAAGAGCGATTAATTTAGATAATATGCCTTTTCTAGGTAAAAATATAATGTTTGAAGCTACAAATTTGAACATGAATTTTATATGTAGCATGTAATGATTTACAAAAATTAAAAAGTATTAAAAGAAAACTTTAAAACAAACTTTTGTGTGACAAATAACACACCTGACAATCGAACCTAAGAAAAAACGATTGCAAATAAGGATGGGAATCCCCTATCAGAATATGCCATTCCTTGGAACGGGTGATTTACTTTCATTTTGTCTCAACTTTCAGTTTTACATGAGCCATACTTTTCATTCATAATTCATTAAAAATAGTTTTAAAAATTAATAGTTGAAGGACATTTTATAAAAAAAACTAATCGACCCATTTATTTATTTTCACGGAAACAAAAGTGAACAACGGAATTTAACTTAATAAATCTTTCTTGCGAAACGTTTCATTGCCTTGATGTAATCTTACAATATTGTAAGACTTAAACTATCTTAAAAACATCACAATATTATAGCCTAACATTTTTTGTCTGTTTCTTTCAATATGTAGCATCCATCAAGCATTAATATCCACATATCTTGAAAAACCAGACTATTTGTAAGTTAGAACTTTTCAATGGAATAATGTTATGCACCTTTAACGTCATGAACTCAAGTATTCAGTCATCCGTTTATAAGGCTCTGATCAAAACCCTATGAATCAGCATTTTTATGTTACTCCTCCTTAACCAACCGAATCGCCCTTCATCCACACAATAAATAGACGTATCTCTGTTACGTTGATTAGCTCAAACATAACCATTGACATCTCTGTTTGAAAGAACGAATGTATGACAAAACATAGAAAATTTCTAATTTATACATTATTTTTCAGTTATTTTCTTTTAAAATTTTATAATTACTTTTCTTATCAAATCTGAAATTGCAAAAATATTTTCTTTAAAAAAAATAAAGGTAACTAATATAAATTAATTGAAAAAAGGTTTTCATAATATACTTTTTTATTTAGATTTTAATGCTTTACAATAATTTTCATCTTTTCTAAAGTATGATTTAATCCAAATGAGTGAATTTTTATCACAACAAAAATTAATAATGATTTAAATATCAATATAGCAACAAGAAAAACACAAAAATGAGATCAAGCTAAATAGAGAATGTAAAGAAAAATACTAAAATTTTTACGGTAGCTTTTTAATTTAAAAATATATGTGTTTGATATTATGTTATTGAATTTTATAAAATTAGTAAAAGTTTTTTAAAACATGTGTATACAATGTCTATGTGTATACAATTATTTGTTTTGATGAGTGTTGTTTTATTAATGTGATGTATGATTGTTAAAAACATGAAATAGAGACATGGAGACAGAAAAATATCCCCTATGTGAAAGTATAGCGTTTGCGGATATAATACAGTTGTCATTTGCGTATAGACTTATAAATATCCTTTTAGAAGGCGATAATATACATTATGATAAAGTAAATACATTTATTTTTTTTTTTTGTAAACTAAATTTTGCTGACCCCCAATGTTGTTTTTGCAAGTGCTTTTTTTTAAATATTCTTTAAAATTTTTATTTTACACTTTCCTTATTTTAAAAGCAACTCAAATCTTTATATTTTTTTTTCATATTGTGATAGGAACAGTTCATATCATGTATTAAAGTTTCTTGTGTTATTATTTTAATTGGCTAATTTTTTTATAGATACCAATAAATATCTATTTTTAAAAAGCAAAACATTAAGGAATAACAATTAACATAATTTATTTGCTTCTTTTTTAGAATCGTCTTTCAATTAAATGTATTATTTGTATTTGAATAATTCAACATTAATTTTATCGTGTTTCCAAAATACCACAAATGTTTCGTAAAAATTACTCCATTGATTCTACCATTTATTTTTAAGAGTAATACGTCTTTTCGTGTTAAATTTTAATTTATTAACATTACATTATATTGCTTATCACAAGCTTAATTATATTGAAGGTAGCAAAGGTGTGTAAAATGTGCAAATAAATTTAACTAAACATAAACATTCTATATTAGATTTCAGCTAGTTATTTACTTTAAGGTAAATTTGAATGTTTAAAAAATATTTTTGCAAAGTTTGTATTTTTTGCAATAATCAGTGTTTCGTTGTGAGTTTAAACGTAATGAAAATGACGGGTAGAAATGAAATTATTGAATGTGGAAATGTAATAAAAGGCAACTGTAATGGGTAGATACGTAAAACTTAATTTTTAAACGATAACCCTTAATGTAAATAGACACAGTTAATAAAGGTTAACTATAACATGTACATTTAAATTACAAAAATAATGAATTGTACCTATAAAAGTGTAGATTTATCGGACAGATACTGGCTGTTTACAACAAAAAAAAGGCCTGACCACTTTGTAAATAAAATATTACTTTTATTTATATTTTCACATGTTAAAACAGAACTAAATGAGGACATTACAATGACACACAATTTTAACAACTAAATTAAGATACATAGCAAAAGGGACAATTAAAGTTTACACCAAACTGTTCTGAATCTGTCAGATGTAAATGGAGAAAAAGGTTCCATTCGAATAAATCTGAATAAAAATATATCGCGAAACTTTGATACGCATGAAGAATTTAGAATATATTATAACATCTTAAAGCTTGGGGTAAACAAGTCCCACACTGTATTGTGCAGTAACTATGCAAGTTATAACGATAACAAATAATAATAATAATAATAATAAGTGGTCTTATTGCATAAATAAAAGACGTTAAAGGTAATACATATAATGCATAGACAAATAAACTTACTTCTGTTTAACTTTACATTAGGCGATAGACTCCATAGATAAATAAATTTACTTTTTAATAAACATACAGTAGGCGATAGACTGCATAGATAAAGAAAATTACCTTTCTATCAACGCAAAAAAAAGTTATAGACTCAATAGACAAATAAACTTAACTTTGTCTAAACACAAAAGAGGCGACTTGCGATCAGCGAATTACAATTGGTTTTGAATGAATGTTTCCTTTTTGTTTTTGGTAGAAAATCATCAGTGACTTCGTCATTTCAGGCGTGTCTTCTTCATTAGATATCAACAAGTATGTTTGCAGATCGCATGACGGCAGACCAGCCACTAGAAATTAGTCTAGATATAGGATGCTAAAGCACGTACAATGATAGCGTTAAGCAGCCACCGAGCTATGCACTCTGTCGTGTGATTTACCTACTTGAGGTAACAAAATGGAGCATAAAGGACAGTTACCTTGACAGTTCTAAAGTATGTTTCAGATACCGTTTACAATCGTATACAAACTCACTATCGACATTGCTAAGATTACCAGGTCGGAATCCAGTGTAAAGACCACACATTTTTTTAAAAACATATTGCCTAAAAAAATTATATCTACAGCTATTTAAAGCTTGGGCGTCATAATATGCTTTTAAAAAAGCGTCACAGAGATGCTCTTTTACATTGCCAACATAATATTAAAATAAGAAATATGTTCTCAGGGGACAAACCATCAAAATATCGTCAAAATAAATCTATACTAATAAAAGACAAAGCCCTGACTCACTCATCAATAATTCTCCAATTTCTCGAGAATATGGAAGCCTGAAATTTGGCATGCTTATTCCTTACAGCTCACATACAAAAGTTAGGCAGGTGTCATTTTAAAACTCTAAATTGTTTGGGACCGAAGGCCCAAAATCTCATTGTTTCTTATATGAGCTATATAAATAAAATGATTAACAAATACTGCTATATGAATCGATGGATCTTGACCAAACTTAATACACATACTCTTGATTAGCCATATTCAAATAATGAAGAGTACTGAACTCAAAATATCTATACCAGGGGCCCCATTTCATTTTTTCTAATATAAGCTTTATGATATCAATAGGGTTAGACAACACCATAGGTTCTATGTGATTAGGTGGATCTAGACCTTGCTTTGTAGCAATACCCTTCTACATCCGTTTTAAAATAACGTTTGATTTAATATCCAATCCAATCAAGGCCGATCTAGAATGTTCTATAAACTTCGATAGTTTAAATAAGCTATGTCTATGGCATTTGTAAACCACTTTCAATAGGACAAGTTTTAAATGTATAATTTATCTCAATGATTTTTATAAGCCACCCGTCTCAGACTTAAACAAAACGGTAATTTATTAAATGGGCCCCCAACGGGGCCCTCGTATAAATTTTAATGTCTTATAGTTAGTATCACAATTAAGTTGTATAATATTTCGCATTCGCGAAATAATTACGTAGATATGTTATTTTTACACGTTTCATGGAGGATATTAATTTAATCTAGAATGTTCTATATTGTTCTACAGGGATATATAATTAGATCTAAAAGCTTATTCAAACAAAATCGCACTGATCATGATCCCTTAGAGAAACAGAATCCTAATGGGTCAAATCATTTACGCGTTTCCATCGGGGAACAGGATACCATCGAGATCCCATCGGGTAACGTGCTCAAAAAGGGATCAGGATTCTATCAGGAAAAGGGATAACATGGGAAAAGAGAGTCCATAGGTGGAACGGGTTCCCACAGTGAACGGTATCCAAACGGTATCGGTGGCGCATCGAAATCCACTGAGATCAGGATCTCACTGGGATCATGACACCGATGGGATCGGGATCCCAATGGGATATGTATTCCCCCTGGATCCGGAGCCACAAAGAAATAGGATTTTAACGGGAACAGGATAAAACCAGGATTGTGCCGGGATCGGGTTCAGAGTGGGATTAGGGACTCATTAGAATCGGGGTCTTATCAGGATCGGGGTCCCAAGGACAGACCCTACAAAAAGTTGGAATTGATTTGAGGCAGTTTTGATTTTTGCAAGGGAATGCATTCCATAGTCTCCGGAATATGCGGATACTTGATAATTTTGTACCTTTTCTTTTCTTTAAAAAAAGGCTCTCCGCTGCGATGCGCGGGTAGTTTGCTAGTAAGACATATTTTACGTTGGGCTCTACCAGCTGCCAGTTCATATAACCAAGCATGCGAACTCTCAGGCAAAGTGTTTGTATTTTTTTTTAGATAACTGGATATGACATTAAGTAAAACGGGATGTGTAAGTGTGGTCTATTATGTGCTGAGTGTGAAAAAAGAAAAAAAAACAAACCTTCATTTTTAGAATAGGCGTGGTGAAGAAATTATTTCATTAAATGTACATACAACATGTGTCATTCTCGATGAAACTATGGTTTAATCATGCTCGAAAAAACTCTGATCAAACTTTAAAGCCTTATTTAATTTATGTGGACACAACTGTTTCGCATGCAGCAGATCTCCAAAATTCTCTCAATTTGGGAGCAACATGCATTTACAATGGGTCCAAGTTTAACGGTTCGTGACTCCCTATGACGTCATTTATTCAATAATATACCAGTACACTTCCAACTAATTGGTTTTACCATAAATCCCGATAAATGATAGCTTTACAGATTTTTGGTTAGTAAAAGCGTTGTGGGGATAGTTACTATTCTTTTTTTTTTTTTTGTTGAAATCACGGATATTGGACATGCGCGGAATTTGGTGAAACACTTCTCAAAATTTAAATTCTTTGAATGTTTTATTGATTTTTTTAAACCAATTAAATACCGTGCAAGGTTTTTCTGGTCCTGGTTTAATACTCTCATTATATTGTAACTGATAATACCGTTAATCATGTCCACATCTGTAGCATGAAAAATAAATAAACATGGCATTTTTATCATTTTCATCAATTGTTTCCAACTTCAAATATAACTTTTCACCTGCGACAATTGGAAGACACCTGGTTACTGTTTCGTTATTTGAAACATCAGGAACAATAAAATGTTTCCCCTCTTCGCGTATATAATAACACTTAATTTTATTGTTTTTAGTAATAGACGGATTTACCATGATAATGGTTATTATGTACAAGCCATTTAGAGGAGCAGTGAATATGCCTGTCGATGGATCAAAGTGACCTCCATGGTTAAAGTTAACTTTATTATACGATGTTATGGTACACAATTCCGCTTTTTCTGATTGTTCTTTCGTAGCAATGAATCCGACCATTGGTAGATTGCACTTCAGTTCTGTGGAAAAAATAAAGAGTACAATAATACTATTAAAAACATTAACTATATAATTTTGAACATCGGCATCCGTACGAGGATTGACTTAAGGCCAGCCCCTAGCGCACATTAAGACATTATTCATTGTTTTTTTTTTAAATTAAAACAATTTGTTATTCATTTGTTTTACATTTCTAAAGACAATATTATGCTTGTGAAATGCACAACCTCATCAAATGTTGTTTATCATACAGTTTAGTTATGAAGGTGAATAACCTGACCAAAAGTCTCTAGGTCAGTGACCCACACCACCGAAGCGACTCGGTGGTGTTACATGGGATCTTGCCTCTTCGTGGCAGACCAGTAGGGAGGTTCCCTCCTGAAGCTAAAAGATCCCGGCCACTTGCATGATTTCCAACGCAACGGAAGTAAGCAATAACATGATTACTTGTCGCCGACAATGCATATGAGGTCAGGGTGGCGGCCAAAATCCATACTGATGATTTAAACTACGCGGCCATGAGAAAGCCGCTCCTAGGCGACCGTTTCGTCCCCGCCACGCTACGTCAAGATCAAACAACTCCCTGGGCGGTGAGGGAGGGTAACGCAACACCTTTCCCCCGGAGAGGAAGGAAAGCCATTCTGATCCACAAAGAGTGGAAGTCCACACTCTGTGAAGAGTGTGTACAGAGTGTGTATGGTCGACCGGACATTCCCTAAGCTTGACGGGGGAGGTCTCTGTCGCTCTCCCGCATGGTGTGGCAAAGGGGAGACCTGATGTCGTCCCGTGTGGGGTTGTGCCGAAGGGGGTTTTAAGAGCTCACGCTCGATGACCCACCGACGACATCTCCAAAATTGAGTTATGAAGAAAGTGACGGTATCTTTTAATTTACTTTCAAAGTAAACTCGAAAAAACACCATCAACCAAAACAAAACATAACAATAATACAAAATACAAATATTCATTTATGTGTGACATGTATTATGTTTACATATTTCAGGTTTGATAACAGGGCACCTGAAGCATAGGTCATGGCCAAGAGATTTATGTTAGAGCCCATCAAATATTGAATTACAAAAAAAAAATGCTCACTAAATCGAAAAAAATTTTTTTTAATAAAATTAAATTATTTTTAATTTTACGAAAATGCCTGTTTGTGAGCTAGCCACTTTTTAATAAATTACTTATTATCGAACAATATAACCACCACCATGCCCCCCCCCCTTTTTTTTTTTGTGTTCCTTTTTGCAGGTCTAGACTGAACCCTTTCAATACTCTTGCAAATGAATAAAATAAAAAAGGAATTTATCTATATTTAGTAACTTAAAATAAAACAATTATTAGGTAACAGTTACAAGTCCTTTAGCTACCTTAAGATATCCGTACATTTTCTATGTGGATGATGTCTATATATATTTTTTTTTTTTTCAATTCCTGCAGCTTTTTGTACAGGCATTGTACATTTTAGACACTGCCCAGGTCAAGCACAAACGTCTATTTGCCAGTCTAAGAGATAGGCTTAATGTAGGCTTGCTCAACATATGGCAAACACCCAATGGGCGACCCGCGAAGTTACGAATTGTTCTTTATTATTATTATTTTCTTAATAGCTTTCCCTTCTGTACTATTATCTTTCGGCCCGCAAAGTTTTAGATAAATTATTACGGAAAGGCCTTACATTTTGAGTTGTGCAGGCTTGTGTTAATGTTGGACATGACTTTATTTAAACAATGAGTTTATTCTACGTCATTTACCGTAACAAAATACCAGTCTCGTAATAAAATGTTAAAAACATGTCTAAACAATTACTTACACGAAATAAATTGATTTAAATTTAACCGAACACTAAGGTCATTAATAAAAATACACGCTATAGTTTGTAATTAGAAAAAAAGACATTTTTGCTTGAAAAATAAACCAAGATTTACCTTATTCTATACAAACAACTTTTTTAAAAAATTAAATTTTTTGACACGTCTTAAAATGGAGTTTAATGTTTCTGCTCATGGCGTAGCAAAGATAGGTGTCACCCGATGAGGCAAAGGCAAGGAGTCAACCCTCCCCCTACACCGCCACGACATCAACGATCTATTTCTCTTTTTAAAAATAAATCCACACCATAAAAATGACAAGATCATAAACAAATCAATTAAAGGTTTAAGAGATAATATATTAAGAACTGTAACAACGTCTTAAAATGAAGTTAAATGTTTCTGCTCCTTTCTTGGTCTCAAAAAGCTGCAAACCTGTTTAGAATCACCGTATCACTATCATTTAAAGGTCGAGTAAAAAAAGAAAAACCTTGACTGTCCAATCGTGAATCGAAAAAAGTTTTTGATAAGTACTTAGTTTTGAAAAGCTCCGGTCACGTGAAACAACAGACACACAGAACGTCTTCCATCCCTCAGTCACAATTTGAAGATTTCGCAGGAAGAAATCCAGAAGGCCTGGGATTTAACTTCTAGGATTATAGGCTGGCTCGTCTCTCTCAACACCACTGAATATACCAAGGGAACCATGTGGATGATACTGCTTGGCACCAGTGACGTCGCAGGAGTTTTTGGAATGATTCATTGTGCCAATGTTATCCGCTTACCGCGCCTAATCTCCAGGTTTGCAATTAAAGTTTCCTTTTCGTGGATGAGATGCCCTCCAAGGCTAAACGAGTCCCAACAATCTGGGGTTCTGGCGATGTGTTTGTTTGACTGGGCTTGATCTGCTCAATTTAGACCACTCGGCCGCCCAGCACCCACATTGCATAATGCAAGAAACGATTAAAGTCTTAGCTAGGGTATTGTAAGAGATTCTAGGAAGTTCCATTCAGCTATGATAGTAGACTCTTTGGTTAAACTTCGCCAAACATATATTAATTAGACACCAACAATTTGTGTCAATAAAGCGATATTATTTAAGCTTTTATAATAATTATACATAATACACAAATATTATAGGTAGGATATATATATATATATACACACATATTATGTAAATTTAATATATACTTATTTATATATTTTATTTTTGAACCGATGAAGGCACATGCAGTTGTACTGTACAATGAAAATGTAATGTTTATAATCAAATATAATTAATTAAATTGGAGTCTAACCTAAATTAAATCATGAAATAATAAAGAGACACAAAAATGCCCGCACACACTCACTCACAATCCTTCAAACAAAGTCACTCACACAACTGAAAACAAGAAAGTCTTCAAAAAAATAACTTGTTTGAATATTTTGATTTTTTAAAAAAAAATAGTTAAAATTAAAAATTTTGGTGATCGTGAGCAGAAGTCCCTTATTTAAAGAAAATTTTAATATTTTTGAATTTTTACTCTGAAATTTAGCAAATATCAACTTCTTACCGATTTCTGTAATTTTGTTAGACATTTCAGCAACACGGCTCTCTATAGCATCTTTCTGTGAATTTTTGAATTGAATTGTCTGTAAATTGTTTGAATTACACCTTTTAAAAACTCTGCATCTGTATGAAATGTAAATTTAAAAAAAAGTTATTAAAGAATGATTTCATATTTGAAAGAGTATAACACAATACCTCTGAAAGTTGTTTGTCCCCAGAGTTGACTTTCTTGTTTAAGGTTTCATTTAATTTTTCCAGTGGAGTAAGTCTCTTAAATAGCAGTTGACAAACCATACCAACCTGTGTAACATGCAAAGTCATCATTGATACTGCGTAAAAGCCAAATGTCAGTTGTTAAAAGACATGTTTGACATTAAAAAATATGTCATATATTTTAAACAACTAATTCGAATTTACTGTTTGATATATGTTTACTAAAAAAACACAAACTGTCTTTTATTGTGGATTAAGTACAGATCTTCTTTGGAAACTGTGCAGGTGTAAGGTATTATTTCGAAATTTATTATTTTCAAATCTCAGTTAAATTTTTGAAGATATGACGGATTAACTAAATAATAAATTAGCTCTATTTGTTTGTATTACTCATATTTAAAATCAACTAATCTCATTTTTGCAATATGACAGAAAGACATGCTAAAACACTCCCCAACCCCTCAAGTTTTCCCTATCTTCACCCTTTGCTTGATGAATTGAATTGCGTAAGACATGTTAGTCAATCTAAGCTGTAAGCCGCACACAGCTGGTCATACACCTAACACAAAGTAGAGGCCATGGTAATTTGTTACAGGCAGAATTGGATTGGAAGAATTAGGTTGGGCGGGGGCGTCTGACTTTAAGAAAATGTTGAATGGCCCAGCGATTCATATGCAACCCGTTTCTAGCGTGATAGCCGGGGTCATGACAAAAGAGCTTTTACGCCACCACGATATTGTTAATACTATTAGTTGGTTCTTTTGAAATTTACTTAAAAATTAACTTGATAACCTTACATTGTCCCTTAAACTTATGCTTTCAAGATGCTACATTTAATACAATTACGTTCATTATACTGGCCATACTAAAAAAAATTCCGAATACATATTCTTAAAACATTAATTTTAATAAAAATGAAAAACACATTTTGTTATTTAAATTCNTATATATATATATATATATGTATATATATAAAAATTAAAAGTTTCACTTTAATAACAAAACATTAAAATAATGTATTACAAAGCTTACCAAATCGTCTGTTTTATCTTTAGTTAGACTGCTCATATTTTCAAACTGCTCTGTGTACTGAGATGACATGAGATTCATGGAGATTTCCAGTTGATTCATTTTATCAGACATTTCATTATAATGTTGATTTGTACTCTCGACGCTCTTTGACAAATCTTGTATAGACATAAGGGCGTCATTGCTACAAGTTCTAACAGAGCTGATCTGTTTTTTGAGTTCATTCATTGAGTCATTGATAGATAATTTATTTTCATTTTCTATTTTGTTTAACTTCTCATCAACATTTGTTACAGTCTTAAACAAATCATCACATTTTGATTTAATGTCGTAGTAACTTTTCTCCAGATCCGTCATTTTATTCTTAAGCTTTTTCTCAGACTTCATTTTCGCATTTGTTAAAATTTCAAGTTTTTTATGATCGATTACTTGTTGAGTCGAAACAACTTTTAATATCTTATCAACATTTTCAATTTTGTTTTGAACATTTTCTGTTGTATTTTTGAGTGAGTATACAGCTTCTTCTAGTATGGCAAATCTCATTGTCATATTTTGAGAATCATCGGATACTAAAGCTGCACCTGTAAGTCAATAGAGATATAAAATATGTAATGAGACTGAAGTTGCAACTAGGTAAAATTATTGTAGAGATTATTCTCATCAACGAATTAATATTTATTATTTGATGTTATTTATTTAACTTTAATGTAAACATATTTTATCCATTACATCAATAATTAATTCATCAGCAATGTATCCTTGCTCATCAAGTGTCTCTAAAACATATTGCATGTCATATTTTAATTTTGTTTTTTATACTTTTTTTGTTTAGAATAAAAATTGTAATTGAACGATAATTAGATTACACTTAAAATAAGAAATATTTTATATTTTAAGAAAAAACTCAAACTTTAAGGTCTTTTAAAAATCTTCATGATGTACAGTTTTATAGCTACCTCGCAAAGGTTCCATTTTCGATTCATCGACTCTTGAATGTGCTTCAGAATTCGTTGAATTGTTGGCTGTTGTCAAAAAAGTTTGGTTTAAATCAGTTACATTTCCTTCAATATATTTGGCTGCAGATTGTATATAACAAAATAATAAAATTAAATCATTAATTCAGATTAAAAAAATTTTCTTTCTTTACACAGAATATCCATCTCTTGGGAATAAATATATATGGGAATGAGATATTCTGACACAATGCAAAAGAACCAAAAAGTTTTGAATACATTCGTATTCTTATAAAACGATCATAGAGATTATCTTTTATTTCAAGGGAAATCGAATAAATTTAAAAGTGCAAAAAATATTATGAATCCTCTTATATTTTAGTAAAAGTTTAAGTATTATTGTTATAAATTACAAATAAATTTAAAGTAACAACTAAGGAACTATGTTAAGAAGTTTAAATGCGTTGGAAAGTTATGAAAATAAATTTATTTAAAACAATAATGTTTAAAGAATGACACCATAATCAAATTTATCGGGTAAACCCAAACATCAGTTGTTTTTTTTAGTGCTTTTGAAATGCGTTGCTAATATTTAGAAATAAAATTAAAATTAAATTGTTTTAAATATACACGCCAATGACGTCATACGGTAAATCGCCTATTTTAGGCACAACTCGTGTGTTTCATTGATATATGGTCCGCGCGTTACAAAACTGATGGTTTCCCCCTTTTCAAAATAACATTAATGGATATAATTGATTGCTTTTTAAATTTTTAATAAAACACACATATATTTTAGATTTGCTTTTTTAACATTTATACACATTTACTTTTCTAAATTTTAATAAATATACTTTTATTAAAATTTATAATGTTATTAAAACGTAACCTTTAAATATACTTCTAATAAGAAAATGCAGCTTAAGTCAATCAGTGCAGCTAAACTCCATAAGCTGCATATCATTCACTAATCCACTCATTAGTCATTTAAATTAGAGCAAACCATATGAATTTCAAATATTTTAGTTTGGGTATGGAACTGACTACAATCCGATGGAAGATTTTATTATGTTATTGAAATATGGTTTGGGGGGCGGGGGTCATTTTGCCCCAGGTAGCACATGATAATTAAGGAATTAATTTGATAAATAATTAACCTTCTTGGGTACATACATATCAGAAGAAGGAAATTGGATGTGTACATTTTTTACAAGTATTACAATATATTTAAATCCTATGTCATTACATTTGTGAAAAATTAAATGTCACATTCTCTTTTTCTAAATATGGTTATGTTCATTTAGCCCAAGACCGAAAAGATACGTCTCAAAATAAAGGAATGATTTTTATAAACATTAAACATCTTTGGTACCTACACACAGGAGGTGGGAAATATAATGTGTACATTTTTACGTGAATGACAATATATTTAAATCATAATGGCATTACATTTGTGGAAAAAAAGAGATGTTACTTTCTCTTTTTACAAATAAACATGTTTACCAATTAAGAAAATAAATTGCGTTAGCCAAAGGAGGGTAAATTTATATAATTATACCAATGAATATGAAAGCATAATCATTTTACACACTTGAAAATTTAATTTTGAAAAATGGAGATAGGTTAATATTTTCTTTCAAAAATTTGAAATATATTTTTTTGTACTTTGACAAAAGTAAAGTAGGTGTTTATTTAATGAGATGAACAATTTTTTTAAAAATACTCAGGTCTGTTATGGGCGTGAGAAGCGGTTTCCTTATTCTACTTAAGATAAATTAAATTTTTTGTTTCACGATTTTTTTATAATGTAAAATTAAAAAAAAAAGGCAAAAGTTTGTTGACATTTTTTCATGAAGATAATAATATATCAAATTTCTTTTAATATAAAATATATTTATATCAGATATAGAGTTTTATTGTAAATTTAAGACTATGTTTTTTTAAAATTTTAGTGATAAAACATAAAAGTTTTAACGGCACGAAATTCGGTAAATACAAGGATTTCTCTAGCGTAGAAATCATCCCTAAATTAAGTTCTTTAATGACAAAAGTAATATGATTAATGATTATTTAGATCGGGTAATTTAAGGTCATGTTTAGAGGGAAAAAAAGTAGTTTAGGGGCGTGACAGGGAGTAGGCTAAGCGTATAATAAATTGCAGATCAATAATTCTTAAAACTTAATGATGTTAGAAACGAAAATATCATTACATAAATACTTCTTTTTAAAGTTGGGAATTGTAATGAGTTTTTGCAATAGCAGGTAGAAATTATCGCAAAGGACATACCATTTTTATCCCAATAACATCGGGTCATAAATCTAGTGCGGAATAGAGGAATGTAAAAAAAAGAATAGAATACACTGTGTCAAATTAGAAAGTTTCAAGAAGTATTAAGAAATTGATCTTGTTTTATATATATATATATATATATATATATATATATAACATTTATATTTTACTCTCATTTAATCCTTTCCTGGTGAACGACCTTAAGACTCCAAAAGATACAATATACTGCAGCACATATTGTATCGCGGATGAAAAAAATCTGACCATATCAATCCAGTTCTAGGAGATCTCCATTGGGTTCCTGAGAGTGAGTGCGTTAACTACACAATTCTGTCCCTGGCATACAGCTGCCCAGATGGCTGAGCACCGGAGTATCTCAACGAACTGATTAATAAACATGTATCCTTGAAGAGCCTGCCGTCTTCAACACAGTACTTACTGAGTATTCCTAGTGTGGATGAACACAGAAAAAATGTGTTACGGAGTGCCCTCTTTTGAAGTGGTAGCGCCAAAGTTATGGAATAGTTTGCTCAATCTTTGAGGGGGAATTGTAAATGATGATAAATAATCCTTTAAGAAACTATTTAAAACTTTTTGTTGAAATAGATTTCGGAGGACCACAGCGCAGTGAGCACGCTAAAGTGGCATGGATACCAGCGCGATAAAAATATCAAAATCAATAAAAAAGCTGACCAAAATTCGTCTGTGTTAGTTTTGGGCGTGGTTTTTTTCCTTTGATCTTGTTTACCACAAACCAATCTATCGCCTTTTTTCTTGACTCGAATGCGGAAAAAACCGTAAAAAAAATTGTAAAATGATAGATTGACTAATACAATGCGTAATTAGTCTGGAATCATCTATGAAACAGAAGATAATCTATATATGAGGCGAGTGGTTGAATGACAAACCAGACTGCAGGGCAGATACGCAGACAGTTTGAGAGGGTTATTTTGGAACGGTTGAGACTTTGTTTACAGTAGCCATTCCTTTCATTATTTGTACATCTTTGCACACAGTGTTTTATTTCGATATTCTACTGGTACCAGCCACACACTATACCATAATTTAGTAGTTTTTAATTATATTTATTTTTAACTTTTGTACTTTATTATTAACTTATTAAAACGAATTACATGTAATTACCCCTGTTTCGGGTATCGTATTCGTTGTTATTGTTTTTATTTTTAGTATCGTCTTTTGTTATGAACTGTTTTGGAAAGAACTATATATTTATATAGGAGATGAATTTCTCCCTACAGACAACGGTGCATAAGAGCTATCCTTAACATTAATCCAGTTAGTTAACTAACGTTTCAATTGTTTGGATTTAACACTTCTCCCTCAAATGGTTTGTAGCTTCTGATCTATTTGACATTGGCTCTGTAATCGAATATGTAGAATGCATACAAAAATCTCAGGTTTAGAATGATTAGTTTTCGCTCTAATATTGTGCATGTGCTCAAGCTTCACTTCGTCACTTTAGTCTTTGCACTAAGTTGGGCAATACTGACTAGCTTGCAATCAAAGCCTCTTGAACATGTATATTCAACTTTAAAGTATAAGAAACATTATGATATGCAATTGAAATTAACATAAAAAAGATCAATTTAGCAAAAACGCAAAGTATCTTTACCGCGATGCCAAAATTTTGTAATTAATCTTATACATCAATATATCGTATATATATATATATATATATATATATATATATATTTATATATATATATATATATATATATATATATATATATATTTATTTTTTTTTTTTCATATGTTTTTTTATATTTTTATGATATGCAATAGAAATTAACATAAAAAAGATCAATTTAGCAAAAACGCAAAGTATCTATACCGCGATGCCAAAATTTTGTAATTAATCTTATACATCAATATATCGTATATATATATATATATATATATATATATATATATTTATATATATATATATATACATATATGTATATATAAATATTTAATCTTTCTTCAGCATAAGTTTATTTATATTTTGGATTTTAACAAACTTAGCAATTATATCCATTATTGTATATAATGGAATAATGGAGTGTTTGTAACTTTAAAAAAATTAAAATTATGGCCAATGCAAGTAATAGGAGAACCAATTATTCTGTCTATCAACATTTACAATTTACAAAACATTTATGAACATTAAATTGTTCTTACAATAAAGTACCTGAAAGTTCAACAGACTTTTCAATGAACAAAGTTATCATTTGCTGAATCCTATTACTCATCTCGGCCCAGGTTGTTTGATTGACAAGTCCTCCAATAACCCAATTATCTACTTCACTTTGTACCTGCACGAGATTGAAGTGGACAATGAAATAGACTAGTTTTAATTAGTTTATGCGAGTTCGACTTTAAAGAAAACTAACTGAGAATTATTACATATTATATATATATATATATATATATATATACATACACATTTAATACCTAGTTGTAAATACAAACTGTTTAGCATACATGTTTTATTTATGATCTGATTTAATACTCAATTTATGTACAATTGTAGGAATATAAAAAATGAATTTATTGGTACAACCAACCTGATTGATACATTTGTCTACAGCCACTGTCACATTATTCCTCTCTTCCTTTAGAACATCAAGTTGTTGATTGATAATTTGTACAAATCTCTGAGCTTGAAGCGCCTGGCTCGTCATTTTTGGAAATCTTTAAAGTATATCAGATGCAGTAATAATTAAAATATTTTGGATTATTAACTTGTTAAAAACATTTTATTATGTACATGCAATTAAACATTTACACAATCAAAATATACATTATTATAAACTTTTTAAAACTCTGATGAAAAGACATACAAAATTATGTAAACACAAACACATAAATACACTAAGATTTATACAATAAGGCCACACAACATGAATACAGAAAAATAAACTCACACATAAAAGTTTGCTTTTTTTTATATTCACTAAACTAATTGTTTTGAAAGACATTAGTTATAGTTATAACATTAAATGAAATAATATCACATAATGTCAATCATTCAAACTCTTCATTCTTTTCACAACATTATTTTTAATACATTAATTTAAAAAAAAAAACATTAAATAATTTAGAAAATATACAACTTTTAATAAAACATATATCTTAAATTTTTACATAAATTTTAGTGCTAACCTGATTTTAACTAAAGATTTAAGGAAACGGGATTTTTTTTAGAGAGCTTGACAATCAAAATATATTGCTTCAAAAAAAAAAAAAAAAAAAAAAAAAAAAAAAAAAAAAAAAAAAAAAAAAAAAAAAAAAAAAAAAAAAAAAAAAAAAAAAAAAAAAAAAAAAAAAAAAAAAAAAAAACAAGGAAAAGAAAAGAAAAGAAAAAAAGTATCGTACATACAAATTATACGGATACGTTAATTTAAGTCTTGTCAAACTGATGTAGAAATGACGAAGGATAAATTGAGTGTCACATGGCGGTAATTGAAAATGAACGATTATTTTAGAAATATAACCTATAATTGTTACGTAAAAAGATAATTTTAACAAGTGGAAATTTTAAAGAGAATATAAAACCCCATTATTATGTAAAATGAAATCGATTAAAATTGGAAATGAATTGAATGAAAATCTTAAAACAAACATGTGTGTGACAAAGTTCACTGAAGCAGACAATCAGAAGTACACTAAAGTACAAATAAAATCAGGAAATTCCTGAGATCTAAACCGGTTATTTTCATTTTGCCTTCAATTTCAGTTTTACAATTGCCGTACTTTTCATTTGACGTAACCAATCGTCCAACTTAATTTATTTTCATAAAAACAAAAGCGAACAATTACAAATATATATACTATATCTATTCACACTCTCTCTCTCTCTCTCTCTCTCTCTCTCTCTCTCTCTCTCTCTCTCTCTCTCTCTCTCTCTCTCTCTCTCTCTCTCTCGCTCTCTCTCTCCTTATCGCTCTCTCCTTATCATTCTCTATCTCTTTTTCTCTTTTGCACCATCTAATTGTCATTCCATCTTTTTCTATTAATGTTTCGTTGTCTCAATGTAATCTTCAAACATGTTAAGACTAAAACGATCATAAGAACTCCATTACAATATATTCTTTTTTTTTTCTCTCCATCAGTGTTTATCAACAATCGGCTATTATGCAGGTTATGTTGTTTTAATATTTTCGACACAATAAAAATAACAATTTTAAAAAATTAGACTTAATGTTGAAATAATGTGATATAGGTTTAAGTTCATGTACACAAGCCCACACTTAATATTTCATTGGGTTATCAGATGCATGGAGATGAGGGATTAGCTTTATTTGAAACTAGCTTATCCTCCTTAAAGAAAATTGAAAGCAATCGCCTAAATGTGTCGGTCGTACACCATTAACGAATCTAACACATGTTTTCAGTCATATTTACCTATTGCTCCTTACAAAACTATCTGAAACAGTAGATTTGCATTACTATTTAAATCTCCCAAGTCACCATCATACCAACTCAATGAATAAACGTCCCTATCACATAGCAAAGAGCCAAAACACAAACATTTACAGCTATGTTTGGAAAGGGCGAATTTATTTCCGCACATACTAAAAAAATGTCTCACATGTAATTATATAGTAAGTTAAGTTAATCTTGATCAGAAGAGTCGATCATACCTCTTTGTGATCAAGCGTCACTTGTATTTTGTAAAATAATATTTTTAAATCCTTCTTAACAACGTTATTAATAGGTAATAATACAGATTATATCATGAATATGTCTTCTTTTAAATCTAAAATCTAATGTTTAGTCTTAAAATTAAGTAATGTAGAGCAATGTTATTTTTAAAAAGTTAATAAATTAATTAACGTATGCATGTATGTAATATATTTGTTTTTATTAAATCTAGTCATTTTGTATTTATTGTTGTTAATTAAAACAAGAGCAACTTCCCATTTTGTATGCAATTATTTCCCGATGTTTAGTCTTTGTGTCTCTTGACTCTTAGGGGTAAAAAAATAAGCTATACATGTATAACCAAGTTCGCTTCTAGATTCAAATAATATTCAACTGGCTTGTTGGTGTAGTATAGGGATCTTCGGCAGAGAGGAAACACCTGGATGTTGGAGAACTCCAGTTGTTTAACAAAAAAATGTATTTTTCAATGTTAACATTATATTTTTAATAGAGGCACAATATCTCTCTCTCTCTCTCTCTCTCTCTCGTTATATATATATATATATATATATATATATATATATATATATATATATATATAAATTTATTTATTTATTCTATTATTAAAATTTAAAAAGAAAAAAAAAATTAAAACGCTAACTAATAAATTATTTACCCTTTTTGAAATAATTTTCAACACGTTTACAATCGCTAAGCAAAGCATGAATCAATTGTATTTTTAATTTAGAGTGAACTATATAGTAATATTTAAATTAGAAATATTTCTAATTTAAAATTCTTGTATATTCTACAGTGCAACAATTGGAATCCTACTAGACTTTTTATCTTTAAGTTAGGACCGAAGGATATAAAAATCCTTTGTTCCCTAGTATATACCAATTTACCAGCGTGTTTCCCCAGAAGCTACCAAATCTAAATGATAACTAAATAAATCATTATGTTCATTTATGTCTGATTTCTACATTGGAGGAATTATTTATTTCATTAAATTATTATTGTTTTCAAATTGTTGTCTTTTTTTTACATACTGGTTTATTTATGTGCTTTAAAATCAGTTAATTTGGATTTATAAAGTATCTTATCTAAATTTATGTTATCATATCTCATTTATTGGTGGTAATGAAATGTGACACGTGAAGAGTTGACACGAGTTTAAATAGACGTGTAGATCCATTTGGCCTGGCCACCCTTTGTTTAGTAGATATGAATGCATTTACTGATTGTGTGCATGTAATGAAGGGTAGCTATAACACATGGATTTATGGAGTTAATTAAGGCGGTTATGTAGACCACGTGTTTACGTCATATTTCCTCGTGCTGTGAACTCTGTCTGACCCAATTTGGCAGCACTGAGCTATTATTAGTTGACCTCGGCTACAATTAACAAACCCATGATCTGTTTTATGATTCCAATATTGTAGAAAACTGCAGAAGCAGCTGGAAGCGAGTAAAATGCGTAGATTTCTGGAATGTATAGAAAAACAGACTATACTGGTATATAAAGACGAGGGGTTGGAGGACAGATAAAGCAGGGGCTAGAATTTTATCACGAGATATTTTTACTTTACGGGACGACAGGCGAGAGTTACTTTTAGAGTGTGTAATTCTTCCTAGGGTTTTGATTTCTTAATATGTGAATTCCTATTCATCGTTGTACTTTTTGCACATTTTACTATCATACACTGAGTAACGGTACAAGAAAAACAGTACTCTGTAAGTTAATGATTTTAAGTATATGTCTTTTATTTTGTTATTTATTAGTAACTCAATAAAACGTATTTATAGTAATTAGCCCTATTTCGAGTATCACATTTCTCTGTTATTATTTGTATCATTTTTCATCGTTTTTGTATGCACTGTTTTGGAAACGAGCCATATCCTTAAATGTGAGATTAAAACCTCCCTACTGATAGCTGTGCGTAACAAAGTGTAACTTTTAATGATAGAAAAATGCTATTTATAAATTATATATAACAGCTAGCTTTAACAGACTCACTTAGTCAAGATTAGCTGTGATAAGTAGGTATTCAGACTCACCTAATGAAGCGTAAATATTTTTAGTAGATTTATCAGACTCACTTAATAAAGGGTAGCTAGCTATAACGGGCATATCTGTAATACACATTATTGTAAAAAGAACGGAAAAAAAACCCCCACTCATAACGACTTTGATTATAAATTTACATGTATTTATATTGATTCATGTGAAAACAGAACTCAATAAGGAAATTAAAACTAAAACAAAAATTATTTAAATAATGAAATCAACATTAATAGTTATAGTGAAATTGATTTTTTTTTAATTTAAAGGGTCTACATTTTACAGAAATAAAAAAAAAAATATATTAAGTAATCTATTTTAATATTTGGCATGACATATTACTATTATAATTTTTATTAGTGGTTTTATACAGCGTGGTACTCCAGCCTAGTGCTTGGGTCACCACGCTGTACATAGAATTTAACAAATATAATCATGATTTTAAAAAAAAATTATATACATTAATTAAATAAAACAAAATGAATGTATAATCACTCTACCCATTCTAGAACTATTTACATGTCACTAAAATTTGATGCAGGTAGAAAGTAGAATGTTATAACTCTAGCTAAGGATAAAATGTCCCATAAAATGTATTATAACGTAACTAATGATGCTATATTATGATAATCATTTTTCCGGTTATCAGGTTAAATATCAATTACAATGTGTTGATTTTATTTTTCAAATTGTTTTTTCAATGTTTTTCTTTGATTCAGAAAAGTGTGTTATTTCTGAATAAATAAAATACTTGAAAGTTGATAAATACAATTCATAGATGTAAAAATAACATATGCATAAACTTTGTACAGCAAGCGATTGTTCATAATCGGCTAATTACAATCGATGTGAAGTGTGAACTGAATATTTTTTTCTAAAGAAATATTTTTCGTTTCTAGATATAAAAACGGAATTGGCTTTGTCATTTCAGGCTAGTAGTATGGGTTACATATCAATTAACATGTTTGCAGATCGCATTGTCGCAGTCCGGCCACAAGTGATACGCCTAAATATAAGCTCTACCGTTAAAATAACTACCGCATTTGTACATTTCAATATATGCGGTACTAAACGGTTATACAATTTATTTTAATTACCTTTTTTTGTAATGCTACAAAGCAATATGACTTACTGACATTTCTTAGTGAAAAATGTTGAGAATGTATTGAAATAAAATCTTTAACAAAAGATCACTAAAACCAATAACCTAATCGCCACAAAAAAAACACAACAAAACAATGTTAACACTCGCGGCTCCATAACGTCTGGTAGTCATATCATGCTTAAAATGAAAACGTTTGTCCAATTGTTTTTTTTCTATGTCTCATATAGCCTACTAATGAAATAAGACCTATTAAGTCTTCTGCAAAAATGAAATCCTTTATAGCTGTTTGACCAGTTTTACAGTTCATCTCTCTACATGAGGTCAAATTTTTCAGTAATATACCTAGGCAATTTCAACACTTCGACTGCAACTCAAAACAATTATTAATTAGTTTCTAAATGTTATTTGAGTTTTAAAGGGGTTATCGGTGGTGGAGGCTATAATATATTTTGTAGTTGAAATCTTGGATGTTATACAGGCTGGGAATTAATGGTAAAGCGTATTAAACAAATGAACAGCTAGAATTTTTAACATTGATTTAAACATCGTGCTAAAGAATGTGTTCGTTGTTTGACGTCATTTCATTTCATTTCATTAACACTGTTAAAAATTAATTTACAAAGTGCAGGTTATGTTGTTTTAATATTCTTATTACACTGCAGAAGACTAAAACTTTTGTATTAAGTAACATGCAAAGGTAATAGTAATATTATCATTTTCATGTTTATCAGTTGTCTGACAATTCAAATATAATTTGTCACCGGCTGCAATTTTAGCACACCGCGTTATTGTTTGGTTTATAGAAACAGGATGACAAAAGATACTTTGAATTGAGGTATCGTTACGAATCCGATAACCATTGATTGTATTTGTTATAGTTTTAGACGAGCTTCCTGTCATAATGGTTATTAAGTACAAGCCATTTAGAGGAGCTGTGAATATGCCAGTGGATTGATCAAAGTGATCTCCATAATAAGCGCAGACTTTATTATACGATGTTATAGTACATAATCCCTCGCTTTGAAGAACATATTTTTTACAGGCAAAGAAACCGACCTTTGGTGGATTGCACTTAAGTTCTGTGAAAAATACAAAAAAGATAATATTAAAAGCATAAATTTTATAAATTCACATAGTGGCATCACTAGGATGTGAGAATCAAAGCAAGCACATAGTTCATATTAAAAAGGTATCTATTTTTTTTTTAAAATATTTTTTTTTCCATTGTTTTCACATTTTTATTGATCAGATTAGATATTACGAAAGTTTGCGTAACCCTAACTTTTTTCCATCGCTAATGGAAGTGATGATGTATTTTAATTAACTTTAAAAGAAATATATAAATCACAAAACTATTTTTGATTTAATAATCATCAGCGACACTATATCATCTAAAATATTTATAATTTCCGTGTCTTCTAAAAAAGCCAAGGGATTCAAGTGAAAGCACATAAAATATTTAATTACTAACTAGAATTTAAAGGAGAAACTAGGAGTGAAAGATCAATTTCCTTTTAATGTTCTATTTGCTTCCTTTGATTCTTTTTAATTCATTTTTTTTTTTTGCATTGATGATATTTGTTAATCTCAATGAACATAAATTATATCCCTTCTCGCTTTCTTTCAATTACACTTCCACATGACTTTGTCTTCCCGTAACACTATCATTCTGCCCTCTCATCTTACTGCTACACTTCTAAACTCAGTCATAACATTTTTATAGTGGATCCTCTCTTAACCCAACCTTTATAAACATTTATCTCACAAAATTCTTGAACTTCTCGGTACACTGGCCAAATAATAAACGAATCACATGTTTCTTTTAAATAGATATTAATTCAGACAAAATACACATTTTCATAACTCTATTGGGCTAGAAAATATAACAATATTTGTTATTTTTAAAAACATATATTATCCTTAAATATATGTAAAGGTAATGTAACTATTAGAGCAAAGTTATATGAAATTGTATTCAAATTTTATTTTGAAAATCAGGCATTGAATTAAAAATAATAATGATTTTATAAATACTCTCACAAAAAAACGAACGCACGCTTAAACAAATGCACGTTTACTCACACTATTACACACATACCCACTCACACAACTGCAAACAATAGTTTCAGCTAAATGCTACACTGTGCATTTGAATATGTTGATACTTACAAATAAATGTTTTAAAACATAGAATCAGATTTTCATTACAAATATGAACTAAAATCGTTTATTAAAGTTTAGTGTATTTTTTTTCCATTTGATTTTTGCTAATTACAAAATCTTACCGATTTCTGTAATTTTGTTAGTTATTTCAGCTACACGGTCCTCAATATAATTTTTCTGTAAATGAATGAGTGGAAACACATTATTGGACATTGATATAATACTTATTCAATCTTACCCGCCCAAGTGAGGTCGGAAAATACAAGTGATTAATGTCTGTAACGAGTGTAACATTGTGTTGGATGTTAAGTGTTATGTGATGTAGTTATATTGTCTGAGAAAGTCCATGGATATATAGTGGGCCATGTTGAATTACTATTTCCTAAATCATCTTATGTGACGTGAGACGTTATACATTTAAGAATGTATTTATTTAAAGCCGTTTTGAGTATAAGAGAAATAATATGTGAAGAACACTATTTTAGTAATAGTTTACAAATTGCATTTTTTGAGATCATAAAAGACATATAACTTGTACTAAAACTAATACGAACAAGGAAGATCACACAAAAATGTAACAAGTTAAAAGTATTACTACATATTTTTTTTTAGAACATGAATTTATATTAAAATGTAGTAAAAATAAATATTTATAAAAAGATTGTTTTCATATTTTTAACAGCATTTGAGTATAACGCAATAACTCTGAGAGCTGCTTTTAATATTTCTAATAACATTTGAGTATAACACAATACCTCAAAACGTTCTTTTTCGATAACGTTGACTTTCTTGTTTAATGTCTCATTTAAATATTCCAATGGAGTCAGTCTCTTAGCTAACAGTTGACAAACCATACCAATCTGTGTAACATGCAAATATCATCATGGATAGAGCTTAACAAATAAAAGATCTTTTGTTGAAACAAATTATTTAAATATATTTTACACTAACTAATTCAAGTTAACTGATTGCACATTCAGGGGCATAAAAGTGTTTTATCGTGAATTAAATAGAGATCATCTTTGGAATCACATAAAGTGTAATGCAATCTTTCAAAATATTTCTAAGTACAATTTTTGGGTCTAATTTTGAAGGATTAACAAAAAGAAGTACTTGATTGGCTTTCGTATTACACACATTTAAAATAAACCATATTCATTTTTGCCCTATTATAGAAAGCGAAGCAAACTATTAACCAACTAACCCCTCCTAACGCACTTTTTTTTTTCCTTTTATTTAGTTTTACAAATAACGTAAGGCAACGTTAGTTCTCCTGAAGACTCAGCTGCACGTAACTACTCATCCACCGATAGACCATGAGAGTTCATGGTCTCTTGTTACAGGTGGACTTGAAGTTGGAAAATCAAGGGAGCGAACGAATGATGTGTTTAAAAAATTAATATTTAATGGTTTAGCATTGCAGATGTAGATGGTTTCTAACATGTTAGCGTGGTCCATGATAAATGAGCACTTTGGCCGCACAAACATTATTAAGTAGTATTAATGATTTCTTTTGAAATTTGCTAAGAAATTATCTAAATTTTTTAGCACAGTCTTTTAAACCTTTACTTTGAGGTGCATTGAAATCTTAACATTTGAGTTATGATGTTAATTTTACTGGCCATTTTCAACACATTTCAAAACTTTTCTGAACAAAATAATTTTATTTAAGATGAAAACGTATTTACTTAACTCAGAAAATACGCATTTTGAGATATTCAACTTGAAATAGTCTTTAAGTCTATGAAATCTGATCATTTTCATTGTTTGCATTGCTTAAATAAGGAACTTAGGTACATTTTAATGTCTTCAAATGTATATAGTATACTTGGCAAAAAAGGATTAGAAAAGTTCAACGTTTAGATTTATTTTGTTAAAAATGTGACTTAATTACTTTTTAGCACCAGAGTCTTCTAATTAGAAATTAAATAACAAATATAATACTTTATGAAATTTTATATTATAACACACATACAAATTGAAATGATTTATTTCAAAGCTTACCAAATCGTCTGTTTTATCTTTATTTAGACTGCTCATATTTTCAAACTGCTCTGTGCACTGAGATGACATGAGATTCATGGAGATTTTCAGTTGATTCATTTTATTCGACATTTCATTATAATGTTGATTTGTACTCTCGACGCTCTTTGACAAATCTTGTATAGACATAAGGACGTCATTGCTACAAGTTCTAACAGAGCTGATCTGTTGGTTTAGTTCATTCATTGAGATATTGAAGGAATTATTTTCATTTTCTAATCTGTTTAACTTGACATCAACATTTGTTACAGTTCCAACAAGATCATCAATATTTAATTTAATGTCTTGATATTCTTTCTCCAGATCCGTAATTTTATTCTTTAGCTTGTTCTCCGACTTCAATTTTGCATTTGTTAGAATTTCTAATTTGTTATGATCCTTTTCTTGTTGAGTCGAGACATTTTTTAATATCTTATCCACATTTTCAATTTTGTCCTTAACGTTTTCTGTTTTCTTTTTGAGTGAGTCTACAGCTTCCTCTAGTTTGGCAAATCTCATCGTCATGTTATGAGAAGCATCGGATCCTACATCTACACCTGTCGTCGAAAATTGATATCATAAAATGTCATGAAAGCGGAAGTAATTGCAATGAGAGAAATAAATTGGAAGCGGTTAAAGCTTAACCCCAACACCGTCTTTATACTTATCATGTGTTGTAATATATTGGAAAATATTATTTGATTCTCAACAACAGTATTCGCCATTCCATTATATTGTGGCATCAATGGTCTCTAAAATAAATTGTGTTTGATATTTCGGTGTGATTTTTTTTTAAAGTATAAATTAAAAATTTTATTTGAACTATTTATATCACAATCTGTAAATATCGGATTGTTACGCACTGACTTGTATTGGGAGAAATTAATCTCCTTTTAATCTTAATTGGCTCGTTGTAAACAGCGCCTAACAAAGGACGATACCATAGAGTCAACAATATTAAAGATACGACACCCAAAGCAGTTTCTAGTTACAATTAATAATATTTATTATGTCTTAAGATAATTACAAAATAAAATAAAATATAATGACACTCTTCAACTTACAGTATGGTAGATCTTGTACCGGTACACAGTTAATACAGTTAGAATAATGTGCTAATGAATAATGATGAATGCGAAAATAAACACATATAAGTATGAGCACACAAATACACAAGGAATAATACACGCCTCGTAAAGTTAATAATATCTATCTGAATCTCCCGTCTCTTTCCGAGTCTGTCAATTATTTATATAGGTGGGTCTACCGATGCCTTAGTCATGCCTTCGAGAAGCTACATAGCATTTCTAGAACAATCACAATCATTCTACAAAATACTATTTGGAATAGATTAATTATTTTTAGTGGCTGGCCGCATCAACACGACAGATCAAAAGACTAAGCAACACCCATCTGTGAACACAGCGTCTCATGATGGGTCAATCAGAGTGCACGCACGCGAAAAATTATGTAAACAAGCTCTATATAACTAGGATATTAACATAAAACTCACACTTTGAAGGAATTTGTTTTACCTAAATTATGTACGGTTTCATAGCGTCCATGAAAATATTCATTTTCGGTTTCATCGATTTTTTAAATTGCTCCAGGATTTTCAAATTATTGGTAGTTGTCAAAAAGGTTTGGTTTAAATCATTTTGTTTTACAGTAACATTTTTGCCTGGTGATGTCAGATTAAATAAAAACATTAAAACATTGATTGCAATAAATACAATTTTTTTACTCCATTTATGGTAATTAATGAGGCATTATAAAAGAAATGTCGAAAACGACAAGTTTATGATTTTTTTTTTGAAAATGTAATTCCTTAACATAATCAATTTAGCTAGCTAACTTTTAAATTGTTTGCATTTTTCTTTATTTCTGAAACGTTGTGGTAGCTTCTGTTCTATTTAAAAGTTGTACTGCGATCAAATGGGTAAAATGAGATCCAATGTCTTAGGTTTAACCCTCTTGGAATTGATGGGCTGATCTATCGGCCCAATGTAAAGTAGCGAAAACACGTATGGTCGGTCTATCGGCTCGATTATTTAAGCCTCGAGATTGGTTAGCTGGTCCTAGTACCAGCTAATCAGACTGTGTCTCACATTTTTATGCTCATTGTTGAATTTTAATGGCGGCCTCCGTTTATTGTTTACTAGTTTTAGCTGTGTTCAGGATTTTGTATGGGTGTTGCAAGCAATATTGTAAAATTCCAAAATGTCTGACAGTGACACTGTACAAACTATCCTTAGTGGTTTTGATATTCTAGCAGTGAATCTGACACTGATGAAAACAACAAGGAAAGTTATCAAGACGATCAAAATGATTATGTAGATGATAATGTTCAAAACCCTTGGTTTGATATTGGGGGTCCTCAACTGGATACAGATGACCCCTCAGAAAATATAGGTCCTATAAATATGCCTCAAGGCATCGGTATCCCATCAAAGTACTTATGCAATTTATAACACTTAATATTGCTCAAATGTTTATGATAGAGACCAATAGGTTCTTTATACAAATTTCTCAGTAACATCCAGCATAAGAAAATGTCACAATGTCATAAATGGGGATCCTGTTACAGTGAGTGTCTGTAGCCATCGAAAAAATAGCCGAAGGAAGGAAAAGGATTAGAACTATGTGCCAGAGGTGTATGAAGTGCCTCCATGGGCAAGAGATGTCTAAAAGGTCTCCATGGGGCAGAAGTGTCTGAAGAGCATCCATGGGCCACGCCGAAGGTGTCTGAAGGGCGTCCATAAGCCAGAGGTGTCTGAATTGCCTCCATGGGCCAGAGGTGTCTGAAGGACCTCAAAGGGCCAGATTGTCAAGGGCATGAGATTACTGTTGTTATGTGTAGATCACTGTTGTTATGTTTGGGATGGAAAACAGGTTTTGTTTAGAGATTTTATGTGTGGCTGCATCGATGGAGTGAGAGTGTTGTGACGTATTTGTGTAAGGGGAAATGACGCGTAAGTTTGAGTTGTGGCAGAAGGTATAGATGGCCTTTGTGTGATATTCAAGGCGTAGCTTGAACTGTGTGTGAAGATTCAGCTAGATAGATTGTTGAAGTGGAACGTTGATCTATAGTTTACGAGTTGTATTTTTGAAGTACATTGATCTGTCAGGTTGGACGAGGCATACTAAATTATAGCATTGAACTCGTATCAACATATTCAGGTTGCCTGTGCTTACGTCGGTTACACTGGTTTGTGTGATGAAGTAGAGACTAGGGTGTCACATGGATGAGCGTCTGGCTTCGAAGGGTGGGTGACAACAGGACACCAAGAGCTACAATTTGACACAGATGTGTCTGAAGGGACTCAATGGGCCAGAAGGGTCAGAAGTGCCAACATGGTTATATTTTTCAAAAAACACAAAGTGTTAGGAATTATTCAGGCTTAATCCAAAAAAAAAAAAAAATCACACAAGTGATACAAGTAAGTTATGTTTATTCTAAAATTTACAAAACATTTAACGCAAAAATTTTGTAAATCATGAAAGCTCATTTGCGAATTCGGTTTGATTTATATAAAGAGGTAATTAGTGCCTTCACTTTCCTACAAGGATATATATAATTTTATGCATGTAAGGGATCTTTTTTAAAATTTCTTTTGCAATGCGATTGCTGAGCCAGTAAAATGTGCTCCATCTTTTTGGCACATACACAAGGCGATGCATTGGCTGCGGTTGACCTGTCTCGTGAAACGGACCACGGGACACAGCAAACAGCGGTGTACAGCAACCAGCGAAACACATTGATGAGTGGGACACACTGTGGCGGGATATTGCAAACAGTTGTGTAATGAAACATCAGTGAAAAGCCACCGCCTGGTACAGCAATAGCGGTGTACAGGCTCAACGGGTAATGTCAGCAGTGGTGTACATCAATAGGTGTTGTAAGGCTTAATGGAATACCCCAATCAGCGGGTCGTAGCGTGGGACAGGCGCTTCTGCTGGGACCGGAGACACACAGCCTCCGACGAGCACTTCAGACAGCTTCGGATGAGCGACACACAGCCTCGAACAGATGGGCCAAGATACTTCACACAGCCGACGGGTCGACTCTATACAATTTCGGACAGGAAAATGATCAGTGACGAGATGCAGAACATGCTGTCTTGAGCTCATCTACCCTTGATGAAATATGTTTGCTTGTGTTGGTATTATCTCCCACTTCATCCCATCACGGGCCAGTGTAACTGATAGCAACTGATACCAATACACCAAACACCAACCAGTTTGTTGCACTCTATAAGTTTATTCACCAACTATTCCTTAAACCATTGTTGTTATATAATTTATGAATGATAGTCCAGACATCCCAGCAACACACCAAGCAACACATAAGATAAACAGTCAATATAGCGTAAAACATACAATTATGGACTATTGATGACAACATCAAGATTTGCGTCTTTGCAAGATCAAAACCTTACATAATGAGCTGATACCTTTTTTAAACTTTATGTAATTCTTCAAACGGAAACAAAAAAATTGAATTCTTTTATTATATAAAGACGATTTCAGGACAGTGAAATGGAATGCCTGCTGAAACTAACGAAACAGGATAGCCATTTCTGAGCAAAATCACCAATCAGCATTTTGAGACAATGTGGGTAGACTGAAACTTTCAAAATAGGTTAAGAATTAAAATATATTAAACACATATCAGAGCAAAATTAAGCAACAAAACCGGTGACAAAATACAGAAGTTTTAAACCTTTTTATAGCTGTAAATATAAGTCCAAGACGCCTACTTAAACATAAATAAAGATACCTCGTTATTTTTATTGTATGACAAATTTATTTATTTGGCAGGTATGTCACGTGAAAAGATATGAACATATTTTGATGCCTCATTTAGCGTTACCAAAATAGTACGTCACTACCTACAATGCGGGCCACAATTCTAGAAACGTAATCTGAGAATTTCAGACCAAATAAATAGTTTCATTTCCTTCTGCCCACAGCTGCAAATTTCAGCATCCCTACTATCAGCCGTACACATTAATGATTAATTTTTAAAAATAATAAATCTATGTATGTATTTATTATTTTAGTTAATTAATTCTCTAATTTTAATTTCGTTTTTTACCAACTTTTTTTTCATGGTTGGTTGGGAAGGGGCTTTTAATGTAACATAAACTCTTATGATGTAAAATATATGTCAGTGGTATCTCAGAATACTGCAAGCTTTTACAATAGTCAAGAAAATGTCAATATACAAATCCTGATTAGACTCACCTATAATGAACAATAATCAAATAATATCAAAACCATCACAACGAACACTTTGACTCAAAAGGAAAAAAAAACTTTCAATTAGAGAGTGTGTGTTCCAGCAAAAAACAAAACTCACAAATTCAGGATGACCAAGTCAAATAAGCAATTTAATGTGTCTTCTTTGCTTGCGAGTAGCTAACAGTAAATTTATATAATTGTACAATAAATAAAATCTGCAACAAATATTTTGTGGATATAAACAAAAAAATTACCTGAAATTTCAACAGATTTGTCAATAAAAAGAGTTAAAATTTCCTGAATTCGGTTGTTTATCTCAGCATAGGTTGTGTGATTGACAAGTCCACCATTAATCCAGGCATTTACTTCACTTTGTACCTTCACATTATATACAAGATTATTGTTAAAAATACTTACTAAATGAATCATATTTAAGTCTTTTTTTAAATTTACTTTTGAAAAAAATATTTGAAATAACATTTTATAACACAAAAGTTTTCAACATTAATTTAAATTGTTAACAGATAAGAACCTGACTGATTCGCTGGTCGACAGCGTCTATCACAGTATTCCTCTCTTCCTTGAGTATCTCAAGTTGTTGGTTGATAATTTTTACGAATCGCTCAGCTTGTGGTAATGTACTGGCCATTTCGGAAATCTACAATTACACCTTAAAACAAAGAGCTATAGATGTCACACCTTTCTTACAAATAGGCCCATGAAAGTATACTTTTATGAAAGCAGCTATACGTGTGTAAGATAAGATCAGATTCTGTTTTTGTTCCAAATAAACGGACATATATTCTGATTACAGTGTACATATTCATTTGCAGGCCATAAGTATACATTTTAGCTAAATAAAAATAAATATTGTGTGTAATATTATATATAAAAATATAAAGTTATACGTACTTATTTTATCTTAATGAAATTCTACTTTTCAATTCTAACATTGTTTAGAAATTACAGAACAAACTTTCCACAATTATTATAATTCATAAGACACATCAATACATAAAAAACGACATTGAACGATGGTGTATTATATTTTGTACCACGCATATTCTTAGTAATAATTCGATAAGAGTGAAATGTCTTTGTTAAGTTTGTTTACACACATCTCACTCAATTCTAACTTACCTTCCTATGCATTCAGATGTTTAAAGGAATAAAGTTGTTATATGGAAATAACTTGTTGTCTGAATTTAGTTATTGTTTTCATTTGATGTTTACACCAACAGATAAAATCGGGAATTTCCATATCGGTAACCATTGGAGCCACGCTTCCAGAGCGACGCCTTCCTATTCCTATTTTTACTGTCATATTGGTTTTTGTTTTTTTTTCTGCAAACATTCCTTACAAAATTTAAAGTGAAATAAAATAAACATAAAACGAAAACAAGTGTGTCTCTATATTGCATATATATATATATATATATAGCGAGCTTTTTCTTTTAATTAATAGCGTGAACCCGGCATGCATTGCATGCCACTCAAAGAAAAAAGTGTTTGTGTTTTAATTACGTTTTTAAAGTAATTTTTAAATAGAAAATATTTTTTGTTTTACCGTCTACTGTGTACACCAATAAATTTGAAGGTTTTTCGACGCGTGAGCAGGCCACATACTGCTGTCAACGTGAGAAGCATGGATTTTAAAAATTTGGTATAGAAACTTGTAGCGATTGATCCAACTATTGTATATAATAAATAAGGCTGCCCGGCCCTACGCGCTAAATTGTAAAATGATTGTACTAATTCAAAAACCTAATTATTATGTCACACAAACTGAATGTCACTTGTATTTTATTCAATTCCATTCACCCATGCAATAGCTTTGTTTGAAATTATGCGTATCGTATAGCTCCTATAAAAAAATAAAAAAAACTTTGTGGGCTTGCGCACAACAATTTACCAAAATTGTAGCGCAATCAGATATCTGGCATAGGAAACCAAACGGAAATTATATTTAGCTCATGACAGTATGACAGAAAAAAAAAAAGAATTTAGGGCCTTGGTGTCAAGGGTATGAGAATCACTGTTGTTATGCGTAGATTATTGTTTCAAGGTTTGATAGGGAAAAGATGTTTAGTTAAAGATTTTATGTGTAGCTGTATCGTTTGTGTGAGAGTGTTGTGACGTAATTGTGTAGTGGGAAGTGACGCGTTAGTTTTCGTTGTTGTTAGAGAAGAGAGACGGCAGATGTGCTACATTGACTGTTGTGAATTTACTACTGCTAAGTGTTGTGCTGAGAAGATTTGATTGCTGCTCAGGAATTAAGTATCAACCATAGTTTGGGAATTGTGGTTAAATAAATTTTTGTTTGCAACAAACCGGTTGATGTTTGTTGCATTGGTGACTGTTGCTGTTTGCTGTACTTCCGAACGGAATGAAGTGAAAGACTTGGCCATACAGGAGACTCTCATCTGACACTTGGTCCCAAAATGGAATATTGTTGAACGTGTGTAATAATTCAGAAAAATTTACGGGTGTTTGCATAAAAACTCATGAAAGTTATAATGCAATCGGATCAATGGTGTACGCGCTCATACGGGACATATATGCATACAGTAATTTTTATACACGTATAAACATAGTTTACGAAATAAAAGATAACTTTAACGTAAATATTCAAGGAATCGTTCTGTCTACCATCTCTCCGTCCATCCATCCATCTGTCCGTCCGCCCGTCCATCCATCCGAGTGTCCATCCGTATGTTCGTTCGTGCGTCAGTCAGTCAGTCACTCAGTCAGCCAGTCAGTCAGTGAGTCAGTCAGTCAGTAAGTAAGTAAGTCAGTCAGTCAGTCAATCTATCAATCAATCAATAAATCAATCAATCACACAATCTATCTATCTATCTATCTATCTATCTATCTATCTATCTATCTATCTATCTATCTATCTATCTATCTATCTATCTATCTATCTATCTATCTATCTATCTATCTATCTATCTATCTATCTATCTATC
>CAXITT010000481.1:326607-362283 GCA_964033795.1 Lymnaea stagnalis | reverse complement strand
CTATCTATCTATCTATCTATCTATCTATCTATCTATCTATCTATCTATCTATCTATCTATCTATCTATCTATCTATCTATCTATCTATCTATCTATCTATCTATCTATCTATCTATCTAGTCTGTCTGTCTGTCTGTCTGTCTGTCTGTCTGTCTATCTATCTATCTATCTATCTAACTATATATCTTTGTATGGGGAAAGGGGTTAAATGGAGAGAATGTAATCCTGATTCTCTCAATACGTAAGAACCATTGGTATAAATATTATGGAAGACAACAGCATCCTTACATTTCTTCACAGTCCTAGTGCATGTGTGGCTTGAAATATTAGCAATTAGTTACAAGAAATGCTAAACAATTTAAAAGAATTAGAATAATAGAGATTAAGAACATTTTTTTATTATGTGATTGCTTCTGTGTCTAAATTCTACTACTGTCTAATTTTATCCTTTCTTATCATGTTTTATCTTTTTTTTCCCTGTGTTTTTAACACGTATGTCTCTCTACGATTAATTTACAAAGACCTGAACCATCGCTACGACATCTCGCGTCCCTATGTGAAACTTTTATTTGGTACATACTCATTTTCAGCATAAAAAAATATCAAAATAATTTTAAAATATATAATAACAATTAAATTACGATAACGATTTTAAGCTAGTACACTTTCAACATAAGACATGTTCATCATTCTTCTGAAAAATAACAAATATTCATATGTCTACAAAAATAATTCAGAGAAATTGAAGATTGAAGATGGATCAATGGAGGGGCTGAGATTAATTTCTGTTAGCCAACAATAAGAAGTTACAAGGTACTTGAATAATACATTTAAATATTAAATATTTGAAGTAGCCGATATAAATTTCTCATAAGCGTACATTTATCAGACATTCTTTACTATAATCGAGTCAAGATACACCAACAGAAGAAACGGACGAGTTCACAGCAGTACTACACGCCAGAGTTGATGTTTGATACAAAGTGTTCTTTTTGTTTCACTATATTTGGTAGATATTGAGTTAGCGTCCATAAGCAGTTTAACAAATATATTATGAAGATATTATGAATGATACTCATTCATGTGAAACCATAGGATACTACATATGATTGTTTACTAGAAGTCTGATTTTTAGACACAAATAAGACTTAAAATAACGGCTATTATCTTTAGACTAACTTATTTAATCGTTACTATAACCAGAGATTTATCATACTCAATAAAATGAAGTATAGCGTCATCAGACAAATTACAATTAAAAGAAAATCAGTTAACCTAACTGTCTTGCATATCAATTACTTTTCTTTAAAAATGTACACATCAAAACAGAAGTAAATAAAAACATGAATATACCAGAACAAAATAATTTAACAAATAAAATAAAGATTCATAATAAAAGTGAAAGTTGACGGTTACAACTAACTAATCTGAATCTAAGAGAAATAAATGAATAATAGGTAACCTTCTAAACAAAGTCTAGTGGATGAATCTCTCCCTAAACTCTGATTTAAATGAAGAACTTCGAATATTATTTATTACGTCATAAGGATGTTAAGGATGTTATACGATAACCAAGTTTCCCGTAATTATCTAAACCAGGGGTCTCTAAACTTTTTACACGGCGGGCCGGATATCGGGAAAAATGACGAACGCGGGGCCGGATAATAATTACATACAATACTTAAAAGCCAGAAAGAAAGCTCTGGGGGAAAAAAGGCGATCAACTAAGTGAAGTGTCCCATGTTAGTCATGGGTGAGTGGCGCGCTATGTACAAAAAACAAATACATCCAAAGTATTTATTTTCTTAAAAGTTATCAAAGAAGGTGACTTTAACAAACATATAGTTACATCAGGACAACTGCGCACATATTCGAATATCACAAAATAAGCAGCACAACTGCAGTCAATCAAGAGAATTGTTTTCAAATGTTTATCAGTCACTCTCGTTCAATATGTTGACTTCACACACTTCATTTTTGAAAAAAAAACTTTGCTCACAGACATAAGTTGTTCCAAACACTGATCCTATACCAACGGCAAGGTTCTTCACTTTCAGAAATTCAATGTCAGGTTAGGAGCGGTAAAATTCAAAATTTTTTACTTTTCTGTGGGTAAACATACGTTTTATCAGGCAAATTCAAGTACCTTCGGCGAGTCGGATGAACTGGCCTCGAGAGCCGTAGTTTAGAGACCCACGATCTAAACCAATCCTTTTTTTTTTAAAATACACTTTGGGTTTTCTTTTTATTGGTTTTAAAAAACAACATAATCGTAAAAAATGTGATTACATGTTTTAAATCTAAAAAAATATTTTAAGGATAATACTCTCCATTGATACTTATAACTTTTTTTATTAAAAAAATAATTAGGCGATATTTCGTTATCCGAAGTCAACTGATATTTTTGTGGAAAAAATATTGTTGATGTCCAGAAAAAAAAAAAAGAATTCTGAAATGGCTACGTCATTTTCAAGCCTGTGTTCTGAGGATAGATATCTATTAACACGTTTGGAGATGGCATTATCGCAGTCCGGCCACTAAGAGTATGCCTTAATATAAGCTCTCAAGCACGTACTTTGCTAGAGGTAAGTAGCTACCCTACTATCTACATGGACATATGGGGTATAAAACTGTGGTAACAAAATGTAACATGAAAGAGAGTTGATTTGACAGTTCTAAAATAGAATTAAACAATCGTTTAAAATCTTGAACAATTTAAGACTATCTAACATTGCTTAGCGGAACTGTTAAAAATGCATTGCTATAACCGATAAACTATTTAAAACCAGATTTCAGAACCTGATATCATAATGGCCTAAGACTCTATATTAACATCCTGAGCTATCTAACGTCAGGTAGTTTTGCAGTGCTTATAAGAAAACGTTTGTAGCAGGCTTTTTTCTGTTTCGTACATTATAATAAAATGAGACTTAAGCGAAAAGAATTAGAGTTATTCAAAATAAATATCTAGGATATATTTCGAGTTTTAAATCTACAAGCGTCCATTAGTATAACTAAGCATTCGCTTTGTAGGGCGCCATGTTTTTGTGTTTCGATCTTTTTTAATCATACTTAAAATATCTCTGGTGACTCTTTGAAGCATTACAGAATTTATGTGGAGTCAACTGTTTCGAAAGCAGCATATCCTCTCAGATGATTGCTCAGTTTAACAGGTCATCTCTCGGTAATAGGTTAACTGTTTCAGTGATATACTGATCTATAAATACAAAAACGGTTGACCCAGTTTAACATGTCGTTCCTCCCTATGTGTTCATCTCGTTCAAAAAAATACCAGTTTAATTCAAACACAATGGTAATGACCCAATACAAATTAAATGTAAATGACCATTTTACCGTATTTTGGTTTGTAAAAGGGTTGCACTTATAGGGAATTTAATTGTATTATTTTAAATCGTGGATGTTGGACATTTTTTGTCAATATGAGTTAAGACTTTTGAAACTTTTTAAAAAATAAAAAAAAAAAAAAAAAAAAAAATTAAAATCACTTTAAACATAACACTTATCTTAATAATAATTTGCAGAGAAAATCTAATATCGTAATAATATTTTTTGTAATTATGTTAACGTTTGTATTAGGTAACATGAAAACATAACACTCATCGTAACATGCTCATCAAATGTTTCACATAGCAAAAATAATTTGTCACCTGCTGCAATTTCAGCAAACCGTGTCACTGTTTTATTTGTTGAAACATAATGAAGACATGTATGGTGAATTAATGTATCTTTACAAATCCGATAACATTTAACTTTATTTATGTTATTATTGGACAGAGTTGTTGTGATAATGGGTATTAAGTACAAGCCATTTACAGGAACAGTGAATTTACCAGTAGATTTGTTAAAGTGACCTCCATGATTAATATCAACTTGATCAAACGAGGATACAGTACACAATCCTTGTCTGTGTAAAACATTTTTGAAGGCAAAGAATCCGACCTTTGGTAGATTGCATTTAATTTCTGTGACCAAAAAAAAAAAAAAAAAGAAAAAAAAATATTTTAAAATAACATCCTATAATATATATATATATAATCTTTGTCTGTGTAAAATATTTTTGAAGGAAAAGAATCGGACCTTGGGTAGATTGAATTTAATTTTTGTAACAAAAAAAAAAAAAAAAAGGAAAGAAAAATATTTTAAAATAACATCCTATAATATATATATATAAGTGAAATTCTGTGGCTTTGTTTGTGGGTTTGTTCCACAAAGGCTTTTACATGGAATGATGGATCTTGACCAAACTTGGCACATATATCCATCATTATCCCAAAGAAAATCTTAAGGAGTTATGAACGTTTTATAACATACCGTTTGGGGCTGGGGGCACCGAATTCGGTTTTTTCCTAATATGAGCTATATAAAAAAAGGTTAACAACAAATACTCCTACATCCATAGATGGATGTTGACTAAACTTAGTACACATGCCCTTGATTATCCACACTAAAAACCCGAAGGGTATTGACCTCATAATATCCATCCATCTGGTCCCGGGAAACCCGTTTTATTTTTTCTTATATTGGCTATATAAATATCAATAGGCCTATTAATACTCCTACATGAATAGATGGATCTTGACCAAACATATCACACATACAATTGATTATCCATATTTAAATACCAAAGGGTACTGAACTCATAATATCCATTCTTCTGGAGCAGGGGGCCCCGTTTCCATTTTTTTCAAATCCTATATAATTATCAATAAGATGAAACAACACTATAGGCTCTATGTGAATTGATGGATAAGGGCCTAGCATGGTAACAATAACCTTCATTGTCCGTATTGAAATATTGGTGCATTTAAAACTAAGAATATCCAATCTAGAGTTTTTCAGAAAGTTTGATTGTTTTAAAAAGCTATATCTAAGGCATTATTAAGAGGATTTTAATGGGACAAATTTTAAATTGTAACTTTATTGTTTATCCGTTTAATTTATAGGGCCACCTTTCTCAGGCGTAACTAAATCGGTACAGTTATGCTATGGGCCCCCATAGTCCCCTCTATAGCTTAAGAGAAAAATGATTATAATTATGGCATTTCTTGAAGATATTTATCATATTCGACAATTGATTAGAAAAGTAGATTTACACATGTTTCGAGCAGGTTATTAAATTAAATATTAGATTTTCAGAAAGATCTAAATATAGGGGATATATAGTGGGATCTAAGGGAATATTGAAATGTTAGTTAGTTCTATTCATTTCTATACAGTCACGTAGTTTGCTGTTACCTCAGTACAACTTAGTAAAAAAAAATTTCGGGATAGAAGCCAAAAGGTTCGGGATCCCATCATAATCTTTATCCCAATGAGATCAGGATCTCACCAGAAAACGGGATCCCAATTTTTAATATATCCAACGATACAGATCGTTCAAGTTTGTGGAGTTACGCGATAATTTTTTGTTGATATACGTTATAGATTTAGTACATTTCCATTCGATCAGATATTGTAAAAGTGTGTTTCTGATATGCTTGGTTAAACACTATTTAACATTTATTTTTCAGGGCTAAAGGATTCGTTTAATAATTGTCATAATTTCATTAAAACAAATTGTTGTATGTGTCATTTACGTCAACTAATATACCCCATACAAAATAAGATGTGATTAAGATTTCTAAGTGAAAATATATTGTTCGAGGAAAATTATGAATTATAATAAGGTAAACTCTGATTCTTCTCTAGTTTGTACTAAGCCTAAAAAATAAAAATAATAATAATGTTTTTTTTTAAAGCGTAATAGATATAGATTAACGTATAAATATTATAAATGAAGATAAATTATATATTAAAAACCTTTACTTTTTTTCTTCTTATATACACATCTTTTATATGCATTTTGTTTTTTATATTTATGTAATTATACGTGATTTATCATTTTTGTGATTGTATTGTGGCTATTGATTTTTGTATGGGGATGGCTTTTATCAAACTTAGTGTAAAAAAAAATTAAAGACAAAAGGTATATTGAAACCCAAAAACACCGTGAATAAAAAGCAAGAAGCAACAGCTACAGAATAAATTCTCACACAAAAAAATTCATCCATTTAACAAATCATATTGTATTGATCGTGCCGTTGAAAGAAAGAAAGAAACATTAATTTTTGCGAGTTGTTTGTGTGGCTGAAAATTTTCTCGAATATTTTGTGATTAGCAACGTGTCAGTGTGCCAAGTTCAAGTCCAATACAACGAGATGAAGTGGGTCAATTACTCGTCCATAGACTTAACCACAGATACAGAGCAATGAAAGTTTTAAATGTAAACAAATATGTTTTATGAAGTATCATTAAATTTTCACACATAAAACCATTACACTGTAACGTGACTTTGTCTTCTAATTACACTATCCTATGATTTTCTTTCCCTAAAACATATTCCTTGTCTTTCTCTCTCTATTATTGCATCATCTGCGTTCGTTTCGCTTTTACAATATCATTTGCATGTGTTTTATCCCACTCTATATTATTTCTTGCCTCGGTTTCTGGTGTATACTTTCCCTCGTCTCTGTCTCTCTAACACAAAGTTATTATTCATTGATTCTCTATTATGCTGCTACTTACCTTACATTCTTATGGTGGACCCGGTCACAAATGAGATTTTCAGAAAACATCCCCTTTTAGCTTTTCGGGAGACAAGAGCCAAAGTGACATGATATTTAGGTGCCAAATCCCTGCTATTAAAGCACATAAAGGCACCAACAGTTGCAACCGTAGCCGTTGTAACTTATGTCCTTACGTGATTGATAAGATCACTTTTCCTCTGGAAATATTGAGAATAAAAGATGGCTTTACCGCACAAGTCGCAATGTAATTAACACCATCCTTTGTAAAGAGTGCGGTAAATTATACAAAGGAGAGACAGGTCGTCGCCTTGGAGACCGGTTTAGAGAACACCTCTACAACACAAATAAACAGGCTCTCTGTTCGGTTCCCAGACATTTCAATAGCACTAACCATGATGGAATTTTAGACACTGCAGTTATTGGAATTCTGTATACTAGTTACACATCGGATAGGATCTATATGAAGAATATACAGATAACAAGATATGATAAGTTGACTCCTTACGGGATAAACCAAATTGACAATTTTACGTAACCGTCATGTCTTTTTCCTGTTTTTTTTTTTACATTTTATTTTAAGTTACTTCCATTCCATTCTTCTTTACTTTGTTGCTGTCTGTTTTTCTCCCACTTGTATTTTTTCCCCTTATTTTTAGGTACGATATATGTATGTATTATGTAAATTTAATTTATACTTATGAAATTGTCTTTTTGTTGTACTGATGAAGGCATGTGCCGAAACGTATACTTTTGTAGTCTGTAAAATTATTATTAAAGCTAAACTTATGTTGTTATATAGACACAATTTGTTCGTGTCTAATTAATATATTTCAATTATTTATAGCATCCAACACTTTTTATAATTAGTTGCTTGCCTTTGTCTTCTATAATACACTATCCATTCCCTGGTAATACACTATCCATTACCTTTGTCTACGGCAGTACACTATCCATTGCTTTTGTCTACGGCATTACAATGAACATGCCTTTGTCTAGGGCAATACACTATCCATTGCCTTAGTCTTCGGAAATACACTATCCATTGCCTTTCTGTACGGAAATACACTATCCATTGCCTTTGTCTACGTTAATACGTTATCCATTGCCTTTATCTACCCTAATACATTATCAATTGTCTTTGTCGATCTACTAAATTATAACTTGCCTTTGACCTCCTATTACATTATTCCTACCTGTTCCCCCCATAAAATTATCTTTTCTCTTATCATGTCATCATCCCTTTAATTTATGTTCCTATTACACTATCCCTTGTCTGACTCTCTATCAGATTTTCCCTTGCATAATTCGTCTTATTAGATTATCCCTTCCTTACTCTCCCAATGTCCCTATCACTTGTCTTGTATAGCTAGTATTCTATCAATTACCTTCGTTTTTCGATTACGCTATCACTTGTCTTATTTCCTATTACACTAACATTTGTCTTTTATTTCCTATTACACTATTCCCTACATTTGTCTCCCTTTTACACTATCACTTATTTGGGGTCCTATCACACTATCAATTGCAAGGGAGAAATATTTTTTACCTTAATATTTTTAATTGGAATACACTTTTTCCATAATATATATATATATATATATATATATATATATATATATATATATATATATATATATATATATATATATATATATATATATATATATATATATATATATATAAATATATGTACATATACTTTTTAATTTAAAAAAAATATTAGTAAAGATGTTTGATATATAATTCCATCATTGTATTGGTTAACAAATTGAATCCTACCAATAAAATATGATATATAAAACCATATTCTAACTTAATTGAAATTACCAGTTAAGAAAGATACAAAATCATGACCACCTACACACTCACTCATACTCCCAAACACACGTAAACTCACAGAACTACAAAAGGGTAGGCAAAATATCAAAATGTCCATGTGCATTTTTTTATATTTAAAAAAATTAATAAAAAATTGAAACCTAATACCAATGGCAGTCATTTTTAAAAAAATGTTTTATAAAGGTAAGTAAAAAGTAAATTTACAAAAAAATATTTTTTAATTTTATTTTTAAAAGTAAATGAATTTTACGAAATATAAATTCTTACCCATTTCTTTAAATTTTTTAGACATTTCAGCTACACATCTCTCAAAAGAATCTATCTGTAAATAAATGAATGGAAGGTAATTATTACAAATCTTTAAAAATAGGTATGATTCATATTAACAATATAGGAATAAATATAGTTATATAGTCATATTTTTACAATTAAGTATAATACAATACCTTTGAAGGTAGTTTGTGTTCAGAGATGACCTTATTGTTTAAGGTCTCATTTAATTTTTCCAATGGAGTCAGTCTCTTAGCTAGCAGTTGACAAACCAAACCAATCTGTGCAACATGCAAATGTAATCTTAGATATATTTCCAAAAATCTAATGTCAGTTTTTATATAATAGTGTTGTTGGAATTATACACTACATTAACTGATTCAAATTTAATAATGGCTCAAAATTTATTTTAAGAGAAAAAATGTTTTATCGCGGATTAAAACCAGACCATCGTTGAATACTTTAGAGTTGTAAAGTATTATTTCAAAATTTAATTGCATATATAAGTACCTTTTTTCAAATGGTAGCAAATTAACGAAAAATAAGAAATATTTGGCATTTTTGTATTAATCACATTAAAAATCAACCAAACTCATTTTTAACACTTTCTGGAAAGAAATAAAAAAATTTCTACAACCCCCTCATTTCTTTTCTTAGCCTAATAAATTAAAATGAGTGCGACACAGTTAGTTTTTCAGACGGCTCAGATGCACACGGCTACTGATAGACCTTAGAGCACAGGAGAGGCCAAAGTCTCTTGATCTTTGGGAGTCTAGGGCAAGTCTCATGTTAATTAAATGATGTATGGTGCAGACAAGCTGGTGTACTTGGTTTCCAGGGTATTTTTTAGGTCTTTGTTGTACATGATTTCGACCACAAACACATAATTGATCAATATCTGTGGGAGTCTTAATATTTACTTAGAAATTGAATGGATTTTTTTATATGGACTTTTAAAACTTAGCTTTTCATATGTATTAAAATATCGACCTTTAATATAATTACGTTCATTTTACTTGTGATTATGAACACAGTTAAAATAAAATTTAACAAGACAATTAATTTAACAGAAGTCAAAAGTATATTTTGTTACTTAAAGTTAAAAAAAATATGTTATCATTTGAGAAATGCTATACTATCAACAAAAAAACTTGAAAATAATGTGTTACAAAGCTTACCAAATCGTCTGTTTTATTTTTAAAACGACTGCTAATATTTTCTAACTGCTCTGTGCACTGAGATGACATGAGATTCATGGAGATTTCCAGTTGATTCATTTTATTAGACATTTCATTATAATGTTGATTTATACTCTCGACGCTATTTGACAAATCTTGTATAGACATCAGTGCGTCATTGCTACAAGTTTTAACAGAAATGATCTCTTTATTGAGTTCATTCATTGAGACATTGACAGACTTATTTTCATCTTTTAATCTGTTTAACTTGAAATCAACATTTGTTACAATTTCATACAAATAATCCACATTTGATTTAATGTCTTGGCATCTTTTCTCCAGATCGGTAATTGTACTCTTAAGTTTTTTTCTCAGACGTCAAATTTGCATTTGTTAAAATTTCCAATTTTTTACGATCATTTACTTGTTGAGTCGAGACATCTTTTAATATCTTATCAACATTTTCTATTTTGTCTTCAACTTTTTCTGTTGTCTTTTTTAGTGAGTATACAGCTTCCTCTAGTATGGCAAATCTCATTGTCATATTTTCAGAAGAATCGGATTCTACAGCTACACCTGTCAGTCAATGGAGATTTAAAATATCCAATTAGATCAATTTAACTGTAGTTTTAACTAGGTAACTTTATTTTAGAGATTGCTCTCACCAACAACTGTATATTTTTTTATTTATTTTTTTGTTTTCTATTTAACTATGCAGTACACATATTTAATTCATAACATCAATAATAAATACATCATTAATTAATTCTTTATTATCAAGTGTCTTTAAATGAATATGTATATGATATTTTTATGACTTTAGTTTGTTTTGTAAAAAAAAAATTATAAAAATATTTTTAATTGAACTTTAATAATACTCTAAAATATTTTTAAAAAAAAACTCTTCCTTTTTTACATAAAACTCGCACTTTTCAGTTTAAAAAAAAACCCACTTTATTATGTATAGTTTTATAACTACCTAGCAAAGATTCCCTTTTCGATTGGTCAACTTTTGAATTTTTTTCAGCTCCTTTCAAATTATTGGTTGTTGACAAAAACCTCTGGTTTAAATCAGTTTCATTTTCACCAATTCGTTTTTCTGCAAATATTAAAACAAAATAATAACATTATAACATTGATTTCGCTAAACATAATTTTCTTTCGTTCATCGAAGTTCCACCTTGTGGGAATGAATGATGAATAAGGTCATGTACATAAAAAAAAGAATTCAAAGCAAGGTCCGCTGGGACGAGCATATTAACAATGCATATAACCAAGCAAAACAAGACCCTAGGGTTCTTAAGGCAAAATCTAAAGATTGGCAAGTCCCGTGTGAAAGAAAGAGCATATAAAGCCTTTGTCCGTCCGATTTTAGATTATGCATCTTCAGTCTGGAAACCATTTACCCAGAAGAGCATTGACAGGTTGGAGGCGGTCCAGCGACGAGCAGCACGCTTTGTCCTAAACCGCTACAGCAATACCTCTAGTGTTGGCAGCATGCTGGAAACACTACGCTGGTCACCATTGGAAAAACGACGACGACAATCCAGGCTCTCCATGGTGTACAAGATAAATAATGGGCTGGTCCACTGTTCCAGTATTAAACAGAAACTCGTCCCTCTCCCCCATAGACAGCGACGAGGCCATGACAGACACTTCGGGCTCATACCAGCAAGAAGCCAGTATAGGAGCTGCTCATTCCTGCCTAAGACAATCAGGGACTGGAACAATCTTTCAAAAGGAAAGGTTGAAGCGACAACACTGGACACATTTGTGTCTATTGCCTCAAGCCTTCAAACCCCTAGTGCATGATTCCCTCACAAAGTGGCACTGGAAATCTGTGAAATTTCCTCATCAACACCAGGAACAGAAACATTGCAACTCCCCTCTACATGCATGGGAGCCAAAATAATCAATAAATTGATCGTGGGCCCTTAAGATATAGAAGAAAAAGAAGAAGAATAGTCATTGTCATACAGTAAACTTTCAAGAAGTATAAGGAAATGTATATCCTTAACATATATCTAATTCGTAAACAAATCCTTTAATTGCCCTGCAACTTTCCCGCTTCATGAAATGTTTTATAGCTTCTGATCTATTTGAAATTTGTCACGTAATAGAACATGTAGAGTACGCTCAAACATCTCACTTTTAAGATGTTAACTTTACGTTCGAATCTTGATTTTGTGCTCCAAGCTTAAATTTTCCACCTATGTCTTTGCACGAAGAATTGCAAAAGTGAATAGCTTGCAATCACAACCTCGTAAAGATGTACACTCATCTGCAAAGTCACTGAAGGCATTATGTACCATTGAGAATAACATTCAGAAGTTTATTGTAGCAAAAACAAAACTATGCTTACCACGATGCTACATTTTTTTAATGATAAATATATATATAATGTTTTTCAGCATAATTTTAAGTATTAAGGATGTGAACACAGTTAGCACACATATCGATTGTAACACATGATGGAATACTGGAGGGTTGTAAACTTTAAAAAAAAAATAAGTTCATGGCCATTGCATGTAAAATGAGAACAAATTATTCAGTCTAATAACATTTACAATGTATAAAACATTTATGGACAGTAGAATGTTAAAAAAATACCTGAAAGTTCAACAGACTTTTCAATGAACAAAGTTATCACTTGTTGAATTCTAATGCTCATCTCGGTACACGTTGTTTGAGTGACATGTCCACCATTAACCCAAGCATCTACTTCACTTTGTACCTGCACGAGATTGAAGTGGACAATAAATTAAATTGTATTTAATTGTTTTAAGATTGACTTTTGAAAAATCTACCTAAGAATTTTTAGTATAAATAAATTGGAATCTAAAGCAATTTCACATTCATGCTCAATTTATGATCTAATTTAATGCATAATTTATGTACAGTTATAGTATAGAAACGTAAATATTAATTGATAACTAAAACCAACCTGATTAATGCATTCGTCTACAGCCATTGTCAAATTGTTCTTCTCTTCCTTTAGCAAAGCAAGTTGTTGGTTGATAATTTGTAAAAATCTCTGAGCTTGAAGCGCCTTGCTCGCCATTTTTTGGTAATCTTTAATTTATATAAGTTGCGGTAAAATTAAAATATTTTGGATTATAAACTTGTTACACACATTTTATTATGTACACACATCTAAACATTTACACAAGCAAAACACACACGATTACAAACACTTTAAAACTCTGATTTAAAGACATACAAAATTACGTAAACACAAGCACTTCCATGAACTAAAATCTATACATTTAGACCACACACTATAAACACACAAATATAATATAAACTTGCAGATAAGTACAAAGTTTGATTATTTGATATTCACTAAACACATTGCTTTGTGTGACTTTAATATGGTTATTTATTTATTTATTTAGGCATTTTTATATAGCGCATACCTTAAAGCTCTAAGCGCTTTACAATTATTAAAAATATGTAAACTAACTAAAATAAAAATGAGACATTAGGATAGTAACTACTATACTATAGAAACAATTAAAATGGCTATAAAACGAGGACACTTTGGCACGTTTTGGTCTATATTACAGTATTAACCCGAGACAGAAAATGAGGCAGGACGAGAAGGGTGCATCACAGGTCATAGGCGGACCTAAACAGATGGGTTTTAAGGGACTTTTTAAAAGTGGACGAGGTTTAACAATGACGGATATGGAAGGGGAGCTGGTTCCAGAACGTGGGCCCATGGAAGTAGAAGGAGCGTTCACCGATGGTCTTAGTTTTGGTTCTTGGGATTGAGAGGGTTCTATGCGAGAGGATATTGGAAGCCAGTTGAGTTGCCGCATGTGTGGTTGAATGTGGTCATCTTTCTTTGATTTAAAAATGAGTCTGCATGCTGAGTTCTGTGCCTTCTGAAGTTTGTCTATGTGGTGTTGAGGAATGCCCGCGAGAAGAGTGTTACAGTAGTCAAATTTTGAAAGAATGAGTGAAGAGACGAAAGTTTTTGTGGCATCAAAGGAGAGGAGGTGTCTAATGGTGCTGATTTTTCTAATTTCGTTATATGCTGATCTACATATATTCATAACATGTTTGTCCATGGAGAGGGTGTCTGTAAGTGTGACTCCAAGGTTTCTGGCAGAGGAAGAGAGTGTGATGTCAGAGTTGCCAATAGATATAGAAGAAGGAGCGGATGGAGGGAGATGTTTGTTTTGAGAGTGGATGAGAAGGATTTCCGTTTTATCATCATTTAGCTTCAGTTTGTTGCAAGTCATCCAACGCTTTACGTCGTCCACGCACTCCTGTATGCAAAGGATTGTGGCATCAAGTTGATCAGGAAAGCAAGAATCACTTATTTGAGTGTCATCAGCAAAGGATTGACTGCAAACTGAGTGGTGGCTAATGAGAGATGATAGAGGTTTAGTGTAGAGGATGAAAAGGACCGGCCCAAGGACCGATCCTTGAGGAACTCCAATAGACAGGGCTGAAGGTTTGGAAGAGCGGTTGGAAATAGAGACTGTTTGAGTTCTGTCAGAAAGATATGATTGAAACCAGTTTAAAGCTGAGCCAGTAAGTCCGAAAGAAAGATGAAGGCGGTCAAGAAGAATCTGGTGGTCAATGGTATCAAATGCAGCAGAGAGATCTAACATAGAAAGATATGATTGAAACCAGTTTAAAGCTGAGCCAGTAAGTCCGAAAGAAAGATGAAGGCGGTCAAGAAGAATCTGGTGGTCAATGGTATCAAATGCAGCAGAGAGATCTAACAGAGTGAGAATAGAGAGTTTGCCATCGTCCATCGCGCGCAGGAGGTCACTCATGACTCGGACCAGTGCTGTTTCTGTGCTATGACCAAGTCGGTAGGCGGACTGAGAGGAAGGATAGAGATTGCGAGAGTGAAGATAGTCAGAGAGCTGAGAGAGTATGAGTTTTTCTATGATTTTTGAGAGAAAGGAGAGGTTGCTGACGGGGCGGTAATTCTTTAGCGTGTTTGGGTCAAGTGAGGGTTTCTTTAGGAGTGGCAGGACTATCGACCGTTTAAAAATGGGAGGGAAGATGCCAGAAAGAATCGAAGAATTTATGATGGAGGTGAGTGCTGGGAGGAGGACGTTAAGGCATTCTTTAAAGTTATTTGAACAGAGCATTATTAAAATAGGTACACGTTGTAAATAATCTGAGTTAAAGTTATAACTTTAAAGGAAATAGTATCACATGATGTCATTCATTCACAGTCATCTTTTTTTTCACAACATTATTTATAATTAATTACAATAACTTAAATATTTGAGAAAATTTACAACTTTCATACACCACATATCTTATGTTTCTACATTAATTTTAGACCTATTTCTTTTCACCAAATCTTTAGTGACAATCAAGTTCTCTTTTTTTATGTATGTAATGATTTTTGTTTAAAGCCTACCTAGAAAAAAAAAATACATCGAATATAATAAACTCTATCGTGCCTATCAACACTTTTTTTTTAAAAAAAAAGTAATTTTTTAAAAGCTGATGTTAAAATGACTTTGGACTTTGGATAAATCGAGTGTCGGATGGAAATGTAAAATGGCCATTTAATTTAGAAATATACGACTACCATGAAAAAAGATAATGTTAGTAGGCGGGAAATTTGAACTGAATATAAAGCCCAATTCTAATGTAGCATGTAATCGGTTTAAAAATAAGAAATGAATTGAATGAAAATCTAAAACAAACATTTGTGTGACAAATAACACTGAAGCCGACAGTCAGAGGTACACAAAAGTACAAATAAAATCGGGAAATTCCTAAGATCTAAATGCTTTATTTTCATTTTGTCTTAAATTTCAGTGTTACCTCAGCCGTATATTTCTTTCAGTAACTACAGTTAAAAACTTAATAATCAGACGAAATTTTATAAACAAACCAGTCGTTAAAATTAATTCATTTTTATGAAAACAAAAGTCAACACAAAGGAAAATGTATACCTAGATATAGCCCGGCAAACATTGGAGACAGCAATCCGTGAACCTCCGATCTACACTATAAAAATAAGCCATCTCGTGGCTTAGCAGACGCTGCAAGCTTGTTGGGGGTGTTGTACGCATGGCTGGCAAGCGAGGGTGGTGCATGAGGGAGGGGCGGTAGCTCCACCGCAGAGCGCAAGTCTCGAGACCAACGATGGGCAGGCAAGGGAAGGAAAGGTTAGCCTGCGTCCAGCTTGCTCTGGCGCATATATGTGTCCTGCGTAATCGTCGTAGTCTGGTTTGCGCTACTTCTGGCGAATTATATATGTAGATGTACCTTAACTCACTCTCTCTCTCTCTCTTTCTTTTCCTTAACTCTCTCTCTCTCTTCCTTAACTCTCTCTCTCTCTCTCTCTCTCTCTCTCTCTCTATCTCTATCACCCTCCTTCTCTATTTCTGTTTTGCTCTCTCCAGCTCTAAAATCTCTCTTCATCTCTTAATTTTTCGTTGTCTCAATTTAATCTTCCAACGCGTTAAGATTAAATAGATCATATAATACCCATTGTAAGATGTCGTTATATTTTTATCTCCATCAGTATGTATCGACCATCAAATATTAATTTTAACACATCTTGAATAAAAAAATTATTTATAAATTTAAAAAAAATTGGATGGAATAATGTGATGTGAGTTTAAGTTCATGTACTCAAGTACACACATGATCTTGCCTTGGATTATTAGATGCGTGGAGAGAGGATAATTTTCTGCATAGAAGCAAGCTTTCAAAAGGAAATGTTTAGGCAACAACACTAAACACATTTGTGTCTATTGCCTCAAGCCTTCAAACCCCCAATGCATGATTCCCTCACAAGTGGCACTTATCAGTGAAATACCCTCGTCAATACCAGGCACAGAAACATTTTAAATCCACTCTACATGCATAGGAGCCAAAATGATCAATAAATTAATCGTGGGCCCTTAACATACAGAAGAAGAAGAAGAAACCAGCTTATCCTTCCCCAAAAATACCAGTCCTCTTGATTTTTTATCTTCAAAGTTCAAATCCATCGTCATAATGTGACAGAAGTGTGCCATTGAAGAATTGCACAAATGCATTCAGTCCTATTTTAATAATGCTCTGTTGAAAACCATCTGAAAGGGCACATTTATGGAACTATTAAACCAACTAAGTCACCTTTACACCCACACAATTTTTAGCGTCACTATCTTATATCGATAAGCTAAAACATATCTATTTACAACTCTTTTTAGAAAGAAAGAATCTATTACCATACATATTTAGAAAATATCTTAAGTTTATATTAAATTAACTTAATCTTTGTTGTTTTTTTAAGATCATGTATCCGTTCGTAATAAAACTTTAATGACCCATTTTTTATTTTGTCTAATTTTTTCAACTAATTGTTGTACCAAACAGTTTGGTTATTGATGTGAATTAACTTAAACATAAAAAGGTGGCCCGAGTGTTTTCGTGAACAGTTGATTAAATTTGGTTATTTTCTTTCTAGGATAGGACTTAATATAAAAATAAAGTATTTTATTCTATAAGAACATTACAAATTATATAAATATCAATGTAACAAGAACAATAAAAAATCAAGTTGAATGGAGAATTTGAAATTAAAATCAAAACAATCCACTGGGCTCTCTTATGTAAAAGATATATATATTTGATCATATGTTAATTCATGATATGAAATTGTTATCTGGTCGTAAAACATATGGCTAAGTTTGAAAATAATGGTATAACATTAGATATTCATCCTACAATAAATATTTCACCAGTTAGGCCTACATTTACATGACAACAGTGGCCTGTATTATTTTCATGTAGCCTTCTACCTACAACTTCTTTATGGATTGATATCAGGGCTGTGCAATTCAAAAACCAAATTAATTATTATTTTTGTCTGTTCAGTTTTTTTACGGCAACTTGTTGTTTATAAAAAATTACCTAGTGGTTTTTAACTGTATTAAGGTGTTCTGTGCTATTATTATTATTTTAATTATTATTGGTGTTATATTCGCGGTACCCCAGCCTAGGGCTAGGCACATCGCGCTGCACATAACAAATTTTAGAAAACATAATCATGACATAATCATGACATTAAAAAATAAGATACATTTTTTTAAATAAAAATATAGTTTTATACATCAAAACAAATAAAAAATGTATATTCACCCCATCCACCTCAGAACTTTTACATTTCTGGTCATGGACGTCAGCCAGCAGAATCGTTTATCGGTAAGAGGGGGAAATCATTCGGGGTAGTAGACTTTTAAGAGGTGTCTTTTGAGTGAAGTTTTGAAGGCATGGATGGCCGGTATATTGCCGATGTATAGTGGGAGAGAATTACATTGTTTAGGGGGGCAACAAGAGAAAGATCGTTCACCATAAGTTTAAGTGCGTGTCTTGGGAATATATAGAATACGCGTGTCTGCGAAGGAACGAAGCTGTCAAAGGGATGCATAGAGAGATGTTCAGTTAGATAGTAAGGGCAGGAATCCAAGAAAAAATTGTGACATAGAACAAACAACTTGTAATCAATGCGTTCCTGTATGTGGAGCCAAAGAAGTGAGTAGAGTAACGGAGTGACGTATTAAAGTTTTTCAACAGGGGACCATCCCAGCCCAAAGACACCCGGTTTGTCCAACACTCTGTTTGCACACAGTGCACACGATCGACTTTTTCAGGAGTCGGGATGGTCAAATTACGTCCTAATATCTTCCCCCACCGATATTGGGGAAGCGTCGGACGCCCATTAAAATTGTTTATACAGTGGGATACCACCCCGCAACTAGTTTGCAAAGTAACTCTGACGAAATGGTTGCCCAGGAGCTGCTAATCAGGGTTGCGTAGTACAAAAAAGCTGCTAAGTACTAGATCGGGCCATCAAATAGTTAGCAGAAAATAGTAATTCCAGAAACCTAGACTGGTGATAATATTATGTTATTGTGAGAATTAAATATTGCTAGTGTCAGACGTTTAATGAATTTCTCAATACGTAGATTTTTGGTATTTTTGTTTAAATTATATGTCAGGTAATAAAGTAAATTTATATAGAGAACTGATTGTCATTATTTTAGCCAGTAGTGTGTATAAAATCTACATGTATGAACCACCTTTTCAAATCCCCCTAAATCCACGAGCTTGTACAAATTCATTGAACACCATATTGCGGGCGTAACAATAGCAATTATATCCAAAATCTAGTCAAGACAATCCCAATAATTACATTTAATGATGATACCACCATCGATGGGTTAATATCGAAAAAGAAATCTGATATTGCAACTTGGTTACAAGCTATTATGAGATGGAGTTTTGAACATTTTCTTTAGTTGCATGTCCTATTGGCAAACTTTTTTTTTGTCGATTTCTGCAAGGGAAAACATTTAGATGCAGAATAATAATAATTGATCACAGTATAGAGTAAATAGAGACATCCACGTTTTTTAATCATAATAATAATAAAGATTATTTAAAAATAAAGCTTCGTCCCCAAAGGTCTCGAAGCGCAGTACATACCACATTTAAGTAAAAAAATTCAAAATTATAAAACTACATACATGAATACATATTTTAAGTGTTTCATTCCGGTACCTTGCAACTATTAACAACACAGGCCAATATACATCTACAAGATAATAGCTAGATAGACAATATTACCCCTGCAAATGTTTGCGAAATAGATAAATCTTCAAATTAGTTTTGAAAGACTCCAGTGTCTGGCTGTTTCTTACAGCGACAGGAAGTATGTTCCCAAATGTTGGGCCAGCAAATGCGATAGTGCGCCCCTCGTAAGTCTCAAGGCGAACACGCGGTATCGAGAGTTTGCCACTATCAGATGAGCGGAGTTGTCTAGTGGGTACATAAGGCGTAAGTAGATCTTTGGGATAGGACGATTCCAGGTCATGCAAGCAGGTAGCACAGAGTTTCAATTTTGAACTATATGCGAGTGCGGACCGGCAGCCAAATCAACTCCCTTAGAAGTGTTTTAACATGGTCGAATTTACGTTTTCGAAGAACAATGCGATTCACTTTATTCTGTGCTTTTTGAATTTTATTCAGGAGCATAGCTGGAAGACCCACCATGAGAGCATTGCAGTTGTCCATTCGTGATACCATCAATGCAGACATCATTATCTTTGTTGCATCTAACGTTAAGAAAGGTCTGATATGACTAATTCTGCGCCGCTCTAGAAAAATTGCCTTCCAAGGCATGTTAATGTGATTTTCCGTAGTTAGTGTTCTGTTTAAGTAGACACCCAGGTTTCGCCACTGTTTGAGCAAACTCTATCTGTATACCTGAGAGAGTAAATGTTTGTGTGTTATTTATATATTTTAGCTTTTGAACGGTGGCAACGGGGATCAGCTCGGACTTTTCATCGTTCAATTTAAGCTTGTTTATAGTCATCCAGTGCTTTACTGACTCCACTTTCTACCTAGAAGCCACCATTAATAATAACAGTGGAATAGACAAGGTAAAATTCTGTTTTTAAAAAATCAAACGGAAAATATTTCTATTTTTAAAAAGTTTTAAAAAACAATTAGAAGCAAACAAAGCTTTTTATCTTTAAAACCAAAAGATATAAAAGAACTTTAATTCCTAGAAGGTATGAATGTACCAGCGTGTTTCTCCGGTCAGTTACTAAGGTAAGATAAGATAAGATTCTTTTATTGATCCTACTAATTGGAAATGTTTTTTGATTGCATTATACATTTTCAGCACAAAAATGAAACTAATTGAACACAAGACATTTATAATAAATTATTTCAAACAGCCATTCAGTGAGTTCTCTTAGCAAAAATCGGGGACTTATTAGTTCTCATTCAGATGTGGGACTTAAGAGGAAGCACGCCGGTAAATTCCTACAGATTGGGGAACAAAAGTATTTGTATTTCTGTCAGTCCTGGCCCTGATGTAAAGAATTCATCCCCAACTGCCTGATCCTAAGTATCTGTGATGAAGAGGGTGGGATTTATCATCCAATAAATGTGTTTGGTTTTGCAAAAACATCTTTCTTCAAATAGTTCTTCAAGTGAAGGATGTTTTAGCAATTTCAAAAGCCATTTTTTATGTGTATTTATTTTACTTTTAAGGAGGGAAAATATATTATCAGTTTTTTTACGCACGTTTATAAAATCAAAGAAACTTAGAGCTGTGGCTATAATAGGCCAACGCGCGATGACGTCATTTGAGTAATTATTTAGATCAAATAAATTTATTTTTATTTGGGAATATTAAGAAGGCACTAAAATCGCACTAAGACTAACAGATGTTTGGGTTTCTCGGATAAATGTGATTAAAGGTGTGATGAAAGATGCAATCTCAGATCATAATATTTTAATTAATAATTTTTTCATAACTTTTAATTTCGGATAAAATGCTTAAAGAGTTCTTTCCTTGATTCTTTAAATGTATTAGTATTTCAAAAAATAATACTTAAACTTTTACTAAAATGAAAGCGGATTTAAAATATTTTTTCGCATTTAAATTTATTCGATTTCCATAAAATAAAGAGAAAATAACTTTGATTGTTTTAGGAATCCGAAAGTACTTAAATCGTATCGGCTCTTTGGTGTTATGTCACTATAGTTCATTCTTATATATAATATTAGCAACAAGTTTTTTTCCATTAAATCATTTTACACGATTCAAGTAAAATTAATGCCATTTTGTGTACATAAAATGTACAGCTTTCAATAGAACATGCATCTTACTCTTGCATCCTAAGCCTAAACTATTTCACAAAATCATTTGTGACAATTATTAATACAATATTTTTTTTTATTATTTCATGTTTAATATATTTTTTTTAAAAATATTTCTTACTGAAATAAAGTAATTGCATCAAAATTAAAAATCTTTACGGTACATACAAACTTCATATTAATGTATGTCTTGTTAAAATGATGGAGAGAATGACGATGGATGAAGAAAATGGCAAAGTGATTATTCGCACAGCTCTGCGCATGATGCTCGCCGTTATTTAAAGGTTTCAGTCTCCCGATGAGCTTGGCATTCAGCGCAGATTTTCGGCTTTTCGCGTTATTAACGTCTAAGTGAATGGAAATCGGCCATAAGACGATTCGGTATAAAAAGCTCCAAGCTTGGGGTGGGCAGCTATTTGAAAGTTTATATGCATTGTGCATAGCTTCATATTCTTAATGGAAATTTTTTTTTTCCACAAAAGTACCAACAATATTTGAAATAACACTTGTAATGGCAATGAAAGTAACATACTGAAAACATATCTTTGACGTGAACAATTTAAGATATCGTAAAAAGATGTCGATACACAGAAATAAAAAGATGTACTGCTACTGTCGTAACTATGAGTGTAAATATAAAAAGGAACAATAAAATTATTTGGAACCAAGTTGTATATTCGTATGATGCCAGTCTTGGAAAAACAAAGTTTTAAATAAAGATTTATCGATCTATCCTACACAAATTAACACTACCCCCCACCCCCATTCCCCCCCCCCCACGTCTTGGAATAAGATCCTAATTATTTAAAAAAATGTGCGTGATTATGAGAATATTTCTGTCTGCCGATAATTCTCAGCATTGTTCGAAGATTTCGGTCTGCCGATAACAATCTGCATTATTCGAAGAGTTTGGTCTGCCGATAATAATCTGCATTATTCGAATAACTCAAGTAACTCATTTAACTCACGTATCTATAGCAGTTTAAGAAACGACATGTTCCAATTCTTGAACACGAACCAAATCTGCAGACTCTACCTCAACACCACAAGCATGTGCATGTGCAACACCAATTGAAAAATCTACACACTCTACAGATATAATTATATATATATATATATATATATATATATATATATATATATATATATATATATATATATATATATATATATATATTTATCGCATCGAAAAAAAAAATCTGAGATTTTTAGTTTGCTATTGTTTACATTTTATGTTTACATTAGCTTGATTGAGTTTAGTCCCTTCAGGTATTCGTTGTGATTTAGTTGCATTAAGAAGTTGAGTCCTAATTTAGTATTCATAATATTGATTACAAGTGAAGGGGAAATTATGTAAATTGTGTAGAACTGCTTTGATTGCTCGCTCTACCAGGACACTAGATTCTCATTATTATTAATGATAAAAGTTATGATTTTACTTTACTTTTGGAAACCTGTCTTGAAAAACCTAAACAGAAAATGCGCCTACTTATCAATATCCATGTTTTAATAGCATAACATGGAATGTAAATATGTTTGTTTTATCCATAAATTGCGATAAACATGTGAAGTAGAAAATGCATTCTTACAAACATTCTATTTAATCCAATTAATGTGTTAATAATTATTTTTTTTAATGTTATAAATAATTTTTCCATTTTTACAACAAGTATTTAATTGTTGTTATATATATTTTCAAAGTAGTTTTAATTTGTAAATGTTAGTAAATTTGAATTTATTTCTTTGAAATTTAATTTTACTTATATATTTAATCGGCATTCAAATCAGTTTTTTGACTTCTTATCTCAAAAGTGTTAATTTACTGCTTAATGTTTAATTTATTAATTGTTTTAATTTTCTTTGGTTCACAAAAAGTAAATTGAATATATCCACTGTAAGGCACTACGCTAAGACGGTAAGATTTATCAGACTAAACAAGTCAAACGCAATCCTATCGGGCAAATTTATCGTACATTTTTGTTAAAAAAAACAAGGTCCTAACGACATTGAATAAACATTTAGTTCTATTTATATAGATTATCGATACATGTGAAAATATAATTAATAAGAACATTAAAACTACAGCAAAAAACAACAACTCGTTTTAACAAAATATTAACATTTATATAAATAGTGAAAATTAATGCCTAGAAATACATGATCTAAATCTAACAGAGGGATCAAGAGAATTATTCACCATTTATTCCAGGCGTAAACGATGAATGTCTTTGATATAAAGGAAAAAACTTAGATAGTTATTTACTTTCTAACTGAGGCTAAAAAGCCTCATGCAGAATTATGCTACAACTAGCTTTATAAGATATTCACTTGTCCAGTTATCATTATCAAAAGCGAGAAACATGTGTTTTATTTTTAAAACGATCTTCAAATATGTGTCCTCTTTTAAAATTATATTTAAAAATTATTATTTTTTTTAAAGATTATTTTTAAATTTAAAAAAAAAAAAAAATTAAGAAATTTGTATTATTATAGAATGAATAATTAAAAAAAACACATTACAGATTATAAAAAAATACCATAGATGACGACTTCATAATTTATTCTGTGTAATATTCCAATTGACCTGTTTCGAGATCCCATTATCACAGTCTCGCCAATATAAATAATGGTCATGTAATGTTACTAAACTGTTGTTGAAAATTTAATATGAAATTATGAAAAACTGACATTGCTAAGAGGAACAGTCGGGAAAGCATTTTAAAATATTTAACCTTTTTTTATTATACAGATTCCTAAAACCGATTACTGATTTGCCGAAAAAGAAAACAATATTAACTTCTATTAACGTCTGTTGGTTATCTTACGCTTACATGAAAACGTCAGTTAAATGCTTGTTTATTTACATTATAATGAAAGGAGACATGTCTGATAAGATCCCATAAATATTAAAGATCTTACAAATAAATATATAAGACTCATTTTACATTTGTACTTTACCGTCGTCACTTCGTATAACTAAGCATGCTCTTTTTCAGACTAGGTGTTTGCTTTGTTTAGGTGTTGGACATGAAAAAATAGAGTCAATTTCAATTAGACTGTAGAAGTATGGGCTGGTGTGTGCTTATGGTGAAATCAAAATAAACTAATGCTATTTTAATAACATAAAAGTGATTAAAATAGTTTTACTTATTTTGTCTATCGACTAATTTATGTCTCAATGAAAATATGGTTAAGTGATATTCAAAATATCCCTTAGCGAAACTTTTTAAGCAAAACATATTTTTATGGGGACAGAAATGTTTCCCAATCAGCAATTTCTGACATCCTCTCAAATTGTGAACAATTTAACAGGTCGTTTCTACGTTTGAGTTTTTGTAATAGACATGTACGATTTCAACTTGTCGGTTTTACCTCAATAATAATATAAATGGAGGTTTTAATGCTGTTTCGGTGTTTAACTATTTGCGGTGATGGGGCTAAATATCGAAAAAAAATTAAATCTTGGATGTTCAACAGTCTGAGACTTTTGGGAAACACTTATTAAACAAATTTATTGTTTAAACTTTCATATTGTTTTTAACATATAAAAGGATAGTAAGTAATTTGAAATAGTTTTATAATACACTTTTTTTTTATACTGAAGCAGATAATAAAGTTAATAATATTCACGTTTGTATCAAGTAACACGAAAAATCAATAATTATACAACTTGTATCATGTTCATCGATTTTCTCCCATTGTAAATATAATGTGCAACCTGCTGCAATTTTAGCGAATCGTGTTACTGTTTGGTTTATTGAAATACAATGAAGATGGACCCGTCGAGTTAACCACTAAGATTACAACTTATAATTGCATTTGACTTAGTATTAGAAGCATTTTGTGTCATAATTGTTATTAAGTACACGACATTTTGAGGAGCAGTGAATATACCAGTCGATTGTTCAAAGTGAACGCCATGGTTAAAATTAACTTCTTCATATGATGCCACAGTACACACGTACTTCATTCCTTTATGATTTTTCCTGGCAAGGAATCCTACCTTTGGTAGATTGCATTTAAGTTCTGTGTAAATTTACCCAACATTGTCCAATCAAATATATTTTAAACATTAATACAGTATTTATTCTCAATTAAAAATTATAATTGGTCATTCCTTATTTTCCCATATATACAGATAAGAAGAGAGATAGGAAATGCAAAACTTCTAGAAAGTCTGTTTCAACAATTTGTTACAGAAATAACGAACATTTTGGTGTCTTCCGACTTACTTTTAAAGTAATGACAAAATAAAATGAAAAGAAAAAGAAATCCTTTAATTGGGATCATAAGTAACATTAGGTCAGAAAGAATGTTCACCTGTTCATTGTTTGATAACATGGGCTCACGCAGAATAGATCAAGGGATTCAGGTGAACACCCATAACTTATTAAATTATTAACTAGAATTCTAGAAAACTAGAATAAAATTTTAAATTTTCACAAAATGTTGATTGAAAAAGGAATTCATTTTTTTAGCTAAATCATTTCGTGAATTTTCTAGCTTTTAATGGCATTTCTTATTATTGAACAAGATCACTCCGCCGCCCACGACCCTAACGACAGACTGATCGCCCACCCCCGCGCCACCCCCAACCATAATATTTCAAAAAGAAAAGAAAAATCATCTTTCACTCATATATATAAGAATGAGCTCGACTGACCATAACGCTAAAGAGACAAAACGATTTAAATCCGTTGGGATTCTTAAAAATACCCGGGTACATATAGCAATAAATCGCTATTCGGACCAGGATTGTCTCCTTTCAGATTTAATGGCTTCGGAGCCGGGTGTGATAACAATAATAGTATGAGAATTATTTTTTAAAGTTTTTTTTTCTCCTTATTTCATAGATTCATAGTTTTATTCTTTATAGTTGTGTTTTTTTTCTTATTGCAGGTAGTTGTATTTTCTTTCTAATTTTATTTTTTTGTTTAAGCCATTTTCGTAGATCAATTTTTTTTTTTTTTAAATATAGTAATCAAGATGATTTAGATACATTTATTGTTTTCATTTGAATTTTAGAAAAGTATTAAAATTAATTTAATTATTAATGGACCACGTTATAGAATTTCACTAACAGCAAAGAGCGACCAGTGTCCAAGCGTTGGTTGATGTGTTACGTGTCCTCATAATGAGCAGATCTGGGAAACGTTATTAGCGGACCAGGGATTATGTTGCGATATGTTAACTAGAGAGTTGTGCCACCCACTACCACTAAGTTTAAAAAAAACAAAAAAACCTCTTCAGCTCGCCGAAAATGCCACCCCTCATTATAATTTATGTTTAAAAAGTGCCCTGGGCGAATGCACCCCTGATATTGAGGTCCTTTGTGAGTACCACCTTTACATGGCAGTGCATGGATCCAGTGGGCTAGAAAGAAATATCAGACAAAGTAGATAGATTTATAAAATTAAAAATATTTAAATCTAAATATATCCTATTGGGCAACTTTTATAACGTATCTTTGAAAACAGAAGAGTTCTCCTTGTTTTCCCACAATGGCGTCGTAAAGGACAAAAGAAGCATGAAATGTACATTTAAAAAAAAAAAAGATGTTGTACTATTTTGTTAAATGGTTATTGTATTCGAACAAAAAGACGCAATTTTAAGCGTTTAGTGCCATAAGGTAAAGAGGAAGTTTTAATTTTATATCACTAGAAATAATTATTCGCGCTTAAATTTCATTGCCTTCATTTTCATTCTTCATTTAACTCTTACTCTTTAATTTACATTTTACTCCTTGAATTTTGCATGTATTTCATGAGATTTCTAGTGACCTTAAAAAAAGTCAATAACTTTTAGAATCCTTGTCTAAAATTCATGATGTTATATATATTAGTGTGGGGAAATGCATGAGGTTTCTAAAAATATTTGTTTTCAACCACATAGTACATAGTGTCAATACTTAGACTTAGAAGTTGTGAACAAAAAAAAAAAATCTTTTTTTTTTTTTAAATGAAAATATGTAAAACAAATATTGGTGATCACATGCAAAGATGGAAAAAAACAAACCACATAAAATTATTTAATAAAATCTGTTTATTTAGAAAGAAAATTCATTTTCCTATATCATATTCATGATTTAGAACATTTCATGAGAATTTGACCAAAATATAAATTATTTTGTAAAATGTGTCAAAAAGGGGAAATAATTTTTTAAAAATAAAAATCACCATCCCCCACTAAGTATTCACAAAAATTACAGGTTATTATTATTTTACCTTTTAAAAATTACTTCAAGATTTTAAAAAATAATAGAGATTTTAAACTTCATGGTACTGTTAGTCAGAAAGTTTCTTGTTTTTTTAACAAAGATAAATTTACCATGCGCTATATTTGATTTATAATTTTCTTTTCTTAGCATTCCTAATTTATAGCACTAGCACACTGACAATTGCTTTTAAAATCTATGCAATCAGGAATTATTGCATTTAGATTGTATTTGGTGTTATTTACATTTGCAGCACTTGGAACTGCATCACTTTCAGTAAATCATCAAATGCTAAAATAATTTCCTCGTTGAAGTCAGTTGAGAATAAAATGTCAGGTAGCTTCAGTTCATCTATATAATAGTTTTCTTTTGAACAATCCTGAAGAGATTATAGCTGGCATTATCAACAAAATGGAAAAGGGGATTAGTCCAGTGCTGTTCTCTTTACTTAGAATGATATATTCATTTATCAACTGGTCAACACCACACAGGTCACAGGAATGAATTGTATGATTTCAAAATCTGATTTGACAATATTTTTTTTTTCTCCCCAATAATTGCCTAGAAAGACACCATCAGTTTTGGTTTTGTTCACAAAAGAAAATCCATTTGCTGTCATATTATTTGAAATAAGTGAGGCTTGTCTAATTTTCTCTCCACTGAACATAGTATAAATTATTATCCATCACATCATATCACATTGCTTTGGTTTTTATCTTTATTTACTTCTGATAAAGTCTGACAAGTTCACTTTGCATAGTTTGTCCTCATTGTCTGTTTCAATATTATCAACGTTGAAGAATGTCTTATTTGAATAAATCTGTTTTGGGGAATACAGCATGAGCCCACAATTCATGGTAGTAGTGAAACATTGTTGCGGTTGACGAGTATTTTTGTACACTGAGGACTTGTACAGTTGACATGCACATTAGTAGTCCTAGAAATGTGTAAAAGTGATATGTTGTTGAGATATCAACAAACCACAGTTGATGGATGGTTTAGAAGGTCCCATGGTAGTTGAATAGGTGTATTTTACAAATGTTTCAACCAAATTCAGTGTGAAACATATCTTGAAAATCCTTAGACTTTAGGATGCAGATTGTATCCATGTTATGATGACATTTCTTCCCACACATGTCAGCCTGTCTTTCTGGCTGGGGGAAACTTAGGAGTGGGAACCAGTGGGTCATCATACAAGCCTAGCCTGTGAATGTAAAAGAAGAACTTATATTATAGACCTATATGATGCAACTATTAGGGATGCAATGAATATAAAATATATACTTACTTAAATTTCCAGTTTTTAATACTTCAAATACTGTCTAAAATCATTATGACAAAAAAATTTAGTGTGAGACAATTAATTTTTTATAACACACATCGATGTCAAATTTTATGGTCTTTAGGATAAAATATATCATAATAATTAGTGCCGACTGCATTGTTTACATTTCCTAGCAACAGTTTCTAAGCATAACGTCTTCTAAAATTATTTATGTAATAAAATATTCGCAAATTATACATTGATTTTATCTGCGTAGATTCTTTTTAAAATGGGTAGTAAATACTTCAATTATGATTGAAAATACAAATTAAACCAATAAAATAAAAATAAAAGTAAAAAATCTATAAAAAATATAGAATGACGAAACACTCGATTACTAACCTTCTAGTTTTAGTGACTATAATGGGCTATAAAGGCTGATTCTCATCAAAATCTGAATCAAAGTCACTAGATTCAGGTTCCCAACTATCTTGCCCAGATGTTTCAGATAAAATTTGATCAATATTTTCGTCTGTAGTATTCATTATTTAAAATTTTGTTCTGCCGAGTCGACTAGCGTCTTGCCCAAATTTTCCCAAAATGGCGATAACGCTTCGGCATGTCACGTGAACCTCGAACTCGCTAAAAAACATCAATTATTATTTAAAATCTTTAAATATTATATTTTTATATATTTTTCTTCCAAATGTATGATAAAATAGGTACAGAACACTTAAAAAATAAAAAAGACAATATTTTATTAGCGAAAATAACCAACGTATATAGTTGTACGCTCTCTATATAAGAGGAATGAAAAGACTTAATTAAGGCATGATAATATAAGGCTAATAAAAAAAAAAGAGTAATAATTAGGGACCTCTGTATCGACCGGAAATACCTGAAAAACGGGTATCGTATTTTCGTTGTCATAATGGCGACCTCTCCTTTTTAATTTACTGAGGGTATCGTTGTTTCGCGTTTTATAATCAATTTTTAGCATGATAATATAATTTTACTACCGCCAATTAATTAAAGCCAACATCTTATCTGTTATATTTAGAGTTCGTTTGATTTTTTTTGGTCAAGCTTAAAGCTTTGAAAATTGAAGTTTAAAATTGGTCAACTTCACTCAATAATAACTTTTTTGTAAAAATGCGCTCAATAATAAAAAAAATCAGCATTTATAATTTATAGGTTCATTTACAACACATCCAAAATTCATGAGTGTAGACCATGGGTGGGCTTCAAAAACGAATCTCCAAGATGTCATTTTTTTAGGCTTAGGCTATGTAATTTGTCATCATGGCCACCGTGCTTGTCTGCTTATTTCCAATTATCGATAACGGCCGTGGGATAATTAATAATTCATTAAGTTGGCTATCCAGAGTGTAAATGGGAAATGTAACTAATAATAATTCATTTTATATAAATAAAAAATTTTTATGACATAAATAATTATTATTGGCTTATTGAATAACAGTGATTTTAATTTTTGGGTTGGTTCCCATGGACCTGGGTGACACTGACATAGGATTGATAAGCTCTTGTCTTTGACATAGATAGGCTTAGTAAAAGAATTATAATAGTAATTATATACTATAATAAATGATTTAAGGAGTGGGATAAATAGCTTTTATTACAACTAATATAATAATCATTTATATTAGTTTATATATTTATAGATAAATATTTATTTATATATATAATGAACATAGACTATAGGCCATTTATACATATAGTATATTACAAAGTATACTATATCAGGGTTAAGGCCACGTCCCAACCCAACTACTTTGTATCATTATAATAAATTATATTTAATGATATTTTAGGATATGTAATAAAATTTTAATGAATATTGTGATTCTTACTTAAGGCATAAACTAAGTAAAAAATTTTAAAATATTCACTTTTCTTTGGTATTGAAGTATCCTATATTTAATCACAATATTCCACAAGAGAATTATTATATAATCCTCAGTTTCCTAAAGAAAAAAACACACTTTCGGGCACAATAATCCAAGAATTACTTTAGATATTACTAAAGAACAATCATAAAAGCTTGTACTTACCTCAAACAAATGACTATAACTTATTTTATTTTCTATTTACCTCTAAAGTCAAAGTTGATTCTAACAATACATGTTGATTTGTAAAACTAGATGAAAAACTTAAAATAAATGACATACTGATTGTTTTGTCATACTCATATAGGAATAATATATAATATACATATGTAGAAAATGGTAAAATAAAAATTGTAATCATCAATTTTAACTAAATGAAAAAAATAATCCCTTTATTATTTTTTTATACTTATAAATGTTAAACAATTCCACAAAAGATTTGAAATTAATATCTAAAGAATATTGTTGTCATTATAAGTTTTGGGAAATTTAAAATAAACAATATTTAACATATTTAATTAATTACCGGTAATTACAAATAAGTGACGAGTCAACATATTTTATATATTTTTAATAGGAAAATAGTAAAGATTTTTTTAAAAATTTTTGCGGATATTAACAAAATCTAACTTATATTTTGTGGCTTTATTTAGAAGTACTCATATTTAACTATGTACCATGTACCCTGTAAATATTATATTTTTGTCTCATTTTATAATAAAGTTATAGGCGTTTAAAAAATGACAAAATGAGGGTCACAAATGTGGAGGAAAACCCCATAGTAAAAAAGTGGTTTTGAGGTCCCTACTAAAAAATTCATAACTTTTGAACCACTTGAGCTAGAAAGTTGATCTTGGTGTTTTTGTAATCTACTCTCCAGGCTCTATACAGCTGTAGTATTTTTATAATTTTAAACTGTTTTGAAATTTTCATCAAAGTGCCTAGTAATAATAAATAAGGCAGGGATTCTTACCACATGTCACATGTTTTTATATTGTTGCTTTACTTTACTTTTAACTTTTACTTTACTCTTTACAGTACCGGTACTTTACTTTTCCTAATATAGGCGTGCTAGAAGGCTGGCACATAAGTCACTAAAGCAGCAATTGTGAAAATGGAGAAAACTAGAGAAGATTTTTAAAAATAAAATAAATTATCCAACTAGTCTGCACTTGGAAGTTGGATTTGGACATATTTTTTAATATCTAGTTAGTCGCATTTGAAATATTGAAATATATTTTTAGAACCCACTAATAAAGATCAATACTCGGAGGTCGAGAGCCTATCTCTTAGGACCTTGGCCGTGAAACATTGCCTAGTAGTCCCTGGGGACTCCAGCCATGCAACTCAGCCTTGAGCAAAATTGGGGTTTGGAACAGCTTTACTTCCTCTCCGGAGATGGCGTTGCGTTGCCACCTCCACCGCCCAGGAGCTGTCCGTTTTCCCCTTGGTGTGGGACAGCTTCGCCTCCGCTCCGGAGATGGCGTTGCGTTACCACCTCCACCGCCCGGGAGCTGTACGTTTTCCTTGGTGCGGGACGGCTTTGCCTCCTCTCCGGGAGTAGTTGCTGGCTTACTAACTCCCACCATCCCGGGAGTCCTGAGCCAAGTTTTGGGTTCCCAACGATTTGTTTCCCCCCGGGGAGGCGTTTCGTTGCCTCAAACCCGGGTTTTTCCGGGAGCTGTTCGGACCGGACAGAACGGCTTTAACTTCCTCTCCGGGGGAGGCGTTGCGTTGCCTCGACCCACCGCTCTGGGAGCTGTTCGGGCTGGACATGTCGGGACGAAACGGTCGCCTAGGGGTGGCTTTCTCAGGGCCACGTCTTTTTAATCACTGGCAAGGGTTTAGGGCCCACTACCTCATACCCATTACCGGCAACACATAATCATGTTAGCGCTTCCTTCCGTTGCGTTAGAAGTCATGCGTTTTGCAAAATAAAATAAATGAAAAGGGGGGTTGAGCAAAATATCTTCCTCCCAGTGGAAGGGGGCTTTGCGTTACCCCCTCCCCTAGCTCAGTGGGTCTTCCGATAGGGACAGTGTGATCTTTGGCTTCAGGGAGCATGCCCTATACTGGTCTTCCACGCCACGAAGAGGCAGATCACGTGCACACCACCTCGAGCAAAGTGGTGTGAGTTTCTCCAAGTCTAGCGCAAGCCATCCTGGGGAAAACTTGGAAGTTTAGAACCCACTAAACAGCTCTATCCCTTACACAATATAACCCCTCAACAACTTGCTTTTGTTATTGAGTGTCAAAAGAGTCAAAACGATTGCAAAAAAAAAATTTTGAAATCAAAGCCAGTAAGTCATTTAAATAAGCACTGAGTAAAAGTACATCCTTGACATCTTTTTGTCAAATATTAAATTCAAAATCACTTTTCCAAAATCAAGTAGCTTGCATAGAAGATATGTTTTAATAAAATAAAAAAGAGCAAATTTCTGAGTGCACCTTTAAAGATGATTATTGCCATAGGAATAATTATTTTATTGTTATACCAGATATTTTCATTAATATCTTTATTATTTTTTTTATTCATATCAGATATAAAATTTGGAAGAGATATAGAAACAGCTATGATTTTTAGAAATGTCTGCAATGTCTATGAAGAATTTAGCCATTAGGATGCCAAGCTTGACATTAGTATTGCTACTGATGGTAGTAAAGACTCAGAAAAAGCAGTACTCTCCAGTGGTCATCATTGAAGGATAGGGTGACCTTGTAAATTCTCATCTGCTAGCTTTGCCGGTGTACAAAGCGTCCTCTGCCACAGGACAGAATATATTTAAGATCATGGCAGATGAATTGAATTCACAGGGCATTTCATGGGTAAACTGCATTGCATTTGGCTGTGACAATGCCAATGTGATGACTTGCCAATACAATAGGTAAACTGCATTACATTAGGCTGTGACAATGCCAATACAATGGAGTATATAGTTTTACTAAAGGAGAGCAAGACATTTATCTGGCATGACGCTGCCTACATCTGGTGCATCTTGCAGCTAAAACGGGGGCTTCCAGTCTCCCCCAAGTTGAGGAGGTCCTGGTTGACGTTTGTTACTTCTTCAAGAAAAGTGTGAAGAGACAGAGTGAATTGAAGAACCTGAAAGTCCTGTATGGTGCAGAACAGATGAAAAGTATCAAGCATGTCTGCACCATATGGCTTAGTATTGCAAGATGCCTGAAAAGATTGTTTGAAAACTGTGACCACTTTATGCACTTTTTTTATGAAGACAAACATACAAATTCCAAACCAAATAAGAACCCACATGATGGGCAGACAACTGCTGTGTTGGAAAGTACATTGCACAACTTACTCTGTGAAGCAGGTTGATGCCATTTATGACTTTTTGTGGTCACTAACAAATCAACTTAACTGCTATTTCTTGTCTTACACACATAATCAGGTGAGATGAATTTTTATATTTCATAAGTCTTAAAGCTGCATAATTTTACTCACATTTCATTAGACCAGCAATATTTTTTTACAATTCATTTTATTTTGTGCAAAGTTGTCTGTAGTGGACATTAGTAATTTTTTATTATTTACCTTACCATACTGTTGTACTTAATAGTATTTTAATGACACATGGTTATTTTTACAGGAACTTGTCCAACTGCATCATGCTGAAGGAGATCCCTGCAGCCTAATTGGTGACTTGTACAGCAGATTTCTCTTGCCAACAGCAGTTAATGGTATTGACCAGGTGAGCTTGTGTAGATTGATTATGTTAATGTATGCATTTATGTTGTAGTTAGTTGGACAAATTTAATACATTTCTTTTGTTTTAGATTATCATCTAAATGGTTTATCATAATACTTACAGTACTAGTTTATAATTTTTTTGTCTTTCAGTTCCAATGCAAGCTAAGAAGCAGTCAGAAAGATGATGCTGACCTGATTGTTGGATCTCAGACAAAGACCATGCTGCAAAACAAAGAAAAGTACAGCCCCAGAGACAAGGGGGTTGTGGAGTTCTAGTTCTATGCTTCTGTTGGAAAATATTTTGAGATGGTGCTTGACTACCTTCTAAAAAAAACTTCCCTAACGGATCCTGTACTTCAGAATGCTTCTGTAGTTGATCCAAAAAGGAGAATAGAGGATAAACAACATCAGCTAGAATACTTCCTTACCAGATTCCCCATTCTGATCCCCAGAGGGACTGATGGTGACACCATCTATGAAGAGTTTGATAGGTATCAGCAGAGGAACATTGAGGATTGTGTTCAGGATGGGGTAAGAGTTGACAGGATTTGGCAAACAACTAGCCAAAAGCACCCAGCCCTTAAGAATCTTGCACCTGTAGTGAACGGGATCCTCACCATATCACACTCCAGTGCTGCGTGCGAGAGAGTATCCTCTATGGTCCTGAAAACATGCACAGACCAGTGAACAACAATGGTCCAAAAACAACAGAGGCCTTGTTAGTCCTCAAGAGAAAATCAGGAAGCTGCTTGCACTTGGATGAAACTTTCAGTGCAAAAGAACTCCAGCAGCTTAAAAGTTCAGCAAGCGTCATCAATACACAAGGTATTTAAATATTTATAAAATGTGTACTCAGTCAAAGAATGTGCCCCTTTTATTGCTACCAAGTGTACTAATTTGTTCAGTATCGTACTATTCTGAGACAGTATTATACTATTTTGAGATGGAATTTGTACTATTTTTTGAGTTCCTGGGGAAACAAGTCTGGTTCATGAGTATAATATAAGCTGTGAATTAAATGATAATATAATTCATTACTTTTTTTTTTTGGGGGGGGGG
>CAXITT010000481.1:316316-326536 GCA_964033795.1 Lymnaea stagnalis | reverse complement strand
AAAAATGTATGAGTGTGTTTGTGTGACAATGTCAGAATTAATTTGTGATACAGATTAGAGAAGAGAACACATTCTTCAATGAGTGACGCTCAAAGTGAAGGAGTTTACCATCAGGGTCCCATTTGGATAGCTCTGCTCAGGACCATAAAAGTTACCGATGATGCTTTACCATTGCACCTTTTTTTGCTACATTTCAACACTATAAGATAAGGTAAGGTAAGATAAGATTCTTTTCTTTATCCAAAAAATGTGTTTTGGATACATTTTATCTATTCATTTTTAGCAAATATCCAGCAAATATTCTTTCTATGACAAAATTTTAAACCAGAGCAATTTAAACACATCAAATGTATGTCTCAAGAGCAATTTAAACACATCAAATGTTTGTCTCAAGTGCAATAATCAGTCATCATATATCACAGAACTTCACTCCTTTAGTGACAATATTAACTTTAATTAAGAGTGATTGTTTGATTTTGTTAAAGCCAGTGGAGCACTCTGTTAAATTCTAACAGACTGGGGAACAAAGAGTGCATAACTTTCAGTGTTAACTTTGAGGGAAAGAATTCACCCTGATTTAGCTCATCTTAAGTATCTGTCATGTCATGTTTAAAACAGAATGTTTATTTAATGAACTTGAATAATAAGTATATATTAGAAGTGTGATTAGAATATTAAATATAGATTGGAAGTAGAGTTAGAATATTAAATTTAGAAAAGAAATATGGTTAAAATATTAAGTTTAGATTAGAAGTGTAAATTATGTTTAAAATTGTATTCCTCCAGATGAGTCTCCTCAAATTTGGTTAGTTGAATGTATTAATGAAAGCCACGGAGATGACCCAACTGGACTTTAAAAATTTCACATGAAGATGTCAGAACTAGACATTGAAAACTTCACATGCAGATGACCAAGATGGACATTGAAAACTTCACATGAAGATGTGAGAACTGGACTTAAAACTTTACCATGACAAGGATGACCTATTGAAGTAGGTTTTTTAAAAATGTTGCCTTCAATCAAACAAAAAAAACAACAAAACTACAACTATAATAAACAGTTTTATTACAGTAAAACCTCAGTTTTACGACCCTTAAATTGCCATTAAAATGAGGGCGTTAATTGGAGGGGTCTTAAAAAAGAGGTAGGACATTTTCGAAAAATGACATTTAAAAAATTAAGTAAACAAGTAAAAAATACACATACCATTAAGTATAGGCACCATCTTACATTCATAAATATAGATTAAACTCTGTCTCACAACCAATATAAACTCATATTGTCTCTAAACTCTGTCTCACAACCAATATAAACTCATATTGTCTCACAACCAATATAAACTCATATTGTCTCACAACCAATACAGTCATTATCTTCCTGTTCCTCATTAATTCCAAAATAAAAATCAATGCTGGTTTGGTAGTTTTTTAAAAACGTGTGTAAGTGCTGGGTGCATGCTTAGAGTTATAACTATTTATGTATAAGATAAGCGCATTAATATTGTTGTAATTATTTTTATTCAATCATTGAATAGTTTTTTTTATTGAAAGAAAGCTGTTATTTCTGTTTGTTTGCATGATCCCCCCACCCATGCATGTTCTTTTAGTATGTCTCTTTGAACACCAGACATACTGTCGGCAAGGTCTGAAAGGCCCCTGCTCAGGCCATAACTGGCCATCTCCTTGTAGTATATCAAAAGACAAATTAACGGTGCATAGTTATTTCCCCTTCACTTCTTCCTAACTGCTTTAGTGCATCGTCTGCTGTTAAAAGTCGTAAACGAAACTGTTTTCTTCAAGCGTACAAATATAACATTGGTTTGGAATCTGAACTTTTCAGGTGCTAGGTCGTAAAATTGAATTATTTGAAGGTTGCAAGTTGTGTTTTAGAGGGAGTCATTTAAGAGAGGTCATTTATATATTACAAAGCAGCAGCTAATTTTTTTTCGGTCGTATGTTGGAAGAAGTCATTAAGAGAGGGTTGCAAAAAAGGAGGTTTTACTGTATTGGAAAGACTTTACCATCACCCAGACAGCCCTAAAAAATATGCTAGGGTGCTTTTCTTTGACTTCTCATCAGCATTTAACACTATCCAAACACACCCTATGATTTAAAAGCTTTATTCGTTAGGTTTAAATTCAAATTTTCAAGTGAGGTGAACTTTTTAACAAATTGCCCACAATATTTCAAGTTGAATGACCAAATATCATTAACTAGAGAAATATGTACCAGGGTACCACAAGGTTGCGTTCTCTCCCCTGTCCTCTATACAATATATACCAATAATACCCAGAGACCAAGCATTCCAATAATTAAATTTGCTGATGATACTATCATTGCTTAATATCTGAATGGGAAAGCATATACCACAACTTACTAGCTTTATCAGTTGGCGCAATGAAAATTTTCTTCAGTTAAGTGTCTCAAAACTGAAAGAAATGGTTGTCGATTTCCAAAGGGGGAATCACCCAATTACAGATCTCACAATAAATAATCACAGTATTGAGGAAGTAAAGACATAAAAGTATCTAGGTATCACCATTAATAATAAGCTGACAGGGCATGACTTGGACCCTAACAAAAACAGCAGAAAACCGATTAAACACATGGGAGAGAAAATTTCTCCGGGAAATATATGACAAAGGATGAATATGGACGGAGAATACGTACCAACCAGAAATTGTACAGTCTATATCAGGATCCCACGCTAGTAGCAGAATTAAAAAAGGGCAGGCTACGCTGGGTAGGATACTTATAGAGAATGCCAAATGACAGAAGAGTGAAGCTGGTACATTACCAAACCCCAGAGGAAAACGGCTCAAATGCGGACCTAGGCTTAAATGGGTGGATGATGTGGAAAAAGCTCTACAGCAGCTGGAAATCCAAGCATGGAAAAGAAAAGCATTAGTTAAGTCTGAGCGGAAAGAAGTAGTGAGGCAGGCCAAAGCCCTACATGGGCCATAGCGCCACAAGGATGGATGACATGGCATGAACACAGCCAAATTTTTTATTAAAAAATCAACCAAAGACTTTTCTATCTTTAAAAAAATTTACTATTTGGGTGTAAACAAACAAGTTATTAACTTATTATATAATGCAACAATTGGAAGCCCTCTAAACTTCCGTCCCATTACACTGCAGGTCTATCAGCTCCATCTACAAATTTGCAGGTGCAGTTTCCACATCTATGACAAATAGGTTAGAAACAGCTTGAAATGACTTTTCTGTGCTTCAAAGTCACTAAAGTGCCGTGCGAACTCCGCTCAAAGCTTGACTTGGTTCAACATTGCTTGGCAACAAGAAAAGTGAGACAAGTTGCATGTGTGTCTCCCATAATCGCAGCTTAACTTCAAATGCCTTCACTGCATCATGCATATCAGTGATCAAGTGGTCCCGTCCCTGGAGCTGCAGGTTCAAGTCGCTGAGATGAATGGTTATGTCAGACAGAAATGCCAACTCACATTTCCACTTTTTATTTTTAACCCGGAAAACTGTTGAGTCTTTCCCAATGCTGCCCATCAATTGAGAGATTTCATCAATCAGCTGGAAAAAATCTACTAAGAACTTTAGCAGACTTAGCCACCGCACCTCTGTATGATAAGGCATGTCGCCAAACTCTTGAGTCTATTTCCAGCAAAAAAATATTGAAATTACCGGTGATTTAAACTTTAGGCTCTGATAAAGTTGACGGTTTGTGTAACAGTGCTCATTACACCTTCCATGTTGAGGACTTTACCACACAGCCAGCCTTGGTGTATGATGCAGTGATATGCTATCAATCTACCAGTAAATTTATCCTGCATTTTTAACCACATCCTTCCAACTAACTAGTCCACTTTTTTCGCGGCACATCGCCAGTGCTCCCTCCATCTGTTGTAAGTCCAACAAGTTTGCCCAAGGCAAGTTCATGTCGGTTAAACTTTGACATTTGTTGTCAAACATTTCTTTTCCTGTCATTTCTCATGCATTCCATGTCCAATATTTCTTCTGTAACATTGAAACTGGAGTCCACTCCATGGATGAAGATAGCGAGCTGTGCAGTGTCAGTCATGTCATTACTTCCATTGACAGTAAGTGAGAATGCAACAAAGTCTTTGTCTTTTTCGATCAGCTGTGTGTTCACATCAGTGGCCATCTCACAAGCCCGATCAGCAACGGTATTTCTGCTAAGGCTTACATTTGCAAAATATGCTTTTAGTCTGAACACAAGACGTCACACACTTTCACCATGCAGCACTTCATAAGCTCTCCTTCTGTAAATGGTTGGCCTGATTTTGCAAGCTCCTTCGCCACAATAAAACTTGCTTTCACAGCAGCTTCAGTATGTGAAAAACATTCCTCTTCAATTCTTCTACCTTCTGTTGCTTCTACTCTGCATTCAGGCTTTTTAATTCTTTTGATGCGGAACAACGCACACCGCGTTCATCCGCCGTTCTCAAAAGCATGGACCAACGCGCTGTGCGCTGTTTCAATTTCATGTTTGTTTCTTTGCTATTTCTCGGTAAAACTTTTTAAGAGCTATTTTTAAAATAAGACTTTTACAAAGAAGAGTGGTACTTCATTGTTAATAAGTGAACCCAAGGATTATTTGTTGTCATTTGTAGCACTATTTTAATGATTTTCTTCGCTTTTTTTTTCTACTGTTGCTATGGCTACTCTAGGCCCAAGTAGGTGAGTAAGTTTCCTAGACGACTAACGGCTCAAAAAGCTTTGGAATTGTTTTATACTATTTCTTTTGATAGCGAAGATGATTTACATTTAGATCAATCACAAGATTCCGATAGTAGTAGTTTTAGAGGATTTTAGTTATAGAAATGAAGATGAGGTATGCGTACATCATAGGGTTTGGGGAAAAAATTGTTATTTTCTGTAATTTATTTTATTTAAACTGAAAAAATAGCTTACAAACATATAGTCCTTTCATTTATATTTCATTTGATACCAAGTTTAGTCTTATAAACCAAAGAATGATATTTTAAATATTTTTTAATAAACCCAACCTCTCACTCTTTTTTGCTCTTTGAGAAAAATGTACATTTTTTTAATAAAAATATGCCGCAGCGAAAAAGTTAACGTGTCTTGATGTTTATTCTCTTGGGGCCGTATCAGTTTATATTCCTTGATCACAGCCACATTATCTCCACAAAGTAGGTACAGATTGATTCCACGTTAGCCATAGCAGGAAAGGGTGATGTAGAATTCGGGCTCTACCTTACTTTCATTTCTGATGCGCCTATCCAAAATGGGCAACTGAATGTTGCTAGGCTTTTTTAATGTTTTTTTTTCAGATGCATAACTTCGATGTAGACATTGCAGTCTTTGTTACATGTAACAATAACCAACACATATAACATCTTCAATGAGTCTTACAGCTAAAGTGAAGTAGATGAAGTACATGAAACAGTTGAAATAAATGAATAAAAGTACCATTGTAAAGGGACAGTAAATAATATTATTTTAATATTTTGTTTTTTCACTTCCAGGTTAATGCATTCCACACAAGTGACTTGACAGTGAAATCCAAGATTTTTCAGTAAATCTATATCATAGATTCTTGTCTGACAGCTGATTGTGCACCATATCTTGGCTGACAGCTGAATATACACCATATCTTGCCTGGCAGCTGAATATACATCATATCTTGGCTGACACCTAAATGTACACTATACATTGGCTTACACCTCAATGTACACCACACCATCTTGACTGACACCGGAATGTTCACCACACCATCTTGACTGACACCGGAATGTAAACAACACCATCTTGGCTGAATGCTGGATGTACACCACACCATCGTGACTGACACCTAAATGTACACCACACCATCTTGGCTGAAATCTGAATGTACACAATATCTTGGATGACACCTGAATGTACACCACACCATCTTGACTCTCATCTGAGTTTACAACACACCATCTTTGCTGACACCTGAATGTCTCAACCCAAGTAAACAAATTTACCAAATTATTAATAAAATAAATTTCTGCTAACACACAACTAAAATTTTTAGACTTTTCAATCAACCTGTTCATTGTTTCAATCACTCAAACATTAACATTAATGGTTTTAAACCTATAATATTTTTCTTTTTTTTTTTCAAATAAATGTCACCTTGTTGCTGTATGAATGTGCTGCTCCACCAGAACTAATGATATAGACTTTTTAATTACCCTAACCTGTCTTGGCATGAAGACTGAATGATAAAAAGTATTACCTTGACCAGTTGGTTCAAATAGACTGATGAGCTGAATGAAATACCCTAATGCTCAGTTCAGACCATCAAATTCTCATCAAATTTTCATTCATACATTTGATGCACTTTTTGTATGAAGCCTTGTCATAACTTTAAAATAACTATTTAATCATATTTTGATGGTGTGCACATTTTTTAATATCTGTATGATTATGCACCCTCCATATCATGCCAACAAACACTCAGAAGAATTTCATCAATCTAGGTCACTAGGTCGTGTTTACATTGACTAAGCTAAGTTATCAAAACAACAGCAGCCTCCAAATAATAATTATGTACTTAATTTAGAAAAAAGTTAAATAGAAACATTAGACAATAAATGGGCGAAGGGCATGATGTAATTGAAAGGTATTTATAAATTAAATAGGCTTATTATTTGTACAGCATATATACTATAACCCTGTAACTGTAACACTGACTACTTTGTACTTTCATTTGGATCAATGAGAAATTTTATCAGCTCGAGCTCCAGGCAAAGAAAATATTGCTCCTGAGCTCCGTAACCCTGATTACAAATAACAATTAGAAATTTAATTCTCCTACCCCCCTTTTTTGTTATTATTATTAGTGCTATCATTGCAAATGGATGCCCCCTTAATTAAATTAAAGAGTTCAACTTTTTAAATTATTAAACTTACTATAGGCACAGTATAGGTTAGTTATTAATTATATTGTTGTTCTGTGGCGATCCCTTAGGTCCACTTTTTAATATTTAATAATTTCCACAGATAACGTAAAATCTTATTATATTATTGTTTTAGTCGTGTTATAGACATTTTATTTTTTTGGTAGAATGTAGAAAAATGAAAAACTTGACTTTAGATATAATAAATATTTAAATAAGGACCCTTCAAATGAGAGAGATTCATAATAAAAAGCTTATATTTCTCAAAAATACTGTTATATAGTACAAGTATAGTAAAGCTCTCCCTGAACATTCATAAATAAAAGTTCATTAATAAAAAAAAATAATCAATATAATTTTTAAATTGATTTAAATGGAATTTTAGGTGCTATTTGACAAGTTATGAGATACCGGTAGTTAAAAAGAGAATTAGCAGTACTCTTTTTCTTGGTCTGATCAACTGCCGGTGGAAAATAGGTAATTAACTATTTCTTTCCATTTCTTGCATTCTCTAGATATCTTCTCCAGCTCTTGACAATTTTTATAACCCGGTATAATTTGTTGACATCTCTTTACCAAGTTTAGGGAGATCATTCCTGATTTATGTATTAAAATGAACAGAACACTCATTTGTAGTACACTGCATTAGATTTTAAAAGTTATATTGAGTACAATTATTTATAGTTTTACATACAGGTACTCTAATTTAAACTATAAAGATAATATTTTAGGGAGTGGTAATCTCCTTTTAAAATAATTTCAAGATAAAAACACCCGATTTAAAACATACAAATACAAGTTCAATCACAGATTTCACAAGAACTCAGAAACAAAATTGTATACATTTTATTAAAAAATAAGCAGTCCTGGGTGAAGTTATCAATAAGCACTACCATTAGTTGCAGTATTTGTATATTGGAAATAGGATGTCACAATCATCTTTGACAATGAAAATCTTGTCCTTTCATTGTCTCTCAGGTTAGGGGATTGTAAATGTGTCTCAAGTGTTTAATAATTTCTGGAAAAAAAGATATATTTTATTTATTACTCATAAAAATATATAAAATACATACATTATAAAGTAATGATCACACTCATTTTACAGTATAAACATTTATTTTTTTAATTATTAAGTAACTGACCTTACTAGTAAGGTATAAACTAACTTGAAATTTAAAAAATAATTTAACAATCATAGGGTATAAATATCTGTTACCAGTACAAAAATATCATATCAGTTTATAAATGTAAAAAATAAAAGCTATTTTTAATATTTTCTTGATAAATTATTGACACAAAAATAATACATGCTTTAAAATCAAATTTACAACAAAAATAGTAATAATGTACAGGATATCCCAGAAGAATTCTCTTTATAAGTATAAAAGTCATATACTTCTATTAAAATGTATATTAAAAAGTATTTTAAATGATTAAAAAAATGCAAAATTATTTAGAGAAAAGTAACAGGTTAACAAATAAAATTAAATTAAGCATAACAGTATTAAAGGTTAATTTACAAGTAAAATAAAAAAATTTTCCCTTGATTTTTGCAAAATACGGTCAAAGGGAAGTAACCATTAAAATAAACAGATTTTATAAGACGACAACGATAGCTGCCCATTAATTATGCTTTTATTTATACGATTCAAGAAAGTTAACTCTTGTCACCTTGGTGAAAGATCGTATTAACTTGGTTACTGTTCCTAATTCTTTATTAAAAATATGGGAACTAACTGCTGTCACCTTGATAGACAAATTAATTTTTTGAGTTGCCTCTAATTGAATAACTGAGTACTCTTTTATACCAAAAGTTTATTAAAATAAACAATTTTATTAGCTTTCCTTAGGATAAAGAATTCTTTTGTTCCGGTAGTGTTTGGTTGCTGCATCCATGTACTGGCGTCTTTGCAACGGTCGAGGGTATGATGTTGCTATTCTAAAGGCTCCTAGCTGATGCTTTGGTTTGAATTACTTTTCCTAAATTATTGATAAAGAATAATGATAAATTTGTCAGTAATTTTCAAGATACAAAACAAACATTAGTTTTCTTCTGTACTATGACTATGATTATACAATGTTAGGAATGGAGGGCATTAAGGACCATGTTTTCAAGAACTTTTTGTTTTTCTCTTTGAAATAAATAAATATTATTTAATTCAAACTGAAAATGATTTTAAATAAACAGACCACTCATCTTTCTTGAAGTACAAAAGCTTTAACGAGCAAAATTTTAAGCCATATAGTAAAAAAAAAAGGTTAAAAAGTTAAAACTAATTATGACTTAAATTTAACAAAATGGGGGTAATTAGTTCCAGCATGTTCAATGCCTATATTTTCACATAGGTTGTAGGCAATTCTGACAGATCCATTCCATGGCTTCAATATCAGCTTTTTCTGGGATTTCATTATCAAAACTATATTTTTAAAAATTTAAACCTATTCTACAAATTAATAACTTTTGTTTTCAATTTAAACTTTATCTGTGTTACTGGGTAATGTTATATGAATTAAAACATGGAATTTATTAATCAGATCAATATTATTTGGTTGTTTTAATTATCTTTTTAACAGTTGGGGGTGTTAAGCCCCTCCTATTAAAAATATTCATTTTTATAAACTAATTAAATAAATAAATTATGTACAGAACCATATCTCTTTTACAAATGCTTCCTATTCTAAATATTAAAAGTAACTTTAGTATTAAAGTGAATTTTATAGCTTTTTATAAACAATCTCTAAATCATTCATCCAACTGCCATTTTACTTTGAAAAAACGACCAGCTTCATTTGCTCTACAAATATCAGTATTTTAACTCATTCATTACATATACTTATAGTTAAAAACTACAAAAAAGTACTTGCTGAGTTTAGTTGTACTTGTTTTTGTGTGTAAACTAAAAAACTTTCACTGTAGAAATAACATTTCAAGTTTAAAAAAAAACAAGCTCCCCCTTAGCTGAAGTTTTACAAATGGTTTGAAGAAAGCTGAAAATAGGAGGGAAAAAGCACTTGTCTAAAAAGACAAATTAAAAATCAATCCCATAGGTTAGAAATGCAAGAATGGTTGTGAAAAGTTCTCTGATAGTTTAGTAAGTTTCTACCAAGTACAGCTTAATGCCCTTCTCTCTTCTTTCAATAATATCAAGCACTTTAATGTATGAATTGAGCAATTAGGGCTTAATTACCTCCCTTTACCCTATATGTGCGAGGAGGGGGGTACTGTTTGAAGTCAAATTATGTATTATAGGGATAGGTGTAAGTTAATTAGGATTAATTAAATTAAAATCAAGCTATTTAATTTAGTTTTCTACAAAATTTTATGTAAAAATATTT
>CAXITT010000481.1:271874-316096 GCA_964033795.1 Lymnaea stagnalis | reverse complement strand
TTTTTTTTGGGGGGGGGGGGGGGGGGGGGGGTTAAATATATTTTCTACAGTCCCAAGCATAATTTAATTGAAGCAAAAAAAGTCTAAACTGGCTTATGAACATTTTTGTTTGATCGTTATTTTTTGATTATTTGAGTCTGTGTAGTCAATAAGATTAATTTTGAAAATAAATAATTATTCTGAATCCATTTGGGGACCAGTACTAATAATAAGAACATTAACATGTATTCAACGTAACAAACCATTTCAAAGCAGAACAGTCACATGTACACATGGAAAATAGGGGCTTTGCTTCTCAGCTTTGAATTATCTTCGCAAATATAAATGTCTTAATAAAATTGCTGAGTTGAAGTGGTTTGGGCAGCTGTTTGAAGTGTTAGTAAAGATTTCAAAACACTGGCGATGTTCTTCTTCATAATATCTTAATGCCTCTACTTGCGGAAATGTGCAACATCAATATTGGCTGTCTGTACTGTGATTGGTTGCAGTGGATGCCAAGTCAACAATGTTGAAAAACACAACCAAATGCCATCTTTTACTATTTTGTATTCACATTCACAGAGAACACCTTAGCCATTTGGTCCATATGCCTCCTTTGATTTTGTTGTTATCTCTGGTTTCTTGCATTCAGTATTCAGTTTCACTTTCCATAACTGGACATTTGTGTATTGTGTTCTGGAGCAATACAATTTTCTGCGTCAAGCTCTGGTTTTTTACAAGGTTGTTTCCTGTCTGAACAAAAACACTGATTTTTTGAGGAGCAGACATTATTATTGTGTAGGAACATCTTGCTCCATTTCACTGTTCCAACTATAGGGTGAGTCTTTTCTCTGCCATTGGTTTTGCAAGTTGTAGGGGAATGAAATAATAGGCTGTTCTGAAATTGTGGCTACTTCCAATGAAGTTCCTTGTGAGAGAAATCACAATCTCTGGGGATATTCCAATATTTCTCTTTGCTGGCAGGGCATTTACGTTTTATTTGAAGAGATATGGGCAGCTCTTTATTTTTATTCCATATTTTTCGGGCTTGCATGGCATAGATTGAATAAATCTGCACTGACCTCTGCAACCAACCAGTTGTCCACCTACTGTGATGTTCTCTCCAGGAACATAATACCTCACCAAATTACTCAGGAATGCTTCTCATACATCTCTTATGGGATCAAAGATGTGACGAGCCAGAAAGGATTGATCAACCATCCTTGTCAAAGCAAATATGAATCAGAAATTTGCTGAATCTCTTCATTGAAAATGCTGCCCTAAAAGGATTTCCATCAACATGGCTAAATAAAAATTCCACTGAAATGCTGTTCAGATAAAGAGCGCCAGTGTGTAGTAGGCTTTTATTTAGATCTCATCATTAATTGCCATTTGTCTCCTTTTAATTTCTCACCTTCCCTGTTGGTGCAGTCCACTATTTTTTGTGTCATGTTATCATAATATACAAAAAAATTGCTTCAGTGGGAGATAATACGCGATCTGTGAAGGGAGTTCGGTTTCAAGTCAATTAAATCATGCCACATATTAAAAAAGAAAAATAACATAAAGAGAGCCATTTACTGTGATATAAGACTATGGGGGTAACCCATCCAGTTGCCAGGAATTACCAGAAACACTTTTTCCCATTATTATAACTGTATGGATGTTCTATACCCAGTCACTAGGGACAGGGTATACTATATGTTATTAGGGAAAGTGTTAATGATATTTCACCATTTTAGTTTATCTTAAACTGCAAATGCAATTTTTGTTCAGTTTGATTTGCGTTAGAAAATTTTAAGGAGAAATAATACCAATTACCAAACCACTGGTAATAGTAATTATTAAATTATCACAAGTAACTAATACAAGTACAAGACAAAAATTAGTAGACTCAAAATATGGAGGAAGAAGACTAACTACTTGTAGTACTAATAACTAAAACAACTAATTTAATTTTTTAAAGCAGTTATTTACTGATTATGTTGTCTATTCTCACTTATTAACATTATTAAGTTCATTGTAGTTATTAGGAAATAACATTAAATGATTAATTACTTGATACATTGCCACTCAAAAAAAGCTTCAAAATTTGGTTGACCAATAGATTATTGAGGCCATGGGCTTAAGTCTATTTAGCCTTTAATCTGACCCTTTCAAAAATACAGAATAATATAAAACTAGACAAGCAAATTTATAATTTCTCTATTTACAGATTGTTTCTGTCAACACATTGGATGATTTCCTTGTTTCTATCAACACATTGGATGGTTTCCTCCAAGAAGTGATCTGATTGGAAACAATTTCTCTTGATTTCATGGTTCATTGACCCAGGTACTGAATATCTATTAAGTAAATCAGTAAATGTATTTCCAGTTTTTAGTTAGTTTCATTTTACATGAGAGTTAGTGAGTTTTTTGTATAGCTCCCAAATGATACTCAGTTTGAAAGAGTGAAAAAATAAAGACAAAAATATGCCATTAATATATTGGAAACTTAAAAAATATAGATACCTGTAGTAAAATATTTTTGATATTATTCACAATTTTAATTTTGGTCATCAGAAATGAGATCCATCCACAATTGGGTACAACTGAGATACTACATCCATAATTGGGTACACCCGAGATTCATATATGATCTAAGACACTACATCCATGATTGGGTACAACTGAGGTACTACCATGATTTGGTACCATACAACTGAGATGCATTCATGATGGTGTACCACTGAGTGTGGCATAATACATCCATGACTGGCTACCACTGAGATACTACATCCATCATTGTGGTACAATTGATATACATCCATGATTGGGGTACAATTGATACATCCATGTTTGGGGTACAATTGATATACATCCATTACTGGGCACCACTGAGATACTACATCCATGATTTGGTACAGCTGAGATTCATCTGATTGTGTAACACTGAGATACTAAATCCATGATTGGACAACTGAGATACATCCATGATTGTGTAACACTGAGATAATACATCCACGTTTGGTACTACAGAGATACATCCATGATTGGTTAAAACAGAGATACAGCCATGATGGATACAACCGAGATACATCTGTGATTGGGTACCGTAGAACTGAGATCCATGCCTGATTAGGTACCACAAATATTTCTTTTAACTGTAACACTAACAGAGACATCCATGATTGTGTAACACTGAGATAATACATCCATGTTGGGTACAACAGAGATACATCCGTCATTGAGTACTGTACAACTGAGACCCATCCATCCCTGATTGGGTACCACAAAAATTTCTTTTAACTGTAACACTAACAGAGACATCCCTGAACAGGTAAGTCTTTATCTTTTATTAAGTTAAGGCTACTTGACTTCCAAAATTTTAACATTGGACCACAGATAGTGTTTCCTTACTGAACATTTGACCACCAGCGGTGCCAACAACATGAACATTTGACCACCAGCGGTGCCAACAACATGAACATTTGACCACCAGCGGTGCCAACAACATGAACATTTGACCACCAGCGGTGCCAACAACATAAACATTTGAACCATTATTTTATTGTTGTTAGTTATTGTATGGATGGTTTTACTTAACTGAATTAAGTGCAAACCCCTTCAAGATGTTAAATAAATGTGTGTATGAACTTCTGAACCAATATCTACATTTTTGATTCTATTGATAATTATAATTGTTTCCTTAAATGTTATAATTTGAATCTCACTTTTCATGTATTTGATATGTAGCAGACCTGTTTACTCTTACTATTTTGGCATACTATGTACAGTTTTGAGGTGTAAACATTATATAAACTGTGTTTATTTTTTACTATACACTATAAATATAAGGTATTTAACAATTTTGTGATGATATACGATTTTAAGAGTTTGAGGGTAAACATGTCTGTTGTAGGCATAAAACTTTGTAGATATATGTTGTCTAGTATTAGTGAAGGATGTATACAGTGTTGGTCATCAAATGTACCTGGTGTTAGATGGTGTAGTCTTAAAGGTACATTCACACTGCAGATTTGTTACATGGATTCTCAACTTTCTGTGACTATGAGCTGCTCACTGCCATAAAAAAGGGGCCATTTCATTTCACTATTCCCGTTCAGTTTCTGCTGGCAAGTTACACAAACAGTTCCATCATATTTTGTTCAGTGTTCAACAAATCATGTTTAAAAGGCCAGAATCCTAGTAACAATTCCGTAGTGTGAGCGTACTTTAAGACTATGAACATATACCATTGTAAATATGTTGTCTAGAATCAGTTAAGGATGTGTGATATTGCTGGTCATCAAATGATGAGACTCCAATTGTGCACAAATACGGTTTAATTATTTGGCGACAAGCAATAAAATAATAACAGGGGCAATGCAGAATTATGATTTCAAAGTCCCCCATGTGATAAACATACAAATGTCTTTTGTACAAAAACTAAACACCATCCATGTGAATTCATTGTAAATATTTTTTTTGCGAGATCTTAAGATGATGGTGGTTTTAGACAAATAGCAAATGTTAATAAATAATGGATTGATTTGTATTTTACAGGAAAAGTATGAAATCCAGGCATTCTATAGATTGACTGTTGAGATATCCAGCAGTATTGTCTATAGCTTTAGTGCCTGGACTTTTTATAAACAAATAAACATTTAAATTGAAGTAGATCTTATATAGAATGCCTGGATTTCACACTTTGTCTGTAACATGTGTAATTGGAGGGCTTGGTGGAATAAGTTGCCTAGATTATTTAGGTAGCTTGGATTTCACCAAGTCCTTAAGTTACCAAACAAGTCACCATCATTTTTAACATATTTCTTTTGTAAAGATAACTCACTGTATATCACCAGGAGTATTCATGATTTCATCTCTTTGGAGATAGTCTCGCGGGGAGAATTTTTGTTTTTTTTCTCCCCCTAAAATAAAGAGCATTCATGTTTTCATTCATTTTTACAATTAATTAAATTTTTAAAAACTTCAAATGTTTTTCTTTCTTTTATTTTAAACATCTTCTTTTTCTCTCACATACAAATAGCTAAGCACCATCTATTTATTGCATTAATGTAAATATCTTCTCTTTGCCTCACATACAATAATAAGCACCATCTGTTTATTAAAGCAATGTGAGATATTGACTTTTCTTCATACTCTTTGCCTTGAACTGTTCGCCGCGAGGATTTGAGTCTTGAATGCCATCTGAAAATAAAAGAAATATTTATCAACTAAGTTTTATTATCGGTAAGATAACCTCACCTTATCTTTCCCAAATGGATAAATCATTAACTGCTACCATACTAAAGGATCGAATTGGTTTAAATCTATGATAGGCATTTTCACTTATTTTACGTAAATCAAGTCAATTATAATATAATACAAAATAAATTCAAGCTATATTTAATCACATTTATCGTTACATCTCTTGTTTATGTTATGTTGTTAAATACAGCGAAATTAATAAAATAAATATTTTGCATGAGCTCTAGTTACATAATTTATAATAATTAAATGAGAACTTCATTTAAATTGGCAAATCACGAGCTTTTAAATTTCCTTCAGTGACTTTACTGATAATATCCCTCACCAATTACAGTTTATGAGTTCAACTGAGCTCCACTTCCTTGGTCACCAGCTTGTAACATGCTAAACTCATTTCTAATACTACTTTCAAAGTCTGATACATATCTACAATCACAAGATCACCAATGACCCCTTTGCATAAAAAAAGATGGTAATTCAATCATATCAGTCATGCACAACTTTTGTAAAATAACCAAAGATATAATATAAATACATTTGGATTACTTTATTAACATGAGCAGTGGTAATATCAGGTCAACTTTTCTCTCCCATGAGTTTAATAGGTTTACTGTCTGTTTTGTTAGGTTCCAAAGTTTCACTTGCTTATATTCTTTCTTTTATTTATGATAGCAATTCATTTCTTTCATTTCATAAAGATCCTAGGTACTTGAATTGATTTACTTTTTCAAAAGTGTGTTTTTTTTATTTTAATGACTTCATGACTTCCAACCCTGCTTAAAGTGATTTTATGCTCGAAGCATTATCGCGACGGTGAACTTGGATACTTTATTTGAGTTAATTTTTAAACTAGAAATTCGATATCTAAATCATTTTATAAAGTCTTCTAATTCAATTAAGGCTTTTGATATATCTTTCCTACTTTTCCCTTACAGTGCTGACAAAGTCATCAGCATATGCAAGATACTGAAGGTGTTCATTGTAGAGAGCGTGTCTTGGGTTTTCCTCAGATGTCAATATGTATGCTTCTTATAACTCAGCGCTTCTCAACCCATTTGGCAGTCGATTGACTCTTTCCCAGGGGTTACTCAATCAAGACTATCAGAAAACACAGTTATGAAGTAGCAACGACAATAATTTTGTGATATGGAGGTCACCACAACATGAACAGTATTGAAGAGTTGTAGCATTAGGAAAGTTGAGAACCACTTTTATTACTATCCAATTTTAGATTAAATAGCATGTATGACAGTGAGTCTCCTTGCTTAGGCCTAGTCTAATCTGAAATTCCTTTGAATATTCTCCCTGAACCTCTTAAGCAAACGCTTTTTCAGTTATTTTATGTATCAGTCTTATAAAGATATTTTCTTTTCTGGTTCTGGTTGTGTTCGTTGCTGCATCTGTGCAACGGTTGGGAGTATGATGTTGCTATTCTAACAGCTCCTAGCTGATGCCAGGGCAGAGTTCACAGTTCCATTGTCCAGGTGGTTCTATTATTGTGCGTGGGAAGAAAGATTGTTTATACTGTACTGTTGTGCACTGAGGCACTTTGAAGCATTTGCTAATGTTTCGGGTGTAATTGTAATTGGGATTGTCAGTGGTGAAGTCAGTGTTTAGTGAGCGTTTTGCTCTGATCAGTCTACCCGGCTTCTGCGGGGTGAGGTACGTGCCTGCTCTGAGATGGCCGGCACCAGTCCCATGATCACTTTATATAAGAATGTCAGGCGGAGTCCCTCTCGTCTCTCTTTAATGAGGGGGTCGGGGTCAAATTTTTAAGAGGCCAGAAATGGTGGATTTGTAGTCCCGAGTGATAAAACGCACCCCAGTAAGTTAAATCCGCTCCATCTTGCTTAAGGTGTGAGTCCCAGATGATCGCACCATATTCTAGTAGTAGATGGACGAGTGAGAGATATTCAATTCGTTTGCAGGAAGTTGAGCCGTGGCACAGATTTCTTCGAGTGAAACCAAGGGTGGAGTTGCCTTTTTTTTTTTATTTTGTTTATATGAGGTGACCATTTTAGGTTATTTGATGCTTGTTGGAGAATTGTCTCATTTAGTGAGTACATATAGGTTGATGTTTTTTTTTCTTGAGATGGTCATTGTGTAGCATTTGGTTTCATTAAATTTCATGCCCCAATTGTCCACTCAATTCATAAGGCACTTCAAATCTGTTTGGAGGTGGTTGTGGTCATCGTAACCGTTTATCTATCTGTAGACAAGACAGCCATCTGCAAACAGCCTCACTTGAGATGTTTATGTGACGGGGGCCCAGCACTGTGCCTTGTGGAACTCCTGAGTCTACGGTAGCTTTCCTTTATCGGACGCCGTCTACCACTACTTACATGGTACGTTGTGTTAGGAATGTTGAGAGCCAGGAGTGAAGGTTGCCGGTAATGCTGTAGTGGTGGAGCTTATGTAGAAGAAGGCTGTGTGGAACAGTGTCGAAGGCCTTTGAGAAGTCAAGAATAGCCATGACAACCTGGTTTTGATGCTGTCATATGCCAAAAAGAGTTGATTTCTGGGATATTATGTTTTGTAACATTTCTCTAATAGGCATCCCATCAGTCGTTGATCTGTTTTGTCTGAATCCACATTGGAAGTCACTTAGTATTTCTTCAGTGAAAGGCTGTAGCCTTTGGCAACTACTTTTGTCAGTATTTTTTATGTAACGTTTAATAGGGAAATTCCTTTGTAGTTTGTGCACTGAAGCTTGGAAGCTTTCTTGTGTAGTGCGGTTATTAGTGCTGTTTGCCATTCTGTTGAAATTTTCTCTTCTTGACAAATTTTAGTTATAAGTTCTGCTGTGATCTTCTCCAGGGGCTTTGTGGTTTTTCATAGAATTAATTACGTCTGAAGTTTCTTCTAGAGTTGAATAGTTTATTAAAAGGTCTGGTCCTCCTTTTGGTGGTTGATAATCTTCATCTTGTCTATTGTCTGCACTTATTATGTCCTCAAAATTTCCATTCTGGCTCTCACACATTTGTGGTCTAGCTTGGTATCCATTCTTTTCATCTTTTATCTTTATGGACATTGATCTGATGTTTCCCTCCCTTGATAAGTCTTCTTTTTCATTTAGCTTTTTCCCCATGTCCTCTTTTTCTTCCTACACATTTTTATGGCTTTCCTCTGGCTTTGTTCCTTTCTTCAACAGTATGTCTGCATTCATGATCAAATCAGCCTACTCTGATTGATTGCAAACCTCCTACAGCATTTTTTTAACCAGATCCCACTGTTCATTTATGTTGTTTTCTCCTGTAATGCTTCTACTTGTTACATCATTTTTGTAAAGTTTTTGGTAATCACTTTTCTCTTTGATTTTGGCCATTGTGAATAATGCTTATTCTCTGATTACATTTAACCCTTACAAGTAGATGGTCAGAGTCTGCATCTGCTCCTTGATAGCTTCTTACATATAGTATGTCTAGTCTGATCCTTAAAACGATTGATTAAAACTTGGGTAATTCAATCTGGTGAGTTCCAAGTAACTTTATGTATGTATATTTTTTTAGTGGGAACTTGGTGTTGCTAACTGACATCTCTTTTATTAAAGCAAAGTCTATGAGTCGGATCCCATTGTCATTGGATTCTTTATGCAGACTTTTGCCAATAGTTGGCATTAAAGTCATCAATATTTTAATATGTCGTGGTGCCTCTTCTTAGATCTTGTCCAGTGTCTCATAAAAGGATTCTTTTTCCCAAACTTCCATATCTTTGATGGGAGCATGAACATAAATAAATGTTGGATTAAGCATTTTTCCTGATCTTTCATTCTCAGATCTACTGCAGTTGGGAATCCAAGCATGCAAATATAAAAGCATCAGTTCTGAGTGGAATGAAGTTTAGGGATTGCCAGAGTTACAGGGATAGATGGGACAAGACCATAAAAATAATAATACTAGCTGGCTACGGTGACCATGATGACTGTCATGAAATCTTTCAGATATTATAATTAAAAGGTTATCCTCTAAATCAGTGGGTCGCGACCCCCTCGCGTCGCCTAAGACCATTGGAAAACACACATTTTTGATGCCGATGGTCTTAGAAACCTATTGATTTGGTCTGGCTAAAAAACTATAAATGTCAGAAATTTTCATTATGAAACTGAGTGCAATTTCCATATCTAACGACACTGTCCATAGAAAAACAGATGACATGTCTGTTGATATTCTTGATCAGGTAATCCAGGAAATTAAATCTGCTCCACTTCCAATAATTAGTACACAGTTTGATGAATCTACAGATGTTCCAAACTGTAAACAGTTACTTGGTTAACGTGAGGTATATTAATGATGGTGACTTTAAGTTTCTTTTTTGCAAATTTCTTGAAAATGACAACTACTGCACGTGATGTATTTGAAACGGTTTATTTCTGAAAGATCATAATATCTCTTGGAAAAGGTTTGGGTTGTTTGCAAAGATGGTGCTCTAGCTAGGCTAGGATGTCTACCATAAGCTAGCTAGGCTAGGATGTCTACCATAAGATCTCTTGTGAAAGGTGTTGTGTTTGCACAGATGGTGCTCCAGCTATGCTAGCATGTCGATATATATTTAATATTTAATGAGTCACAAAAAGTCATCGGAACTTACTGATTCATTAATCGGCAAATATTAGCAATGAAGACGCTGTCACAAGAGTTAAAAGAAGTAACGAAAAGTGTCTTAAGTTCTGTCAATTTTATCAAGGCGAGCACTTTAAACATTCCACTGTGCAATGAGTTGATGCGTCGAACAAAGCTCTGCTATTCCACACAGAAATGAGATGATTGTTGAAAGGAAGTTTTAAAATGTCTTTTTCAGCTTCGTGATGAACTCAAAACTTTTTAAATCAAGACCACAGTTCGAAGCTCTTTTTAGTGATAAAAGTGAACTGCAGAAAATAGCTTACTTGGTTGACATCTTAAATGAGTTAAATTTATCACTGCAAGGAACAAATGCAACATCCCTCAATTTTCCTAAAAAGATGCGCTCATTTAAATTTTAATTTCAGCTTTGGCCAAAAAAAATGGATGAAAATAAAATGTATACGATGCCCATATTATCTTGTTTTATGACATTGAACAAGACAAAGGGATTACAATGATAAATTCTGTGGAGGAACACTTGCAGATGCTTACAGACAAAATTTCTTCATGCTTTCCAAATCTACCTGACACCCCATTTGCACTTCCCAGGAGTCCATTCACAGTCAAAGTTGAAGATGTTCCAGAGTCAACACAAGAGAAGTTCATTGAACTTATTCACAGCGATACAGATGATTTCTCTACAATGCCAGTTACAAAATTCTGGATCAAGTGTTTGCAGTCATACCCTTTACTGTCTGAGACTGTGTTGCGCTTTCCTCTTTCATAGCAACGAAAACAATTTTATGGTTGGGGGTCGCCACAACATGAGGAACTGTATAAAGGGGTCGCGGCATTAGAAAGGTTGAGAACCACTGCTCTAAATAACCATATTTTTTTATGACTATGAAAGTTGATTAATTTTTTTAATTTGATAAATACAGGTAACAATGACTATTGCTCGTTTCATTATATTTAATAAAATCTTAAATAAAAAAAATACCGTTGCTCATTTTATATTTACTATTTTTTTTTGTTTAAGCGCAAGTTTTCACTTAAGTAGTATAGTCGACCGATTGTTATGCTGCTAAAGGTATTTTTTTTCAAAATATTTTGCTGTATTAATGTTGAACATTTCCTATACATTTACTATTTGCTATACCCAGGTGGCCCAACTTATCACGCTCATTCATTTCATAGTAGAAGTTCACATACCTTATTGTTCAAAGATGTCATTTAATGGATTGATTTCTATGAGATGGAAGATCATTGGACCATGTCTTGTTGAGGAGTGGTTTCTCTTGACTATTCATCTTTTGATTGCCCTTGACCATTCACTCCTGTTGAAGAATGATTACAGCTCATGAAGAAGGAATGCTTAATAAATTTAGCATGTGTATTAGTATAATTTCGAACTCCTTTTACCCATCAAAATTTACTTCACATTTAACACACTAGCACAGTGGTTCTCAAAAAAAAAAAACTTATTCAAATAAAGTTAAACTTTTCTTTTAACCAGGAAGGGTGTTATTTTTACCAATGATTATAATTATTGTTAAGATATTGTACAACCCCCACCACTTATGCAGTTCTTCACAACCATTTTTGCCCCACTCCCCATCTGAACACACAAAAAGTTTTCATATCACCACCTCCCATATTCCCTTATAGAAAAAGCATTAAAAAACATCAGGTATTTCAAATTTGGGGCATGCTAAGGTCTCAGTAAAGTGTAGTGACCTTGAAAAAATGTCCCATCTAACATTAATTACATGCCCCCCACCCCCAACACAATTCCAAACCCTTATCATAATAATAGTAAATAAGGTTTGTTTACATTTTTCATTTCTACTCAACTCATACTGTGATATCTACTTCTTAGCCCTATTGTTAGCTTTCTTCACGTTCCAGTAGTATAAAATTCGTAAATGGTTATAAAAAATAGAATGCATTATTTATTTGTTTTAAATTAAACTAATTTTTATTTATTAAATTATTGTTATATTATTATTTTTCAGTTAGCCCAATGTCAAATGTAAACAATGCTGTATCCATGGCTATTATTTTGTAGACAATCAGCTGAGATCTCTTTTCAATGAAAAGTTGAAGTAAAAGTAACTGAGGCAGATTGTTTTCTATTTTGATGTCTTTTTATTTAGATTGTAAATTTTGTGTTTGAGCTAAATTAATTAAATTTAAATATATTTTGACAGCATCTATGATGGGCAGATGTCGATGAGTATGATTATGATGACAATGACTGTCTCAAAGAGGATTTTTGCATTTAGATTAGACATATAAAGCATACTGCTTACTGATGAATGTTTAAACAAGAGAGATATAAGGAGATTTCAAAAGCAAATTGACTTTTTCAAACTCTAATTTACTGCAAATTTGGTTGCTTATATTTTTTAGTACACAATGTGCAGGTCATTGAAGAGTTTTATCAACTAAGAGGATTCATTATGAATACAGTACTTATTTTACAAGACTGTGGACCAGGAAATCCTTATATGATGAAATATGACTAAGGACAGATTCAAGGCCATGCCGAGTTTCCAAAAATTTTCTGATACTGAAAATAAAGGAGACAAGCTGTGCAAAATTGGGAGACTCTTATGTATCTCAATGCAAAATAAAAAGAACTGTATCAGCATCATGAAAATGTAGCAATTAATGAACACTTTAGGAGACATAGGACATTATGACATTTAGGCTGCGTCCTCTCCCCTGTACTGTATGCAATATATACGCATGATATTCAAAGCTCAAGCGACACCGTTCCAATCTTAAAATTAGCTGATGATGCCACCATCATTGGCTTAATATCTGAAGGAGAAGGCTTATACAGCAACTTAGTTACAAGCTTTATCAATTGGTGCTATGAAAATTTTCTCCAGCTGAATGTCTCAAAAACAAAGGAAAGGTTGTTGATTTCAGGAAGGGGCAACACCAGCTTAAAGATCTTAACTTAAAAAATCAATGTGTAGCAAAAGTAGATGCATATAAGTACTTAGGTGTCACCATTAATTATAAGCTAACATGGCATGAGCACGGCCAAATGCTGTATAAGAAATTCAACCAAAGACTGTTCTACCTCAAAAAACTGTACAATTACGGTGTAAACAAACAAACGTATTCTACAGTGCAACAATTGGAAGCCTACTTCAGTATTACCTGCAAGCGTGGGAATTCAACGCCTGTTTTTGAATACTGCATAAACCAACTATTCAAGAAAGCTAGGAACATAACACAAACTAAACATTCTTCACTGGAAGAACTATTTGAAGAAAGATATTGTAAAATTAAACACATTTTGGATGATACATCCCGGCCTGCTCGGTACGAATTCTTTCCATCAGGGCAAGAACTGAAAAATACAAAAATTCCTTTGTTCCCCAATCTGTACTAATTTACCAGCGTGCTCCCCCTGAAGTCACAAATATTAATGAGCACTAATAAGTCCCTGATATGGTTAAGAGAACTCATAGAATGGCTGCTAGTGAAATTTTTTTATTACAAATGGCTTATGTTCAAATTGTTTTTTTTTATATGTGCTGAAAATGTACAATGCAATCATAAAACATTTTCATTTGTTTGGATCAATAAAAGAATCTTAACTTATCTTTGACGATGTACCAGTTACTTTATTCTTCAAGTCTGACATTTTTACATATGCGCTGCAACATGACAACAAACAAAATTTAAATTGCATTACCAAAACAAGGGTAAAAGGGTCAGAGTATATATCAGATCCTTTGTGAAACATTTTTATGTTTTAATAAAGAAAGAAATTGTTTTCAAGAATGTATATGCATCATCTGGATGACAGATTAGATAATCTGATCGATATCTTTGTGATATAAAATAAAAAATTAACTTACTAAAATGTATCTTCTTTCTTAGCTATTATTCGAATGTAATACTTACTAATAATTTTCTAAGTGATAATTACATGCATATGTTTGAAAATTATTTTTTTTTAAATTATAATTTTGACTTTTTGTGGCATTATTTCCTTGATTGATACGTTATCCACAAAGTGAGTCTATTCTTTTGAAAAATGAATATTTGTTGTAGTATTGAATATATGGTAATAAAATATAAAATATCAATTTTACTAATATAATTGGAAACAATCTTTTTTTCCTTCTTTGTAAAGCTGTGATGTTATGTCGACTCAAAAATGTTTAGTTGTGCCTAAAAATATTAATAAATCTACTTTGGAAAGTATATTTTGAACAAACACCTAATATCAATTAAAGAGCATGCAATTACCTTAAGCTACAAAATTACACCTATGAGACAATGATAGTTAGTTGTAATCTAAAAAATATGAAAAATCTGCCATTTTTTGAGAGTTAATAACTGCAGTAATTACAGTAAATTAAGTTTTAGAACATGCTCCAAATGAATGATTATTCCTATGGGGCGAATAAAACCCACCTTATGTACACACCCCACATTATGCTTACACAGCACAATGTGACACCCAACTTGATGCAATTTGAAGATTATGGGAGACATTAACTCAGAGATAGGCATGTATTTACATTTCAAGGGGCGGCGAGTTGAAAAGAACCTTTCAGTTTTAACTCCTCCATTAGGAGGTCATCAAACCTTTTAGATGATTAGGTGGTGTAAGTTCTTGTGCATACTTATATTCCATCGAGAGCCTCCCTAGGTGGCAAAAAAGGGAAACCCACAGGATATGATGGCTACTAAGGAAATAAAATAGCCGGGGTGTACCGAAATAGAATCTTCTTGGAAGTGGGCGGATCCAAAAATAAAGGCACTACCTAGAGAGCTTAAAGGAGCAGCCCCCAAATGGTTGAGTGCTAACAACGCAGCCATGTAAAAATATCTTACAAAATCCAAACCACAAACAAGAACCAGGAATGATACTAATGGACATCATATTAGGACTGCGATTCTGAACTTAATATGCCTGGTTAGAGCAGGAGCCTTAGCCAAACTAATAGAGTAACTAAAAAAAAAGTAAAATGTCTATTGCTGCATTACAAGAAATTAGATGGGAAAATTTCAGACATCTTCAGAACTTTTGTCAGGTAAATAGAAAAGCAAGAGTGAGGCAAGAGAGAAAGCGAGACAAGCAAAAAAAAAATATAAAAAATTGGGAGAGGTAGCAATCAGGTTAGGTAAAAGGAAATGAGTAAACCTGAAAAAAAGATGCATTGTTACGCTGCATCCCCTTTTCAGGTTTTCCCATACTTTGTTTCGATACTTTCCTTTTAATAAAAAATAGTTTTAAAGGTTAGAAAATTTTAAAAATATAGTCAGTGTTGTTTACTAAGGCTGGCAACCTACAAAATCATCAATAAATTAATAGCAAGAAAACTGAAAAGGTTTACTTAACATATTCTAGGTGACCATCAATTTCAATTCAGACAGAATAGACCCACCACAGATCATATCTTGACCACCAGATGTCTCCAGAAGAAATGCTAAGAATACAACATCCCCATACACCAACAATATGTGGATTACACAACAGCTTAGACAGGAAATATCTGTATGATGCACTATAGAAACTTGGAGTTAACAAACTTATCTGGCTTTTACATGACGATGGCTACCTCCAAAAAAGAATCAAAGTACAGGAAGAGTACTTAAGCCTTTGAGGAACTTTCATATTAATCATGGCCTCTGAGTCAAGGACAATCACTAGCATGTATCCTATTTAACATGCCTTTAGAAAGTGATATGAGAAACATGCATGTGCGCACCAAATGAACTACTGTATCACAAACAACTTCCAGAGAAACATACATGTGAGCACAGGATGAACTTTCACAAACAACGTATCAGAATCTCAACCATCAGGACACCAACCAACTTTAAAAAGCCCAACCAGTGCAGGAAAACTACCATGGTCCTATACACAACTTTTATTTTCATAAGACCAGTGGTAATGCACAACAGCCAGACAAAAGAAGAGAACCTGTTCAATACCTGGAAAATCCTCAGAAAAATATACAGTCCAGTGTTAGATAATGATGGATGGGTATGTATATCCCCTGGGGCTCTGGTTGACAAGTTTGTAGTGGCTTGCTGACCAAAGAGGTGCTGCCCCCTAGCGCTAGACTGGGAACAAAACCACCATTATTGTTTGAGCCTGCCCTGGCAGACAAAGAATGTGCATGGTATCTGCCGAAAATGGAAGCACTTACAGGGCTACCAGCTGTGGAAAATCTGCAGCTGGAAATAAAACGGCAGAAACAGGGTAGGGAGCATGATTACATGTTGCCCTTAAAGGATACGAGGCATGAGGTGGGTAGTGGCAACTCATGCCAATGGTTCTATTTACATAGCAGTTAAGGTTGTTGTACCTAGGCAACCGTTTCGTCCCAGCTGCTTCGTAAATTAGTTGCAAGGTAGAAATCCACTGTAGAAATCTCTATTCGATGGCGTCAGACTTCCCAGGGATGGGCAGGGTAAGATTTTAGGATGTAAATACACCATCCCGCCTCCTGATGCTGTGAGAGAAGTGTCACCGGCCTACCGGATGTCCTTGTGCTGGGGTGACCTCCACTGGTACTTGATCGAGTGGGTGCGGGCGTGGCTGTCCTGGCAAAGGGAGATCTCCAACGTTCTGCTTCCCAGCCCGATACCTCAGGCTTGGGGAGTTAGGGTGTGTGTGCTTTGGGGAGGGCATAAAGAGCTAATGTACTAGCTTAACAGCCCGCTGATGCAATTTCCTAATGAACATTTTCAGTACCGGAACCATCCGTAGTTGCTGCAATTTAAAGGTGCAGGCTGCTTTGGACAAGAAACCGTGAGAGGATATTAGATTGTAGAGCAGCAAAAGTGATCTACAGACAGAAGCCTAGGGGTTAACGGCTCATCTGTCAACCAAGACTGATATGGATTGAGTTGTAAAGGACTAAAATCACCTGGAAGGTGTATAGTCATGGATCAGCTTAAAAGGGAGGATGTTGTAGAGCAGACAAGCATATCAGGTCGCTATGAAGGGCTGTAGCACCTCTGATGATGATGTCTGAATGGAAGGATGTGGTGAAACAGGCCAGGGCCTTACTAATGATCAGCATTAACAAATTGATCTGTTTATCTCTATTTCTCCCATTTATCGGCATACTTATTATTATAATTATTTAATTTGAATTTCTGGATGTTGTTTAAGAAGAATCAACACATAATTAAGTCTAGACATGGCTATAAATCAAATTTCAGCATGTACTGTACCCATTCAAAGGCCTATTTACACACAAAAAAATTCAATGGTATAAGAGGGCTTTTGAGTGGGTCACAGGAGGTTTTCTCCAGGTACATTGATTCTATTATAAAAAACAATAAGACTGTGTCTGTATGTGCGCATATAACTGATTCTGTTCAGTGAAGTTACAGTATATGTGTAGAAAAGTGAAGTGAGTCGCTGTTATACATAATACTGAATGTTTAATAGTTTTAAAGTCTTTTTAATAAGCAATTATCATTTTTAAGGTTTCGATGAAAACCTTTAAAATAATTTCCCAGCCAAAACTGAAAGAGTAGACTAATAAGATTACACACTTTTCAGGGTTTTCCTGGCCAAAAACTAAGATTGTGGTCGGCTTATGATCCATTGGGAATAAATTACCAAGATCTCAATCATGGCAAGTTACCTCAAGATTAATTACCCAGTGTGATAAATCAAGCATCAAGTTAAAATGTAAAAAAAAAAAAAAAAATTTTTTTTACAAATTAGTGGCATAGGTAATGAAAAATAAATAGAATAAAAAGGACTGTATTTACCTGAAGTAAAATGTTGACCAGTCATTGTCCTGGCATGTCATGATTCCTCCTGCACATTCATCATAAGAGCAGCTGTGAATTCTGGCAGTGATGGGGGTCTTCAAGTGATCTTTGTGAAAACAACTTTAACCTGGAAGTAAAATAATACATGAATTAGTAGAAGACAGAAACTTTACTATATTAGAGCGCAAGCTTGAATTAATATGAAGACAATATCATATGAACAATTTTAACCTGAAAGGTACAATCATAAAAAGTACCAAAAAAATCACACGTGGTGTAATCATTGCTTTTACTTTTTACACCAGCCATGTTTACATGGGTGTTGTGAAAAAAATTCTTGTTTCTCAAAGGGAAAGTTGAATATCTTTGTTTATTTAATCTATTAAATAGTTAAAAGTCCACCCACTATTGGAATTAGTGAGTATTCACGCTCTTTAAATTCAAGCTCTTTAGTATTTAGGGAGGTGGTGTTAAATGAACAAAAGAAAACCTTCAAAATGGTTAAGTCAAGCTCAGTGCAAGACTCTAACTACAACTGCATTAGAGTAGAGAATCTTTAAAAGATTTTTTTGTCACAGATCAATGGTAATGTAATTCTAACCTGCAAGATGTAACTCTTGATTATTACTACTATGATTTTAACAAAAAAAATGTATGCCCCGTAGCTACAGATGAATCTAAATAAAAGAAGCAATCAATCTAAATAGCAAATATGCACTCAATATATCAGAAGGAAATTTAGATTTTTTAGGGATTTTTATCTAATTTTAACTAAATTAGGAATGTGCAAGACTATACCCCAACCTAATCAGTGAAACTAACCATTCCGATACCGTCTTTTGATATTTTTTACATGCACTATCGGGATTTATCTTTATATAAAGTGCATTCAAAGGATCGAGATACTAATATTTATTATTGGAAGGGGGTTAGGATGATGCTAGGTGTTCAGTGAAAATGTAAAGATAGGTGTTTATTGACTAGTACAGAGGTTCCCAAACTGCGTCCTGCTGCAACCTGAAGTATTAAAAAATTAATGGACTTAATGCAAGCTGTTTTGACAGATTCAAGTGAAGTTATTGAGGTATTTCTTCTTGTATAAGTATAAGGTTTAAAAAATGGATTAGATAGTTTGAAAAGTGCTATTTTAAAGTGCACACAGAATGTGGCATAGAGCAAAATTGAAAAGACGTGGGAGCAGCAACGGTGCTGAGACTCCAAAACGCTTGGGAAACTCTGGACTAGGATATTTGAAATTCATGTACTAGCAGCATTGTTAGAATCAACTTTGGTGGTTGATACAAACTAAAATAAGTACTAGTCATTTGCTTAAGGTAAATTCAAGTTTTTATGATCGCTCTTTAATAATATCTTAAGTAATTCTTGGACTATTGTGGCAGAAAATCTGTATTCTCTTTGTAATAATTCTCTTGTGAAATATTGTGATATGTGATTAAATATAGGATATGGTAAAAGTAGAGTTCAGGTGGATATATTATTTTTGCTTGAATTTCTTACTTTCGCGTGTAAACTATGTTAATTCTTTATAAAAAGTATTTTAAAAGTAAAATACCATCTTTTTATTGGAATACAACAACAATGAAACAAATTTTACAAAATAAAAAAATAGTATGTTTTCATGAATCTTTTGTATTTTACAGAACCATTGTGGTAAATCAAGGATAACTCTTCTGTCTTTAAAGATACATTATAAAAGTTGCCCAATTGGATGAATCTTGGTTAAAATAAATGTATTTATTTATAACTTCACTATCAAATATAACCGGAGTTGCCTGGGATTGCATTCAGAAAAAAAAAAACAACCTGTTACTACCTTTTAATTCACATTGCAATTAAGCCACAACAAAACAACACCACTATATTTTTACAAAATTATAATAATTTATCTCTAAAATAACTTATGTAAACATTTTGTTTTTCCCGTTTTCTGATAGCATCCCGTTGTCCGAAAGGATCATGATGGATCCCGATCTCGCCGGGTAGAATCCCGGTCTAAGTGGGATCCCAGTAAGATCCCATTTTCAGTGGTATCCCAATCCAAATGAGATCCCAATCCGATGGGATCCCATTTCCGGTGAGATCCAGGTCACGGTAGTTATAAGGAACTCTCATACTTGGCATACGTAGCCAGTTTACAAGCCACATAGCAATTGTTACAAGCGCCTTACGAGAAATTCCATAGTTGTATTAACGTATTAAAGACTCTTTAAAAATCTAATAAAAAGAAGAAGGCGATTTAAAATTCAGTGTTATAGTTGACTACAACTGCCCAGATACTTCGCCGAAGCAAGGGACACTCCTAGTAGGTACTCCAACTCAAATTTTCAAATGCATCTGACACAGACATAGAGCATATCATAGGAAAGAGTTGGCTTTAAGCTTTCCAATGACACCAAAATAATCTTTCTATCACTTATAGGAGAAAAGTTATGAATTTTTTAGTGATTTATTTTTCCCCCACTATTCGGCTTTGTATTTAATTTTTAAAACTGTGATGGCTTTTTGTACTATTTTGCTTGTATCCTTTTGGCTATTAAAGTTAAAGCTCTCAAATTTGGAGGAGACATTTACAATACAATGTTTAACAGAATAAATTGTGAATTAACTTATTATATTTAATTAAATATGACTTTATGAGCATATGGCATGGTTAACGACAATTGTCGAAAAATTTATTTGTTCAAAAAATGACATAATTACTAAACCATTAAAGCTATTGCTATAAAATGTTCAATACAAACAGATAATGTCCATCTAAAAGTAAGGTAAATTTAAAATAAATGTAATGCAGATCAGAAAAAAGTAGGCATTAGAAAAAATATTTCATGAAAGTGACAGCAGCCGAGACCTTTTTACATTAAGATAGATAACTTTTAAACGATTTAGAAATGTTTTATTTAACTCTTTCAATGCGGAACAACGCACACTGCGTTCTTCCGCCGTTCTCAAAAGCACTGTGCGTTGTTTCAATATCTTGTTTCTTTCCTTGCTATTTCTCGGTTAAACTTTTTAAGCGCTATTTTTAAATAAGACTTTTACATAGAAGAGTGGTACTTCATTGTTTACAATCGAAACCAAGGCTTATTTATTGTCAATTGAAGCATTATTTTGACTTTTTTTTTTTTTTTTTTTTTTTTTTTTTTTTTGCGTTTTTTTTTTTTTTTTTTTTTTTTTTTTTACTGTTGCTATGGCTACCCTAGGCTCTAGCAGGTACGTTTCCTAGACGATTAACAGTTAAAAAAGCTTTGAAATAGTTTTATATTTGTTTTGACAGCGAAGATGATTTATATTTAGATGCATCGCATGATTCTGATGGTAGTAGTTTTAGAGGATTTTAGTTATAGAAATGAAGATGAGGTATGCGTACATCATAGGGTTTGGGGAAAAATGGTTTAGCATAAAATATGTTCACATTTTATAGTTCTTTCGTGCAACTTATTTTTTTTAAACTGTAGAAACTAGTGTACAAATATATAGTCCTTTTAATTAGTTTTCATTTGATACTAAGTTTAGTCTTATAAACCAAAGAATAATATTTTAAATATTTTTTTTAAAAACCCAACCTCTCACTCTTTTTCCGCTCTTCGAAAAAAATGTAAATTTTTTGGATGAAAAAATTCCGCAGCGAAAGAGTTAAACCTTTATTTCCAAATAATTTCACCTCCCTCCGGTCAATAAATTAATGTAAAAAAAGATGGCCGCTGTAATTTTCATAAGATGTGGATTTTTTTTTGTTCGCTCGGTATCATAAATTCTAGCAACAGCCAGTAATGTTAACAATAAATGTTTTCAATGTTACTGCGATCAGGCTAGCTTGTCTTAAAGTTTTAATTCTCTCATCCTTCATGCAAAAAAATGAACACGAGTTTGCGCTCCAATAGATCGCCTGAGACAGGTCAGAATTACGCAGCATTTATACCATTGTGACCGCAATTCTTCAGTAAATAGAGTTTAAGACTGAAACTTATTTATTTTTTGAAAATGACGCATTGGTAGGTACTTCACTAAGCTGCGCGCGCCGGTCGATTTTTCGGATGCGAGAAACAGACAATTAATTGGCAGCCGGTCAATGCCGGTAGTCACAGGGTCATATTTAGATTTCTTTTCCTTGGTCTACGTTAAGACGTTAAGGGAGAGACAATGAACTTCCTATAGTCTGTTTTGTGCACACGAGGAGGACGATCATTACAGCATAAACTTTTTCAAAGGACTGACAGGGCTTGTGGCGTGGCAGATATATTTCGTTGGGAAAACAGGTAATTTTGCCAGCGCTATATTTCGCAAACCATAATCGTGTTGTACTTAATTCTTTATGTGTTCGATGTATTAAAGATATAACTAACTCAAACAAGAAACATAATGACATTTAGATAGGCCGAAAATTGTATAGACAGGGTGTAAAGTTCAAAATAATTCATAACCAGTTATCGATTAGGCCAAATGAACCGGAAGTGATAACCATTCTGTTATTATTATTGCATAAGAAGTATTTAAAAATCTTTATAAATCTATTGTTTTTAAAAGCAATCCAGTTCATTTTTATTATTAAACTTGTTTTTATTTCATGAATGAAATCAAATTTATAAATATTTTATGAAATTTCATTTTTTTAAATAATAAAATTTACATCCGTGATAACCATGTCAAAACTATATGACATATCAAGTTCAGTAATTTAAATATATGTTGTATTAATTATCAAACTTTACAACAGTGAATTATATATTTGGAAATTAAATAATGCCCTTAATGATATAATTTATCTTAAACCCAGATTAGATATGGTAAACAATGAATAGTATGAATAGTTGTAGTAGTAGTAGGCACAGCAGCTACTAAACTAAACTTCATCATCTATTATACTATTTTGATTAAATTTCATTATTTTATTTACCTTTGTTATTTAGGCTTTGTCTTCTAAATAACCTATCTCTCTTTTTTCAATTTCCTTTTGTATACCCTGTTTTAAAAAAAATGTATATTCGTTTCTTGCCTCTAAACTTTACTGACTTATATCAAAGTTTTCAGACTGAGCCCAATCTTTAATTCTCGTCATTGAATAACTTTATTTTTAAAACAACAGCTAAGCTCGTAGTTCGTATATGAAAAACTTTGATAAAATTTCCTTAATTTCCTCAGCATTTTCTTTCTTTTAAATATACACCCATTTGAAATGGCTGCCAACCTGCCAAGAAAAAAAATCTGTAGGGGCGGTGCATGTGGGGGGGAGCGCACCGACCGCGGCTGGGGCTCATTGGTTTAAGTTTAAGATCTGTAAACTAATGCACAAGCCTTTTATTTAGTAAATAAAGAAATATAAAGTTACCTCCATTGTCTTTGAAGAGTCCACAGAGCATGAGAGAAACATTACTGGAAATGTTTATATACAGATATATGGGACAGAAGATCCATTTTATTTACATGTGTACACAGGCTGCTAACCAAGAGTTCAGTTTTCCAGCATATCCCTAGGGGCCTTTTTGCACTTGTCCAACAGCTTTTTGGACAACTTTTGACAACTTGTAATTGATTTTAGTTACAAGCAAGTTAGAAAGGGTACAACTTTCATTTTCATGCTTGCCCTAGTTTCATTGTAATTTTCCTTCACAATAATGGACAATGGAAAAAATTATTTCAGCATTTGCATTGCTGTGTGGATATGCTTATTAATGTCATTGTCGTACCCCCCACTTTCAATAGATAAGTGGGTATGGCACAGATTGCAGAATGCAAATGTTTCGCCACGGGGTGGTGGCCGAATAAATTTTTTTTCCGAATACTCCTTTCGAAAACGTTAAATCTGCTTGTTTATTTATTTTTATTTTTTTTGTTAGGAGCACTATCACTATCAACCTCGGTCACTGGAAAAGCTTTTTCAGCAGTTCTCTTTACAAATTTGTCCATTTAATAAGAAAAGTAAAGCTTAAAGCAAAAAAACAAAGTCACAACACCGCTGTAAGCCTTGTAAAACTAAGGATAGGTCACGATCGGATCAATTGATGAATGAAGAATGGAATTCGTGGTTCGCTTCGATCAAAACAAAGGAAGTGGCAGTAGCAAAATGCACGGCTTCCTGTCGGACCTGTTTTTTTTTTTTTTCTTCGCTTTCGGATTTTTATGACGGGTGAAAAATTATAATGTAATTTTCGGAAAATCGGAATTTTATGGGGTTTGTCGGAAGGTCTGAATGAGGGGTAAAAAATCCATATAATTCCGAGAAAATCGGAAAGGTTGGCAGGTCTGTCATTTCCCCACCACTTTTTGGAGGAGCTCTGCTTCTAGTACTACTACTACCTAAGATGCATGCCTGTCCATTCCAGTTGATGCACGAGCTGTCATAACGACTCATCAAGACTACCAGACTTTTTTATATAAGTAAATTTATATCTGATAATGTTCCTTAATGGATATAAAATACACACTACTTGACTTAATCTGAATAAAAGTAATGTTAGAACATCACAGTATAATATCTATACATATTGGATATACAGCGTAAGTAAAATAACCATTGTCTTAATTAGTGAATAATTAAATTACAATATTATCACACTGAATTACACAATCTTAAATTAAGGACATATATAGATTAAACAAGGTTACCTTTTGTTACTTATGTTAAAATGCTTATTTTGCGTTTAATTAAATCGATTTTCGATCTCTATTTCAGTTTATCTGGAGTACTAGACCACATTGAATTACAAGGAGTTTGTGTTGCGATGAAGCGGAAATAATGCCTCTTCTGCTTAGAGGTACTGACTACCCAGCTGAGCCAAGTGTTGCTTCAGCAAAATATCTCTAGATACGTCTTTGGAATTTGGCCTCTACTGCCAAAATGTGTTTGCACGAACAATTTCACTTAAACTGTTGTACCGGTCTTTCCTGTTTTTACAAAAACCTATCAGGTGTGACTGCATGTGCAACTGGACAATCCACCACAATATGGACCACCAGAGCATAATCTTAACAGCTATTTATATTTTTCACCAACTACTGCATTTATATGGCAATTTATACACTCAGGACTCCTATTTATCATCATGATGGGTGGAAGCAACAATATTGACACAAAGTAAACCATTTTGGAAAACCATTCATTACCAATGGTATCTACACTCAGGACTCCATTCATCTGTGTCATAAACTGAATCATTTCCAATGGTATCTATAACTGTTACATATTTGATCAGGATTGCCATGGACTCGGCTTACACATAACGTGTGTGACCATCATCTTTCTATGAAAGAAAATGTATCTCTTTTATTCAGCCTTTTAATGAACTATAGACTATAGAAGTACTAAAATAATATTAAGTGATCATCATTTGTACTATGGATTTCAAATAGCATGGCTACTTGGATTATAAATTTCATGGATTGGATCATGGATGATTGGATTTGACATATGTGATTAGCATTTTTTCAATGCAACTTATCCATCTTAATACATTATTTTATAAATCTTCTCTGTGGAATTATTCACAGAATTAATATTAATTTACTAGATGATTGTGTGCATTAACACAATAGATGAATTGGTAACATTTATGAAAATTGTATTTTTAATACACAAACAGGCTAAATTTTAAAATTAAATCTACTCACTCTCTGTTGCTCAAATGACACTGATTTAATTCATTTATTGATGTATTAATATTTAAATGGCTTATTATAAAAGCCCAATGCCTAATGAAACTATGCTCACAATTTGAAGGCTTTAACTTTACAGGGAAAATAATTATGGCATTTTGAGTATTGAGAACAGGCGCTATGTTTTTAATGAAATTTACATAACCTCTGTTCGTCAATCCTGCGCATTAATACATTAGTCAAAATATTGATATGGAAATGGCTTGTTATAAAAGCACTATACCTAATTAAACTTTGCTGAAAATATGAAGACTTTAACTTTACAGATAAAAAATTTATGGCATTTTGAGTATTGAGAGCAGACGCTACGTTTTTAATGAAATGTATGTACCCTCTGTTCGTCAAATCGCACACATTAATATGTTTATTGTAGTATTTGCATAACAATGATTTATTATTAAAGCAAAAAACTTAATTGAAATGCGTTGCAAATTTCAAAGCTTTAATTTTGCTGAATAAAAAGTTATCGCATTTTGAGTGTCAAAGATGTCTTTTTTCGGTCACAGAATTTTGGAAAATATTTACTAAGGCTATTTAAGGAAAAATGTTTACACTAAAAATTCCATAACTTTTGTTCTAATTAAGATAGATAGATAAAATAGGTATCAATGGAAAGGAAATACTGAGTACTTTCTAATGATATAAGTTTCATTAATATATAACAACTTTGAAAGTTTTAGTGTAGTATCTAGCATAGGAACGACAAAGCCTGGCATATACCGAAACCAGCCCTTCACTGCTGGTCACAGAAATGTACCACGCAAAACCGGGGTTGTTTTTTTTCCCGCGACGTCCGGTATTGGCTTACCTACTCCTAGCAAATTTGAATCGGAAATGGGCGTCGGCGCAGTAGGATCCGAGTTTTTAATTTTTCATGTGCATGTAATTTGAATAAATTAGGAGTCCTTTTGGCCCATAATTAATTTAGGTTTGACTCTGCCCATTAACATTAGGAGAAATGTTGAACTACATTCCCATTGAGTTAATTTGTTCTTTATCTCAACTTTAAGTGAGGAAAATCGTATGTCAATATAAGGCATCTTCGCATTAAAAAATTAGGTCTTAATATTGAAAGTAGGTCTTTCATATTAAAAGCAGGCTTGCATAATTTGTTGAAGTACACGTGTGCAAAATTTCATTGAGATAGCTCATGAAACATTTTCACAATTCTCAACGTTGACCTCATTATGCAAAGGTCGCACAGGCCATTTTGGATTAGCGATTCCGCCCCCTTTAAATAGCCGAAAACTTAGCTTAGGAAATATGAAATATTCATTCATTTGGGGTCATCACTTTCAAATTCACTTACTTGGTTCATGCGGTCCATGTACTTTGATTAGAAAATTAAAACTTTTTGTAAAAATAAACCAATGGCATAGTTGAATAAAGCTAATTTTTTAAAGAATGATAACACCAAAATCATATTTTTAGCTATTGTAGTTTTAAAGTTATGAATGTTTAAAGTATGATTTAATTTGTCCTTTTTTAAGGAAAGTACCTACAACTGCCTGTATTTAATTAATAAAGAATACACGTAAGTTTACATGATAAAATACGAAAAGCGTTAAGAAATAATATACGCACCTGAACTCCACTTTTACCCAGTATGGTTTGTTAGAAATTCAATAAGTTAGACTAATATCAAATTACAATTATTGATAAGACAGTACTGTGGCCGATTTGCCGCCAAAAAAAAATAAATAAAAGTATAGCAACTTTGATTTTGATTGATGTCCCGTTAATGATTATAGAACTTTATTTAAAATAGAATTTAAAAATATCATAAAATTATAAACATAAACTTATTCTTACTTTCTTTCAGCTGTACGTCACATTTTTCTTCGTGTTTCTTCAAAGTTACCGGTACATGAAAGTCTTGAAAATATGGTACATTTCTCGATTGATAATAATGGCGACTAAGATGGCAACCAACAGGAAGTCTCCGTCATAACCAACCTCAGGTGACCAGCCGGGTCCGAATAACCATTTGCGCTATTGGTACTCGGGTACCTATAGCCACTTCGATATATATATATAAATTATATATATATTATAAAATATTAAACAATGTGTGGTAAAAGTGAATTTGAGATTTACGAATTTTAACAATTTAAAAACAAAAAATATCGAAAGGATATATCTCTAGCATAGAAATCAATGAACTCCTTTAGTGAAAATAATAATTTATTTAGTGATTATTTAGAGAATAATATATAGCAGATACATATTTCTTTAAACTGAGTGAAGTTAGAAACTTAAACTTCTTTACATAGATACTTATTTTTAGAAATAAGGAATTGTGATGAATCTTCGCAATAGTAGGTGGACATTATGCAATGCGCTCTACATTATTATCGTGATAATGGCTGGTAGGATATTTCAGTATATTATCTTTATTTTTAAATCCATAATTAATTCACTGTTACCTTTCAATCAATTCAACTATGTAGAGTTCTCCATAAATTTACTATGTTTATTCTATATGGTTTTACATTGTTTTCATTGCATCAGTTTTTTGTGTAGAGACAGTCATATTTATCAATGCTTTGGTCCATACTACCGTATATTTGCCAAGTTAAATGGATTCGTTCATTATTTGACAGAAGTTTATATAAAAACGGTGTATTCTCTTCGTCATTTACAGGATCTAATTTACCTAATCCATGATAGCATGTGATCATCATTTCATTAGCGTTAAAAAGAAAATGAATGTATTCACTTCAAATGAACGAACCAGGATTAAGTGTTATGTTTACACATATAAACATGGATTCTGCTTTCTTTTTTCTGTTAGCAAAAATAAAAATTAAAACAAATAAAATATAGACACATATGTAAATTTAAAATATGAAAAAAATAAACGACTGTGAGACACAGAAGCTAAACATGTTTCCTTTTAGACATCCTTGTAAGTATTTTAAAATATGATAAAAATCCGAATGCCTATATATTAAAATTAAAAAAAAAATGGTTTCTAAAACGAAGATTAAATTGGTTACATTCTTCAATAGCTACTTTTAAAATAACTTTTAATTTTGCATTAATGATGTAGATGAGAGATGTACATCGCAAAGAGAATAATTTTGTTTTGTAAAATACCGAGCAAACCTAGTGTTAAAGGAACACATTCATGTTTTACGAAGCATTATTAAATTTTAATTAAAGCCACCAATACACCTTAACTTGTAATTCTCTCACCAATACATATTCATTCGCATTTAGCTCCCCATGACATTATACCTCACTTTCATCTCCCCATTATACACCTTTTGTCTTAGTCTCCCAAATACACTTCACGTGTCGTTGTTTCTCCGTTACTCCACACATTATTTTACTCCGCCTTAAACTATCTCTTATACCTTTTTATTATCAATAAACTTTTCTTCTCATTACACTGTTTTGACTTTGACTTCCTATTACTACATATCTTGTCTAGGTCTCCTCCTCACACTTATTTTTACACAGCCATAACCAGCTAATACAATCTCTCATCACATAGCTATACCGGATAATTTTTTTTTTTACATTTGCTGTAGGTAATCTCAAATTCTTACCGATTTCAGTAATTTTGTTCGTCATTTCAGATACACGTTGCTCAATAGCATCTTCCTGTAATTAAATGAATGTAAAACTATTTTTAGACATTAACAAAATTAAAAACAGAAAAAAAAAACGTTGAATTTTTATTAGAAATGAACAGGAAAAACTATATTTATTAGCAAATGTCTTTTTTTATATTACTACTAAAATTTGAATCTACCACAATACCTCTGAAAGTTGTTTGTCGCCAGAGTTGACTTTCTTGTTTAATGTCCCATTTAATTTTTCCAATGGAGTCAGTCTCTTCGCTAGCAGTTGACAAACTAAACCAATCTTTGTAACATGCAAATGCAATAGTAGAGAGATCTCAAAAAAAAAAATGTAAGTTGTTTCAGGACAACATGTTTGCCATATAAATATAGATTTCATTTACTAGTTCGAATTTACTGTCTGTTTAACTTTTCGTCCAAGAATAATGGAAAAAAGCAATTTTATTGTTTATTTAAATACATATCATCTTTGGAATCTGTGTAGTTTAAGGTAAATATTTTGTAGATTTATAGACTCGTACAATGAAGGATAGCTATAATGGGCTTTTTAATCCGACACATTATTGTGAAGAGAAAGAAAAAGAGAAAAAAGCAACTCCTGACTAAATTAAATATACATTTTCTTTAATTTTTTATTGATTCACGTGAAAACAGAACAAAATAATTACATTAAAACAAGAAGAAGAAGATGTTTAATTAAAAAAATGTACATACAGAATTATAGTGAAAATAAACTTCTAAAACTAAATGATGTGTATTTTAAATAAGAAGGAACATAATAAATAATAATTTTCAATAATGAACAATTAATATCGCGCTAAACTTTGCCATAGGTAGAACTTAGCATATTATAAACCATCTAACTAATGATAAAATGACCCATAAAACATTATGATATAACAAATGATTCGATATGATAACCCTATTTTAGTTTTCATGATGACAATCAACAATATTTTTTTTTTCCAATTGTTCTTAAATTTGTATTATTTGTTCCAAAAAGGTGTATTTTGTAAAAATAGATAAAACACTTGAAAGAAAATAAAATTAAATTGATAGCTAAATAAAATAATCTGTATATAACCATGTGTACAGAAAAACGATGTTTTTCAATATCAGCCAACGCCAATCGGAGGGAAATTAATATTTTTTCTCTGAGAACGTATTGCTGATTTCTAGAAAAATAAAATGAGATATGGCTTTGTCAATTCAGGCTAGCGTTTTGAGTTGTACTTGTTCATATGTGGTGCTAAATTTTAATAAAATATATTTTAATTACCGTTTACAATCCTGCAAAATATTATTTTATTCTGACATTTTGAAGTTCAAATGTTACGAATGAATTGTAACAACTGATAATCTTTTTAACAAAAGATTCCATAAAATTGATTAAGTATCTGCCAATCCTTTTATTTCTTGTTTTTACATTCCTAGCTATACAACGTCTGGTTGTCAAATGTTTCAAATGTTGTTTTTCTTTTTCTTATATTATAATAAAATAAGAGGCATCAAATTTTAGCAAACTGATATAACGTTCTTAAAATAAATAGGCATGAGGTTAATTTTTTGCATTTTGTTCCTACCAGCGTCAAATTCATATAATTTGTCAGTCAGTGTTTGCATTTTTCATATTGCAGGACATGAATTGAAGACAAATGTGTTTTAGAAGAATTAGCTGGTATGTAGGGATAGGAAAATGGAAATTAACACATTATATGGCATGGAATATTTTGCAGTGATGTTGAAATATAAATTAACACAACATCTGGGCTGGTATGTAATGATGGCTAAATAAAAAGAAACCTATTATATTTTAATAAAGATGTTGCAAAGTTGTTGTTTTTTTAATTGTCATTGCCTCTGACAAATATCATTCTCTCTTATAATATGGCTTAAACATACTCGAAATAAATCGATTGAAACTTTTGGAAAATTTGCAATTTACGAAGACTCAACTGTTTCCCAACCAGCAGATCTCTGATATCATGTTAACTGTTGGAGCAGTTTAACAGTTTGTCTCCCAACATGAGGTCAACTGTTTAAGCAATATACCTGTATAATTCCTACTCATCGGTTGTACTTCAATACAATTATAAATAATTTTCTAAATGCTGTTTGAGTGTTAAATTTATTGTTGTTGAAATCTTGGATGGTGTACAAGTTGGGAATTAGTGGTAACACGTATTAAACAAATGAAAGGATTGAATTTTTAAATTGATTCAAACAGCATGCTAAAGAATGAATTCAACGTTTGACGTAGTTTCCTTTAAAACCCTAATAAAAAAATATGCGAAGTGCAGATAATGTTGATTTTTACTCTTATTACAATTCATAAGACTATAACTTTTGTATCAAGTAACATGAACACGCAACATTAATCCTGGCCTCATCATGTAGATCAATTGTCTCCCAAATCAAACATAATTTTTCACCTGCTGAAATTTCAGCACAACGTGTTACTGTTTGGTTTAATGGAGCACTATGAAAGAAGATACGCTTAAGTAACGTTTTATTAACGTTCGCTTTGACGACTTACTTTCCAGGCTAAAACTCCGACCTTTTGGTAGATTGCAGTTAAGTTCTGTGAAACAGAGAAAAAAAGATAAAATTAAAAACATAAATAATATACTTATACAGTTGCATCACTAGGATGTGAGAGCCAAGCAAGCACATAGTGCACATTAGGATAGTATTTACTCTGAAATAAAATACTAAATAGTTTTTCATTGTTTTCTCGATTTTATTGATAATATAAGATTGATGACAATTTTAAAAATATTTTTATTATTTTTTTTTTTTAAAGCAAGAAATGAAGTAATGTTGTATATTAATTATTTTAAAAGAAATTTATAATTGACAACAATGACATTGATATAATAATTTATCTGCGACACCTTAGCCCCGGGCTCTTGTCGTCTTGTCGGTCAATGACATGTTTGATAAAGAGGCGCTCGCCACGAACCCCCTGAAGCGTTACCCGGGGAACAGTACCACCGTGTAGGGGACCCACGCTGAAAGGCAAAGGTAACGCACGGAGACTGCGTTAGAACGAGCACGATTGCATGGCTTCCCACCAAGTGCAGTCGAATTATTTTACTAAACGCAGAAACAGGTTGGGACATGATTACAGTTGCCGTATGGATATGAGGTGAAGGTGTGTGGCAACCTTTCACCGGTGATTCTAAATATGCAGTCTTGAGGGTACTGCTCCAAGGCAACCTCTCTCTCCCATCTACGGTGTGAATTAGTCGCGCCGTAGAATAACCATACAAACCCTAGTAGAGGGCGTCGGTCTTAAACAACTACGCGGTCCCCCCGGGGTGGTAAGGGGGGACTTTAGAGACGTTAAATATCCACCCCAACCCCTTAGAAAGTCCGGCCCTGTTGCTGCGTGAGCAGCAATCCGGCTGGCCAGGTGTTTCTTCTCTGGGGCTGCCACACTCAGCGGCCAATCGAGTGGAGGTCGAGTGTGGCGGTCTTAGGGGCGGAGCGTCCCTGGCGTGCCGCTTCGCGGCCCGATCGGAATAAAGACCACTGGGGGAGTGGTTGACGGCCGGTTTGGTTGGCGGGGTGGTGCGTTGGGGAGGACCATATGAGCCTCAAGGCTCGGTGTTCGCTGATTTTCTTAAGTTAGTTAGTTATCTGCGACACCGTGGCATCTAAAATATTCATTATTTCCATGTCGAATAGGCCAAGGGATTCAAGAGAAAGGCAATAGAAAATTTTTATTACTAACTAGATTTCTAAAGAAAAAAGAAGGAAATAGATTTGATTTTATCTTTTTAGTTGCTATACTGGCTTTTTTTAATTCACTTTTTTGCTTCAGTGATGAGAGTTGTAATTTCATTAAGAATAAAGTATATTGTTAAATACAGAGTAGTAAATTTTAATGTTTTAAAGTTAACAATATTATTTTTGAAATTTCATGCAATTTTTACACAAGCAGCCATTGCACTATTCCCTTGCCTTTAAATCTCCAATACAATATACATTGTCTTTGTCTCTCAATTCTTTATGTCTACCCATTAAACTATATATTTTTTTGTCTTCCATTAAACTAATACTTTGACTGTCTCTTCCCATTACACTATCAATTGACTGTCTCTTCGAAAACACTGAATGGATTATTATGGATCATTGATAAAAACATCAAGAGGTTGCGTTGCTTCAAGAACACAATCTTGCTACAATACGCAGTTGTCTTTTTAAGATTTCATGTAACACTACGAAGTGAAAAGAATTAAATTCCATTCTTAAATTATTATAAAGACAAATTTGGGGACACAAAAATGAATCCCTGCTGAAATTTAGCGGAACATGAAAGCCATTCATGACACAAATCACTGACCGATTTCTTTGAGATAATATGGAAACCATGAAACTTTCGAATTGTGTTAAAAATTAAAATGTATTAAGCTTAGATAAGAGATAAATATATCAACAAAACCTGCGAGAATTGTACATGCGTTTTAAACCTTTCTACAGCTGGAAATATAAGTTCAGGACGCGTACTTAAATGTCTGCAGCGGTAGCTAGGACAAGCGCTATTTCCTGAAAGCAAGCCTAATATTTTTCTTTCTGCCAGTGTGTTCTTCCGTCGAATTTTAATTTTCTCACATCTTGAAAAGCAAAATTACTTCTATGTTAGAATCTCTCGGTTGAAATGATGTTCACCCTCGTGCACCCTTAAAATGAATACATACTTGACCTAAAAATCCTTTAGGTCACTGTTTTCATTAAAATATAACCGGGCAAAACTGACTCTTTTCAGGCTCTTCATAAACTTTTTAAACATTGTATTCAACCTTGGCCATATAATTTAAAAAAAAAGACAGCAATTTCATAAAATAATTTATTTAAATAGGATCAAACATAAACATCTTTAAAGTTATATTTAACAGCACCTTAGATTTTCTTGACTTTTTTTTTTTTACATTCTCTATTCAGCTCGATTTGTTCTTGTTGTTGTTGAAACATGGTGTTTTCCATCATGTGTAATATTACAGGAAAACAAATGCACTTATTTTGAATAAGTCATATTATAAAAGAGAGAATAATTTTTCCATTAAATCAAAAATATATTAAAACTACCAAGAAGAGTCAACGCCGCTAGGGTGTGTAATTAGGGATAAATTAATTCAGATCAGTTGTTGATGATGATAATGATGGGTGAAAACTTGTATAGCGCTTGTTTCCACGCCATTTTAGCATGCTCACAGCGCTCTGATGTCCTACAATCCATTTAAAGCATTAAAATGTATTTAAATGGTTCTTTGTGATTTTTATGAGTTTCAATGTCCCTCAAATATTGAAGCAAACTCTTCCACAATTCAGGTGCCATAGCCTTAAAAAAGCGCACCCCATATGACTTCTTTCTGTGTCCATCCGCACTGGGAACTCTCAGTAAGGGCTGTGTTGAAGAGCGCACCCCATATGACTTCTTTCTGTGTCCATCCACACTGGGAACTCTCAGTAAGGGCTGTGTTGAAGAGCGCGGGTTTGGTAAGGATACAATTTTAGAATTCAATTTTTGAAGATATGCAGATCCTACTTTACAGCTATAAGCCAGGGACAGAATTGTGTAGTCAATGCGCTCATTCACAGGAAGCCAATGGAGATCTCTAAGTACTTGGGTGATGTGATTAGATTTCTTTATACGCATTGTTTATCTCATTGTTTAGTAAATATTTAGTAAAAATTAATTTTAAAAAAAAATGATTCACTGACTTAAAAAACAACAAAAAAACGTAAATATCAACTTTAAAATTAGTATTGACCTAGTTGCAAACGTTAGAAAGTGTGATTAATATTTGTGGGGATAGATACTTTCTTTTAAATTAGGTGACACCAGTTTTGTTTTTAGCTAGATTGACATAAGATTGTGATCATGTGTGATCGTGTGTGTGTGTGTGAGGATTTCTATGGCGGTTTAGAAAGTAACATAAAAGTACTTTGTCAGATGGTTTGGAGAGCAACGTTATGAAAAGAACGACTGAATACTTGAGTGCATTGGATTTTATCTTCTATCCGTCTGTCTCAATTTGACATTGGAGTAGACTGTGTTGGAAAAACAATCAAAACAATCATTCTTTTAGGAGGATACGCTGTGTCTCTGGACTGCCTGTCACCTCTCTTCTCGTATCTGGATGACCCAAGGGAATTTCAGTCGTTGACTTGCCTACAAGCACTTAACTCATATCACTTTATTCCAACCAGTAGAGCTAACATGAATTTTGTTTTATGAACAAGTGTCGAAATTAATGCTGCCAAGCCCAAAAGACACTGATTGTAATAAAAATATTACACTTTAATTTTATGGAGTGTCAAGGATTGTTTTTTATTTTATCGGTTTTGAGACATTTAAAGACTTTTTTCTTTATATAGACTATATATAACATCAGCATAATACCAAACAAAATCAATCTACAATCCGAGGGCCACTCTTCTCTAAATGCTATTAATTCATTCGGGTTTACACAATTTTGGTTACAGATGATAAATAGTAAAACACATGACCAACGACACAAGCGGTTGCATAGCTGTTGTTTTCTTCTGGCAACCACCCGTCAAAATATGACGATATCAAACTATGAACTCGCAAGGCCTCTGATTTTTCTTTAGTTGGAAAAGCCGGTTCCCAGAAAAGAAAATCCACGTTTCTGGTGAAACCAATGCAACATAACGTGTGGATTGTACGTCTGAGAGTCGCATGAGTTGCAGGAGTTTTTAAAATTTAAACTGATGTCATTCCACTGTTGGGGCTCAAATTACGGGTTTGAATTGAGAGCTTTTCCTTCTCTTAGATTAACAAGTGCTTCATGCTTGTGATAGCCTGGATTTTTATCCGTATTTAAAACCTATACGCAAGCTTGGAATTAACGCGATGTAAACCGCAAAGTCATCCGCCCACCAAAAGTGAGACACACGATTTTAAAATAAAATATGTTGAATGTGCCTTTTTCTTATTCTTGTGACTTCTTTTTTCTTGAGATGTTCAGGCAGTCAACTACTATACAGCGTTCAATCATTGGAAGTCAGTTCTAGCCAGTGGATAAAACGTGTAAGCTCACAACCACATAAGGACAATAACGCTCTGATCACCATTGTGATCATTACTTTCAACACTCGTCACCAAGGTTATGTTGTAACGACCAGTCTTGTAGCGTGTATTATGTCATTTGGGTGCGTGTCACATACTATTTAAGGCTTATGTCTGAGAATTTTTTAAAGTAAGATAGCTAAAGCAAAGACACGCATGGTAAAACAGGCAGATTCAATATAAATGTCATTACTGCGTAATATTATTACAGTTAAAGTATATATTGATGGTTACATTGTTTTACAAGATGACCCTTAATAATTGTATTGTTTACTGTAAAGGCCTTAATGTAAGCTAGTAATGGCGCCATTCTCTCCACCCATCATCGTTGCTGGCACAACAGGTATTTAAATTATATAAGTTATAACAATATATATTCCACAAAAGGAAAGCAGGTGGGTAGTGTATGGTGGTTTAAAGGCTGAAAATAACCATCGAAAAGAATTGACCACTTGAGTATGCATTTCAAACAGTTTAAGTTTTGGAAGCTCATTGAAAAACACAATTTTGTTTTTGTAGTTTTCTGTTGTGTTAATACTTTTATCGACACATTTAAAGAAAAAATGAATAAGTAAGGAAACTACAATAAAGAATAATAATCATAAAGTATATTTCAAAAACATGCTTCATCCCCCAAAGGCTCGAAGCTCGGTACAAAGTCACAAAAAAAAAAAAAAATTATAATTTACCACATTTAAAACAAACCCAACACTACAAAAACTAATTACAAGCATACAATGTCAAAGTCTTTCTACCCATTTCAACCCTAAGCAACACAGCTATTATGCATTAACTGGAAAATATGGTAGACGATCATCCCAGAAAGTGTTTGCGAAATAGATGTGTCTTTAAATCGGGTTTAAAGGACTCCAGTGTCTGGTTGTTTCTGAGATCGACAGGAAGGGCGTTCCAAATTGTTGGACCAGCAAATACGTAAGTGCGCTTTCCGTAAGTCTCAAGGCGAACACGTGGTGTCGAGAGTTTGCCACTATCGGATGAGCGGAGTTGTCTAGTGGGTACATAAGGCGTCAGCAGCTCTTTCAGATAGGACAGCGCCAGGTCATGTAAGCAGTGGTAGCACAAAGTTGCGATTTTGTACTCTATGCGAGCACGGACCGGCAGCCAGTGGGTCGAACTTGTGTTTGCGGAGAAAAATGCGAACCGCATTATTCTGTGCTATTTGAATTTTATCCAGGAGCGTAGCTGGAAGACCCACCATGAGAGCATTGCAATAGTCCATGCGTGAAAGCACAAATGCAGACATCAGCCTCTTTGTTGCATCAATTGTTAAGAAGGGCCTGATGTGACTAATCCTGCGAAGCTCCAGAAAATCGCCTTGCATAACATGTTAATGTGACTTTCCAAATGTAGTCTTCTATCTAGGTAGACACTCAGGTACCGCACTGTTTGTGCTAACAAAATACGCACACCTGAGAGAGTAATTGATGTCGTGTTAATTGCAGATTTTTGCTTCTGAGCGGTCGCGATGGGGATCAGCTCAGTCTTATCATCATTCAATTTGAGCTTGTTTATGGTCATCCAGTGCTTAACTGACTCCACTGTCTTCTGTGTCATACTGAGCAGCTGAGCGAACTGAGAGGGGATCACGGATTGATGAATGTGGGTGACGTCCATGAACATGTGGTATTGCATGTCAAACTGCCTGATCTCTGCACCCAGGGGCTGAATGTACATCGTGAAAAGCACGGGGCCTAGGACCGAGCCCTGGGGTACTTCGAATTCGATATTAGATTTCTTCGAGGTCAAGCCGTTTGAAATAACTGACTGGACCCGATTTGTCAGATACGATCGGAACCATCTCAGGACGGTATCAGTGAGACCGAACTTTTTTGCAGACGCTGGAGCAGTATGCCGTGGTCAAGGGTATCGAAAGCTGCCGATAAATCGAGTAAAGACAAAATGGATACCTGGCCCTCATCACAAGACGACAGAAGGTCGTTTACGACGTACAACAGGGCTGTCTCAGGAGATTATTGCGCCCTATATGCTGACTGGAAAGGTTCAAACAATTCACATTGAATGAGGCGATCCAGGAGTTGGCTGAGAACGACTTTTTCTAGGATTTTGGATATAAAAGGTAGATTTTAGATTGGGCGATAATTTTCCATCACATTTGGGTCAAGATTTGATTTCTTTAATAGTGGAGTGACGACCGCCTCTTAAAAGATGATGGAATAATACCAGTAGTTAAGGAATGATTTATGATACATGTGATGATGGGGACAATTTCATCCAGACATTCATACAAGAGCCCTGCTGGGAGAGGGTCAAGCAAACATGACTTTCTTGGGGTATCAGCAAGGATTTTCCTCACATTTGATTCATTAACTTCAACAAAAAATCACCCATAGGAGAGCCGTTGAAGAGTGAGAATTCTGGGGCAGCATCCATGCAACTGTCAAGAATGGGCGATAAGAATACATGATAGCATTCTGCACTGTGTCCAGGGATAAGTCGATAAATCCAATTGAGGAGTACATATCATAATAAAACTAAATATGAACCTAATATCACAGTTTGATAGAAAGGAGAATAATAAAAGATATACTGCTTTCAAGCTGTGTGAAGGAGATAAAAGAACAAGGTGTGTGGACGCTAAAAAATGGAATAAGAGGACGATAAAAGGAAGATTGTTCCTATGTTTTTTTACAGATTATTAACTGTTATTACGTGTTACCCTTGACATAATGTCAAATTTACTCCCAAAACAGATAGAAAAAAATAATTAAACAACTACTTGATACGTCTTTGAAAATTTTAACATCATGTAGTTGATATTGAAAATTTTTGGAATTGTTTACGGAGATTATTGTTGGGATCTCTACGTAGCGCAGAGCTAAAGGTGTCTCAACGGTGTGTTAAAGATTGCCTTTTCTTATAGCAGTTAACTTTTGTTACAACTTTGTGGAATATAGTTTTACATAGTTTTACTGATACAAGGTAAACTCTCGACCAGGGCTACTAAAATTTCTTCCGTTAGAGTCGACCCCACTGTGGACATGGATGTCTGAATACAACAAGTTTTTATAACCCAGAGAGTGGACATGAGCCCCACTGCTGCCTGGACATGTACATGTTGTGTACGTGTATCTGGTCCTACGATCCCTCAATTCGTACCTGTTTATCCACTTTCCAACGGACACCTGTTTAGGACATCCATGTGGATGGGATACTATAAATGTCACTGTTTCCGCATCTCTAAATCGTATGTATTTGTTGTGCACTTTATTCCATAGAACAACCCATTGCAGCCACATCTTCACCAGTTTATCCAGTAAATCTGAGTCACATGTCACGCATTTCATCTCACATTTATCTTCCTCAATGTTTTCCTCCTCCACGGTCCAGCCCTCAAGAGTGACCAGTGGGCTATCCTGTTTATCAAAGAACAATCTACACGCAGCGTGAGTCGCCTCAAAATCATTGAAAACGACATGCCTGGCAGTGGTCATCCTCACCTCCCCCCACACTTTGCTGGGCGTGTCTGAGTGTTGACACCTCTGACATTTACAAGTTCCATCCTTGTGTTCGTCCGTCCACTTGCACACTCTCGAAAACAACCCTGTCCCTAATCTCATTGCGTCACTTCCTCTCATGTCATAAAATGGATAGGGTTGATTGGTGTTTGGCCAAAACTCTGGTCTTTCTGTACTGGTATTGGTAACAACTACCCTGACAGTCAGGTCAGCTGTAACTTTTATAAAGTCCACTCTGTCATCGTCATAGAAACCTTTGGGCAGGTGTTTGATGCTAAAATCGTTGACATGTACAAAGTTGTTGTGACCTGGATTTTTCTTGCATTTAAAAAAGTGTTTGTGTAGATCTGCTTCTCCTCCTTCTGAAACCTGGGTTTCATGTGTACCTGAAGATTTCATTATAGAAACTAGATTTAAACTAACTTCTTACAAGTTTCCCACTACTGTTAACACTATTGAGCTACGGTAGATTTCTTTTAGTACATTTTAAATTTAACACTAGAAATAGAAAAGTTAGGTATGATCCATTAACATGCCATTACTGAGACCGAGAAAGGTGTATACATACATCAATAAAAAATATCTTTTTAAGTTTTAAAGGTACGTTTACCATTACAATTGATATATAAAAAGTAGCATTAGTAATACAAAGGTCTGGTTTATCTTTCTTCTTACATGCGAATTGATTTCCGCCATGTTCTTCTTGACTGTAATTATTGTTTGTTCTTTTCTGTGTTGTCATCAATGCCATCTCCTTCATCACGTCTTCAATCTTCTTCATCTTCTCCCTTACCGACCTATGTGCAAGTCTCTGGATGTGCTGTAATGATAAGAAACTCATTTACAATGTCATTAAGTGACTTACTCTTTCTTATACAAAATTGAACAGTTTAACCCTTCCATCAACTCCCTCTCTCTCACCCATCTCTCTCTCTCTCTCTCTTTCTCTCTCTCTTTCTCTCTCTATCTATCTCTCTCTCTCTCTCTCTCTCTCTCTCTCTCTTTCTCTCTCTCTTTCTCTTTCTCTTTCTCTCTCTCTTTCTCTCTCTCTTTCTCTCTCTCTCTCTTTCTCTCTCTCTTTCTCTCTCTTTCTCTCTCTCTCTTTCTCTTTCTCTCTCTCTTTCCCTCTCTATTTCTCTCTCTCACCCATCTCTCTCTCTCTCTCTCTCTCTCACTCACATACACACACACACAATCACACACAAGTACATAAAAACACACATACACATGTTGTTACTTTTTTCTCTAGGAATATTCCCTAAATTTATATTTTGTTACTTTCTACAATCTTTAGTTTCTATCCCCCCCCCCCTTTTTTTTTTCACTCGCATATTCTTTCAAGTCAGTTCATGACAGAGCCCTTTTGCAAATGAAAGAAACACAGATTAGGAGGGGAAACGTTTAGAGATGCCCATTAGTTTCTATCCCCCCCCCCTTTTTTTTTTCACTCGCATATTCTTTCAAGTCAGTTCATGACAGAGCCCTTTTGCAAATGAAAGAAACACAGATTAGGAGGGGAAACGTTTAGAGATGCCCATAATCCATTTATAGATATCCAATATCTAAAAGTCATATAGTAGCCAATGAAACACCTTCGCATATATGCATTACCTCAATGTGTTAGAGTAGCTAAAAAGCCACCTTTATAGATTTCCAAAATCTAAATGCTTTTTGAGTGGCCAATAAGTAACCTTTAGAGATACCCAAGATCTAAAAGTTTCTGAGTACTCAATAAACAACCTAACTAGATACCCATGCCCATAATTCTATTGAGAAAACTATACACCATGCAATATTCAGTACTAAAATAATGATATCACCAAAATAACACTTACCGTGTTTGTGTTTGATTAGAAATAAAAATGAACCGAGATGGATTACAATGATCTTGAAGTTATATGATCAAATAGATTTACTTTGAAGTTTTTGCGGCACCCCACTGCCCTATTGCTCAACCGTTTAAAAACACGTCCCCATATACGAGTGTAGTGATGTATTCACCTTCACAGTGTTTATAAGTCGTTTCTATCTGCTTGGCGATCGCACGTTAAATACATTAACATGTATTGATTACAACAAGTCACAAGACAGCATTATCTTTACATATCATCCCAAAATAAAAGAGGGCTGTTCTAGAAAGTACCATACTGTTGTAAGGCAACGTGTCAATACAGAAGTTGTCTTATTAGGGCGCTGTTACATCCAATTGGATATTTATTAAATGACATGGTCTGAAGCGGTGATTGACAAAATAATAATAATAATGATAATAATAATAAAGTTCATTTCAAAAACACGCTTCATCACCAAAGGCTCGAAGCGCGGTAAAAAGTCAACAAAAAAACAAATCTATAATTTACCACATTTAAAACAAACGCAACACTACAAAAACTTATTACAAGCATACAATGTCAACGTCTTTCTAGTCTCGGAGCTAATCGACAGCATGTAGATAAGATGATCAGTTGGGGGAGGATGACTTTTCCTAATCATAACTTTGTCCCCTTAAAAAAAGCAAAGGGCGTAGAAGAATGTCTGTGTCTTTCTTGTATGCGTGTCATCCTTTTCAGCAACATATCGGCTTCATGCAATTTAAAAAAGAAAACTTTTCTATTCTGTTGAATGCATAACTCAGGCCATGTATAACATAAAAATCATACTAATAACCTTATTTTTCCTAGATACAAAACAAGTGTTAATAGCCCCATTGTAAAAGGTAAAAAGAAAAGCAACAGATCACCTAATATATTGTTATTTTAAGAACTCTACAGGCAATCTAATCTTGATACATTTTAGAGAGAGCTAAGAGCCGCATCGCTAGATATCAAATACATACATCTTTTTTTTTTGAGTTAGAAATGTGGCTAGAAACTCATAAGCTGTACGTTATTGAATTGCCTATACATCTGCTGGTCAGGCACTCATGACCTCTGACTTTCTAAATGTGCTATCCACTGTCTAGCTAGACACTCATTACTTATGCTTAATTTATTTGACGGTCACCGGAAATTTGATCCAAAAAAATTTTTGTCGATGGTAAATTGATCGACGGAAATTTGATCGAACAGAACTTTGGTCGAATTTTTTTTTTTTTTTTTTTTTTTATTTTTTTTTTTTTTTTTTTTTTTTTTTTTTTTTACAGTTCACACGTTCAAATTTTCTTCCAATTTCCTTTTGAACACATTATACTATATAGTAAAACAAAAAAATGCGTTCAAAAAGACATTTGAAGCAACATTTTAACGTAAAAAAATAAAAATAAATGATTCGACCAAATTTCCGTTCGATCAAATTATCGTCAGAAATTTTACCGTCGACAAAATTTATTTCGATCAAATTTCCGGATACGTTATTTGACAATACACTGTCTAGCTAGACAATCATGACCTATGATTAATTTATTTGACAATACACCATCTATCTATACACTCGTGACCTAGCTTATTGAATTGTCTATACGTCATCTAGCTAGACAACAATAACCTATGTGCTATTAAATACCGTCTTGCTATACACGCATTACCTATAATTTATTTAATTGTCAGTACACCGTTTAGATAGACATTCACTACCTATAAGTTATTTAATTGGCTATACACCGTCTAGCTATACACGTATTACCTATACGTTATTGAATTGGCTATACACCGTCTAGCTAGAAACTCATTACCTATAAGTTATTTATTTGTCATTACACTGTTTAGCTAGACACTCATTACTTATAATTATGGATTGGCTATACACCGTCTAGCTAGAAACTCATTACCTATAAGTTATTAAATTGGCAATACATCGTTTAGCTATTCACTCATTACCTATAAGTTATTTAATTGGCAATACACCGTCTAGCTAGACACTCGTTACTTATAAGTTATTGATTTGCAATAACCGCCTAGCTATACACTCATTACCTAAAAATTGTTTAGTATACTAAATACACATGAAATATTTCCAGCTGTGCAGAGATTGCAAATTTGATTCTCAACATTATTATCAGTAGATGTACATTTTAGTACAAGGTGACAAATGAAATAATTGTGCTTATATTATAACGAAATAAGATATGACATTTGTAGATAGATCTTACCTTTCGTTACTTGTTAAAGGATGTTTCTACCCAACAGTTGTCCAACAAAATGTCGATTACATTAGGTCATTACATCGGTAATTTTTAATATTACAATATCTGACGCAGGGATTCAACGAACGTACGACGAATATATTAGATAAAAAATATAGATAATCAATGCGTAACTGAAATGACTAAAATACCTTGTCACAAATTTAAATCTTAGGTACATTCGTGTATCACTTCATATAATTATAGACTACAGTTCATACGACGAACATTGGGTCTGTTTTGTCAAAACATCTGTAACACCTGAGGATTTGTCAAATTAGATTGCCATGTATCTACAAAGTAATTCCCCGATCTTACTAGTAAAGTTTAACGTAACATCACTATGGTATACTCTACTAACTTAAGAACCCTTCTACACCAGAGCTGCAAGCATTTTTATTGGTAAAAATTGATAAAGCCACGGCTGGCTGTGAACTTTAAGCAAAGGGCGAAAACTGCGATGTGTAAACTATCTATCAAACACACTGACACATACATGTCAAACACACTGACACATAAATGTCAAACACACTGACACATACATGTCAAACACACTGACACATACATGTCAAACACACTGACACATACATGTCAAACACACTGACACATACATGTCAAACACACTGACACATACATGTCAAACACACTGACACATACATGTCAAACACACTGACACATA
>CAXITT010000481.1:230534-266075 GCA_964033795.1 Lymnaea stagnalis | reverse complement strand
GTAAGCCTTTCGGGGGCGATTAGGAACAAAAAAAAAAAAAAAGACCCTGATTTTTTTGGTCATAATCAGATATATATATTATTCATATTTTTTTTTACTTTTCATAAAAAGAACTTCTAAATTTAACAAAAAATAATAATGAGTCCATCACCAATGTTAAATCAAACTTTTTTTTTTTACAATTATTTTTTTGTAAAAATACAATCTAAGATAGCTACCATTCCTTTCAGATATGTTTCCCTTGTTTAAAAATGTAGGAATATGAATAAACCATGAATTTGCAGTTTAGCAGTAGCCAAATTTGCACCTAGAAGTTTGAAGGATTTTAGATTATCTATGCATTAATGTCACGTCATTCCAAAATATAACAATTGAGTTATTTGTTTTTTTACAAAAGAGACTTTAGCATCTGGAATTGTGACCCACACTAAGTTATTTTTTTAGACATCTAAAACTAGGCTTAAAATCATAATGCTTTCGTTTAACACTAAACGATAACGTAGGGACGGGGACATTGTACTCCAAAAGGCATACGACAGCACTGATCATAGGTTAGGGGGAACACAAACAAAACAAATATATATTTCACAATGCTTATTTGAAAATCTGATTTTTTAATTAAAAAATTTTTTTTGAAGAACTTATAAAATTGGTTTGTCCGACAGGAAAAAATGGCCAAATCGCCAACCCCAGTAATATAAAATGAAAGTTTTCAATAACCCACTTACCAGACATTTTCTCAGGTAGGGTTTTCAAAAAAAACAACAACGTAATTTAATATGTAGGCCGAAGATTTATTGACATAACCTAGTCATACAGTTTAAAGCTGAAGCGAAATTCTAAGAGTCAAATATAGATCACTAGGGCTTAACCAGGTGAAGTTTTTTTTATTTATTTGACACTAACTCTTGGGCATTTGGAGAAGACAACACCCGGGAGGTGGAAATGATACACCCGGGAGGTGGAAATGATACACCGGGGAGGTGGAAATGATACACCCGGGAGGTGGAAATGATACACCCGGGAGGTGGAAATGATACACCCGGGAGGTGGAAATGATACACCCGGGAGGTCGAAATGAAACACCCGGGAGGTCGAAATGATACACCCGGGAGGTGGAAATGATACACCCGGGAGGTGGAAATGATACACCCGGGAGGTGGAAATGATACACCCGGGAGGTGGAAATGAAACACCCGGGAGGTGGAAATGATACACCCGGGAGGTGGAAATGATACACCCGGGAGGTGGAAATGATACACCTGGGAGGTGGAAATGATACACCCGGGAGGTCGAAATGAAACACCCAGGAGGTCGAAGTGATACACCCGGGAGGTGGAAATGATACACCCGGGAGGTCGAAATGATACACCCAGGAGGTGGAAATGAAACACCCGGGAGGTGGAAATGAAACACCCGGGAGGTAGAAATGAAACACCCGGGAGGTGGAAATGATACACCCGGGAGGTGGAAATGATACACCCGGGAGGTCGAAATGAAACACCCGGGAGGTGGAAATGAAACACCCGGGAGGTGGAAATGAAACACCCGGGAGGTGGAAATGAAACATCCGGGAGGTGGAAATGATACACCCGGGAGGTGGAAATGATACACCCGGGAGGTGGAAATGATACACCCGGGAGGTGGAAATGATACACCCGGGAGGTGGAAATGATACACCCGGGAGGTGGAAATGATACACCTGGGAGGTGGAAATGAAACACCCGGGAGGTGGAAATGATACAGCAAAGGAGTTAACATCTCCTTGTCTATGATATTTACCGGCCTTGAAGCAATAGTCGAACAGGCAGTCCTACACTCTAACCTGTCGGTCTTTAATCAATAGTCCTGCAGGCAGTCTCGCAGACAGTTTTGCATAATGTACTACACCACACCCATGGCTTTTTGTAGATTGTTATAATATAATTCTTTTATTTTACTGAGTTTAACCGTCACGCATGACGCTCACTGCTTCAAAGATGTTTTTTTTTCCACAGTAATTTTAATTTAAAAAAATGTTGAGAAGGCGTAGGGCTGGTTTTGAAAAGGAAGCAGCCACACCACAACCTATAAATATATATAGGATATACTCGTTTTTATATTTGTTAAAAAAGTCATTTTAAGATGTCCTGGTTAAAATAAAATTAAAATCATATTTTTTGTTGAGTTCTTAGCTTTAGTTAAAAAGGCTCATGAAGATATTCTAAAATTATCTAGCATAGTAATTGTATTTTTAATATTGGACACTTTTAAAATGTGTTTGATATTGTAGACTAGTATGTTAACAAAAAAGGAATTAGCTTTTTGAAGTGCATCCTACTGTTCTAAATAAAAGTTGTTTTTTAATTATTTAAAAATAAAATATTATTTGTATAAATTCTCGAGGCTAAATTATAACGCTTTTAACAGTTTAAAGCCATTATTATGGAAGCCAAGCTGGAGGAAACTTACCGTATTGCCCAGGCCCTGACATTGTTTGTGTTTAATGACACGGCCTACAATCTCATGCCTTCCTATAAAAAGTTAACTTTGTATGACAAAACTACACCCAATAACCTTGGCGCCAAAGAGTATGTCAACTCTTTTACACGTAAGTGCAGCCAAAATCTTCCCTTCTATTAATTTTAAAGATATATTCTTGTATTCAATTCTTTAATTATTTTTTTTGCACAAAATCTTGTAACATTTAATATAAATAAACATTAGACCTAACATTACCTTTAAATTATCATCAATTGCATTTTATTATTGAACTAACGATAAAAAAGTAATTGTTGTCTACAAACTAAGATATATATGTTTTGAATTTGAATAGGGGTGTAATGCTTACTCTAAAGATAATCGCGCTTCACAAGGTTGTCTCGCGTACCAACATTTTATTTTAACTGATGAAGACGGCTTCTAAAGAAGAAATAACTGTGCATTCTTATAATGCAGCACTGCTTTAAAGTTCTATATATATGTTTCTCTCCCTCTCTATATATATCTATCTATCTTTCTCTCTTTCTACGTCCCTCTTTTCTTCTTTTTTTTTTGTTCTAAAAGGGATTATAGTAGTGGGGCATTAATTTAATAATCTCTTAAATTTTTTTTTGTTTCTCTACCCTTTCCTCTCTCTCTCTTTCTCTTTCACTGTCTACCCTTCTCTTTCCTCTCCCTCTTCTATCTCCACTCTCCATCTCCCCTCTTTCCCACTCTCTCTTTCTCTCCACTCTCTCCTCCCCCCTTTCTCTCTACCTTTTCCCTCTCCCTCACTCCCTCTCTTCCTCTCCCGCTCTCTTACTCTCTCTCTCTCTCTCTTATTTTAAAAGTGACTGAAGTGTGTGGCATTGATGTAATGATCTCTTGAATTTTTGTCTTACATGGATAAAAAGATATGTAAATAATTGAATGCTTAAAAAATGTTTCAATAAATTTCTATTATCCAGTAACTGAGGCTGTAGAGACAGGATCTTTCAGCCCTGACACTCCTGTTAGAACTTACTCTGTGAAGAATAGAAAAGTGTTTCTTAATAAAAGAGAGCTCCGTATTGGGGTATGTGTACATTTTCATTTTAATTATTGTCTTGATTTTAACCTTTCAGAATTTTAAAGCCAATTCGATCATAACTTTTTTTTTCATTTTTTAAAGTGTAGTATCAGAATGATTGAAAAACATCACATTCAAAGCATTGATATTTTCTGCCCTTAACTAACATTTTCTTTCTATAGTTTGTAGTTTAGCTCAAAACTTTATTCTTTCTGAACCAAAACGTCAGCTTAATTGATTGTATCTCCGTAATGTTGTGTCTTTCATACAATTTTGATTTCTTTAGAATGTTGCAAGTGGTTTACCTGGCCCTACCAGATACTTTTGTAATGGCGCCTTGGTGATAAGACCAAATATACAAGCCGGCCAACATCTAATCCATGTTATAGATCAGGTTCTGGATATGCCCTTGGAACAGAATGCTATTGCTTATGTAACCGGAAACAATCAACCTGGATCATCGTAAGCCTTTGTTGTTGTTTTTTTTTTTTTTGGTTCTTTTTTTGATTATGCAGTTCGTTTAATTGTTTTGTTTGATTAGAGCTTTATAAATATTTGTTTATTTATTAATTTATATAAATTAATCCTGCTAAACTGTATCGTAAGCCTTTGTTGTTGTTTTTTTTTTTTTTTTGGTTCTTTTTTTGATTATGCAGTTCGTTTAATTGTTTTGATTGATTAGAGCTTTATAAATATTTGTTTATTTATTAAGTTATATAAATTAATCCTGCTAAACTGGTTAGGCTTAGATCTAACATAAATAAATGCAAAAACTAAAATACTATATTAATCAATAGGATATTCTATTTTATATTAATCAATAGGATATTCTATTTTAATGTATAGTAAACATCAATGAAATAATTTACTTATTGTTTGTAATAGTTATATTTGTTGAAATAAGCAAGCTTAAGTCTTAGGTTTACAATCTAGCCTTCCATGGATACTTTGGTTGTAATAACTTTGTAATTAATCGTTATGAAATGCAAAATTTTCTAGATCTTCTGTCGGCAGCAAAATTCACTGAAAATAATTGCTCCTAGTCATATTGTAAAATAGACATTATTCACATGGTTAATTGTGCTTGAATAGTTTTAATGTTCTAGATAAAACGCTATCTTCGTTGTTTGTTTGTAATAAAGTGCAATAATTCTTGCGTTTCTGTTATGTAAAATATGGTATTAGGTAACACTTTATTTTTCGTCGGGATACCAAAAATTGACCTCATATTTGTATTAGTTTTTTTATTTTTTATAATAGTCTCATATGCCTCTTTATTTTTATCGCTTTAACTTTTAGCCTCTTAAAAAGGAATTCTTAAGAGTCTTTGAGATTATTTTTATCATTTTATTTATTTCTAAACAATTCTACATTGGTACCATTTTTTTAATGTTTTAAATATATATATATATATATATATATATATATATATATATATATATATACATATATATATTTACTTTTATTTTTTGACATATTTGAATTAAAATGAGCTTTTTTATGCTTCAGGTTCTTACAATGAACATTCTTTCTGTTTCAGGTTCCAGTTCTTCAGTAAAATCATGGTGTTTCTGAGCCGTGCCCCTCAAGAAGATGGTGAATACAACTACAACAAACAGGTCCAGCAAGTGCTCTCCTCTAGCCAGGTCACATTCTTTATTCCATCGGATGAGGCCGTCAATAGGATTCCCCCCCAAAAGCTGAGTGAGCTTCAGGGTAACCTCAGAATTATGCTGGATGTAAGTAATATATTCAGTGAGCTTCAGCGAAACTTCAGACTTATGTTGGATGTAAGTAATCTGTTCAGTTAGCTTCAGGGTAACCTCAGAATTATGCTGGATGTAAGTAATATATTCAGTGAGCTTCAGCGAAACTTCAGACTTATGCTGGATGTGAGTAATCTGTTCAGTGAGCTTCAGGGTAACCTCAGACTTATGCCGGATGTGAGTAATCTGTTCAGTGAGCTTCAGGGTAACCTCAGAATTATGCTGAATGTAAGTAATATATTCAGTGAGCTTCAGTGACACCTCAGACTTATGCTGGATGTGAGTAATCTGTTCAGTGACGTTGACAGTAATTTGAGACTAACATGTGAAGTACAAATTTGTTTAATACCAGGTATGATTTCAGACATTTGGAGTTTCATACGTTTCTTGAGAGAATCTTATTTACTATATTTTTCTAAAAATTTAACAAGGTGTAATTAAAATAACATAAATTTAATAATGTAAAAGCCGAGACTTTGTCTGTTCTGTATATATATCTACGAGAAATAGTAATTTTATTTTTAATCCCAGATCATAACACTGCACATAGTCCCCAATCAAGTACTGTACACATCTCTTGTTAACCACAACGAAAGGTTTAACACACAGTTCAACTCAGGTGCAGTTGTCTTTAGGAAGAACTTTAACAGGGAAGCAGGTTAGACCAACTTTTTGTATTATATAAAACTACTGATTAAAATGGTCGAATATATGCATACGTAATTAAGAGATATTTACATTTTAAGGAATTATAAAAATGAGCCATTTTAAAGCAATACTATTTTTAATCAAAATATTAACATAATTTCCTAAATTTATTTCATAATTCCTTCCTCATTTTTTGCTAAAAATAGCACGTGGATTTAACACAAAAAAAAAAATTAAAAGGTGACTCGAATTTGGGTAGACAAAAAATCAAGAGGGCTAAAAGTGTGACTTTTAAGCCGTTATATTAACTTTGCTTTTATTCGCGGCTGGCACAATTTTTAAACGGTTAACTGACACACTTCCCGTCAACCTAACAAGCTGAAACTTGTTACATTGACTCCTTGCTGCTCCGGATTTACATCAGTTGGCGTTTCGCGCATGGAGACGGAAAGCCATGGATCGTTCCGAATGGAAGGATGTTGTGGAGCAAGCCAGGGCCCTACATGAGCTGTAGCGCCACTGATAATGATGATTATGTTGCTGAAGACAAAAGATCCTTTCAAATTGTCAGCCACTCCAGAACCTTCAAAAACATTTTCTTTTTTTTTACAAGGGCAAAATGAATGAAGTATAGCACCGCTTACTTCATGAAGTAAAATTCTTGAAAACTGCGCTTAATGAGATCTTTAAAAAAAATATATGGCATGTTCGTTTGGGGCGTAATATTTACTTTTATTTTGCTGAAATATTAACTGAAATAAATCTACGGTGTAAAATCTGGTGGGTCAAAAGAATATTAATATCTTTCAGGGGCGTGAAAAAAAAAAAATTGCGCTAGGGTGGAGCACCAATTGGGATTCATATGAATATCGTTTTTAGCCCCACCTCCTATTGCTCGCACTTACAGTTTTATAAAGGATTTGTACACATTTCTTTGTTTTGAGGGCTTTTTTAATTCAAAATTGTTTTATAATCATTTCAGTGTAGTAAACAGTAAAACGATGAGAACAATTTTTTCCTCATTTTAGACTGATTATATTATAATTTTAACGTTTGGTCAAACTCGATAATGAATTTGTCCCAAAGATTCAAATGATGAATTGCATCTTGAAGTACATAACAAATGCTGCATGGAAACGGAGATGCATTACCAATTAATAGTTTGTACAATTTTGGGTTAGATGTCAAACGTTAAGTTCTTCTGATTTTAAACACACAAAAACATGTATTCTATTCTTCCAGTGTATCTGACGGGCTCTTTGAAGGGAGGTAGAACTGTTACAGCAAAACTGAATCCTGCCAATATAACTGTACTAAACGGAGTTGTCCACCATATTGATTCTATCCTGGGATTTGTGTACAAGACAGCCGTTGAAGAGATTTCCATTGATCCAGACACTCAGTAAATTAGTTCTATTTTTAGATCCTGCCATTCTTTAACATTATTTATCTGAAAATATTAGAGACCGACCGAATTTCAGCTTCGGTTTTGGCGCCAAAAGTGGTCATTTTTATCACTTTCGGCCAAGTTTCGGTTTCAGCCGAAACTGAAAAATTAACTTTCGGCTTAGTTTCGGTTTTGGCCGAAAGAGAAAAGTTAACTTTCGTGTTTTTTTTCTCGGTTTCGGCCGCAATTTACTTAGACTTTTGGCCACCCGGCCGAAAGTGAATCAGGTTTTCGGTCATCTAATACTCAGTGAAAGCGATATTTAACAACAAACTAAGCGACATTTAAGAACAAATTAAGCGATCTTTGAGAACGAACTAAACCATATTTAACAACAAACTAAGCGACATTAAAAAACAAACTAAACGATCTTGAAAATAAACTAAGCGATCTTTAAGATCAATCTAAGCGATCTTAAATAACAAAATAAAGGATCTTAAAGAACAAACTGAACGATTTTTAAGAACGAACTATATGATCTTTAAGAACAAGACAATGATCTTTAATAGTAAACTAAATGATTTATAAGAAAAAACCAAGCGATCTTTAACAGAAAAATAAATGTTCTTTAGGAACAAACAAAAAGATCTTTAAGAAAAAAAATCAATCTTTATGAAAAATCTAAGTGATCTTCACAACAAAATAAGCGATCTATAAGAACAAACTGAACAATTTTTAATAAAAAACTAAAAGATCTATAAAAACAAACTAAATGCTCTTTAAGAAAAAACTGAATAATCTTTAAGAACAACTTATTGCTATTTAAAAACAAAATCTATGATCTTCAAGAACAAACTAAGCGATCATTTGAACAAACTAAACGATCTTTTAATAACACAAACTAAGCGATCTTTAACAAAAACTTATTGATCTTTTTTGAAAAAAGTAAATGATCTTTAAGAACAAACTAAAAGATCTTTAAACAAAAACTACGCGATCTTTAAGAACAAACTAAGCGATCTTTTACAACAAACTAAGCGATCTTTATGAACAAACTAAGCGATCTTTAAGAACAAATATAGCGATCATTAACAAAAAATTGAACGATCTTAAACAACAAATTAAGCAAAATTTAAGAACAAATTAAGCGATGTTTAAGATTAAACTAAGCGGTCTTTTAGAACAAACTAAGCAAACTTTATGAACAAATTCACCGATCTTTAAAAACAAACTAACCGATCTTTAATAACAAACTTAGCGGTATTAAGAACAAACTAACCGATCTTTAATAACAAACTTAGCTGTATTAAGAACAAACTAACCGATCTTTAATAACAAACTTAGCGGTATTAAGAACAAACTAACCGATCTTTAAAAACAAGTAAAGCGACGTTTAAGAAAAAATTCATCGATCTTGAGAACCATGATCAGAACAACAATTTTAATAAACTCGGTTAAAAAAAAAAATTTCGCCACCAATGGGGTTGAGGGAGACTGGTCTCCGAACGAAATAGTTACGTCGACAGCATGGAAAGATTATTGTGTTTTTACTAGGTTAAATATTTATACAGTGATATCTTGCAAGCTGTTAATGAAAAAGCAAAGAATTAATATTACGAAAACAGCGAAACATTCTGGTGATATTTTTATAGACTTAACAACATATAATTATGTGGCGATTGGCTCTATTAGAGCCACAAAAATTATTGTAGATATATTTTCTAGGTTGTAATTATATTATAAAAACAAAGGGCACTTAAGAGTCAAATTTGCATTAATTCCCCCCCCCCCATTTATGCAAAAATTAAAAAATGTCTCCTACCATACTAATTTTTATAAAATTGTAAAGCAATTTAAATTAGTTTTAGATTAAATTGGTTAAAACCTAAGTTTTCATTAGTATTTATGCAAAAATTAAAAAAAGTCTCCTACCATACTAATTTTTATAAAATTGTAAAGCAATTTAAATTAGTTTTAGATTAAATTGGTTAAAACCTAAGTTTTCATTAGATCATGGGTCTCAAACACAAATCATCTGGGGGGGGGGGAAGGGGGCGCAGGAGGTAGTGTCTGAGTGAGAGTGGGCCGCATCAAGTATTCCACAAAAAGCGATTAAAATCTGCTCAAAATTTATAAATAACAAATAAAAACATTAAGGGTTCTCAAGAACTAGGATTCATGTTCTTCCTCCTACTCACTGTTGCCAGAGACCTGAAAGCGCTTCTTTTTACACAGCTGACCAACTTTGGCTTGAGTGTGGAAACAACTTAGACTCTCAGTATAGCTTGAAGATCCTCATCAGTAATTTTGGCCCTGAACTTTGAATTGTTAAAGTGCATAGTGGAAAAGAGCTATTCACACTGACAGGTACTCCCAAAAAGTCGTATGTTCCGCTTTAACAACCTAAAAATTTCAGGGAAGGTTGAGGACAATGCAATAAAATGTCAATGCTTGTCTGTTTTTCCATTAAGCTCCCTGCGCGGTGCATCTTGCACATTAAAGGAGAAAGGGTCAGCAAAAAGCTGAAAAGTGGCTGTCTGTGTTTTGAAGTCTAAAAAATGTAGAGACCCGGACTGGGTAAAAAGCATAAGAAGAAGATTTAGAAAGTGACCAAGCTGACATGCTCGGAATTTTCCTCACTCGTAAACACTAGTGGCAATTTTAATATTTATCCTTTGATAATGTATCAGACGGCTCCGATTTACACAATTATGTTTGTGCATTACCCGCCAGCTTATTTTTAAAAGTGTTTCTCAAAGCCGCATCCTTTGCCATGTTTGTCTCATAAAAGCTATAAAATAAAAACTTTTATTCCGATTTGAAACGGTTCTTACCATTATAAGCATCATACAAAAATATATAAAACATTTTAAAAAATCAGAATTAGACAAGTCGGTGAGATTATTCTGAAACCGTCGCGGAGAGTCACGTTATAGAAATGAGAATGGGGGAAACGCGCCTTTGCATTAACACTAAACTTTTTTGTCATGTAGTGGGCCGCGAGTTTGAGACCCCTATATTAGATGTTTATTTATTAGTATTCATGATTATCTCATTTTTTATAAAAAGAATTTAAATATTTATACTTTCCCCATCATTATCAATGTATGCAGAATGTATGCGGGAATGAATTTCAAAATATCGAAATATTTCATTTTCGGCTTCGGCTTCGGTTTCGGCCAAAAGTCATTTTAAACTTTCGGCCTATTTTTGGCTTTGGCCGAAATCAGAAAATCCTTTTAGGTCGGTCTCTAGAAAATTTTTGCACAGGTACTCGTGCATGCACTGGTAAAAAGAAAAGCAAATTCTTCATTTAATTAGTTTTTTTATCACATCGTTTAGTTGAAATTAAAATAAAATAACCTTTTAAATTATGATTAAATGTAACTTTTTAGATAATCTTCTAAGGTTTTTTTACTTCAATTTTGTGTTTCTTTCACCATGCTTCGTTTTCATTATCTTTTTTCAGAAGTTTTGAGCAGTTACTTTATGCAGCCAAGAAGGATCTCCAGAACGCTCTGACCGCTACTAGTGGAGTTACAGTTTTTGTCCCAACCAACCAGGCCATGCTTGCTATAGCCAATGTTTATCAAAACTACATCAACAACCAGTCACTGCTTAATATGGTACATATTTTTATTACATTTTTAGAAGGATAAAATAAATTAAAATATTAACAGATTAATTATAAAAAGTAGTGTTCAAAATAATAAAATCCTTTTCCATAATATCGGCGGCATTTCCATAGCAAATACGATAAGTGGGTGTTATGAAAACTACTTTTAGAATTAATCTGTAATGGAGGAAAGAACTTTTTAATTTTGATCCCACCAGTTTTCCAACAGCTCATTTAAAAAAAAAAAATTAGCCTGCTCTCTACTGCACTGACATGCAAAAAACATGTATCTCTGTAATTGAAAAACGAGCACCGTCTTAAATACGTAGTCTTCCTTACTTTTTGTTGTTATTATTGTATTGTTCATCCTTCACGTGCTAAAACGACTAAGGCTTTGACTTGATTAGAAGCATTGACTTGAGATGTACTTTTGTTTTAAATTGAAGATTTATTGCTCGATTTGTCACCTTTAATCTCTCTGCTCTGCTTATTTAATCCAATGTTACACGACTTAGTCAAAACGACTGGAAATAGACCAGGGTGCCGTAGATGGCCAGCAGTGATTCCTGTGTCTCACCCTGCTCTTTTTGCTTTCCACGGTGCAGGAGAAGTTGTAATTTATATTGTGTCAATGTGATACCGCCTGCAGGAGTCACTCTCTGGGTTTCATGGCAAAGTTTGCCTTTTCTTTTGTCAGTTGAATTGCAAGGTTAACGAGTCCCTTCCACCCGGGTTGCAGGAATTTTTTTTTTGTGTTGCTTGTTTAGGCTTTTGCTGAGTATTTTATTCCAGTCCATAAGCTTGGGGTTGTATAACATTATGTCTACAGGTGTAGATTTTTATTTAAAGTTCAAATTCAAACAAATCCATATACCGTATTTATTGGCGTATAACACGCCCCCGCGTATAATACGCACCTCAATTTAAGAAGTAAATTTCAGGGGAAAAAAACTTAACATTATTTTGGCGTATAACACTCACACATCATTCGCCCTATTTTTTTCAGGGATAAAAAGTGCGTATTATAAGCCAATAAATACGGTCATAATATCACTTGCATTAGTTTTCACGTTCGAAAATGTGCAATTAATTCCATAGTTGCCGCCTTCATACTAATAAATAATCTCTAGATAAGATTATTACGCTGTCATTTTAAGTATTAAATTTCAGGGTAGCTAAACAAATAGTGTTAGCTTTTGTAAACAGTAATCGTGATTTTTGCTGATGTTACCCCCTAATGCCTGATATTGATTTTTTCCCTACAGCAAAAGAAGAATTTTTCATTTTACCAATACGTTTTGTTTATATTATTTGTTCATACGTCATCGTGTAACATAGAAGCAATTCCTAAATGCATTGAGAGAACTTTTTTCTGGTTTAGATCCTGGAGATGAGTATCTTACAACAAGGTCAAACCATCAACCTGATGGACCATTATGGAAATTATGAGTCTTACAACACCGCTGTATCAAGATACAATGGGCGTCTGATTAAAGTGTATAGTGAAGGCAATGGTTAGTAGATGGCACGTTAAAGTGTATAGTGAAGGCAATGGTTGGTAGATGGCACGTTAAAGTTTATAGTGAAGGCAATGGTTGGTAGATGGCGCTCACTTTAATTTTGAGTGTTTTTGTGTTTCTTTTGATTTTGTTATGCTTCGAAATTTTTCTGTGCTGCCCATTTCGGTAATTTCGCGCCCAACATCCATACGAGTAAGCATGAAATAAAAAAAAAACATTAAACATTTTTACATTGTTTTAACAAAAATGTCTTTTTTTCTTTTTAAACGGAAAGAAAATATTTCTACTTAAAATATGTGATATCAAATCATGTATACATTAAGAATTTTGCTTAAAATTTTAAGAGTTGTCCAATATTTTCATAGATTCAAAATACAATTTTAAAACTTAATCTAACAAAATTTAATGAAATATTAATGTGTTCATTATAATGTCAAGAATTGATGTTTCCATTTTAAGATACTTGGGTAGAAGGTGGCTATGTGAAAGCCAGGGTCATCAAGCCGGACATCGGTGTGACCAATGGCGTAGTCCATCAGATTGATGCCGTCTTCGGCGTACCAACGCGAGACATTGTCTACACAATCTACTGTGAGGATTGGCTTGTGTAAGTATTGCAAATAATAAAATGATGAACTATTGTCTTACAATAAATGAGACATTAGCTTGTGCTGAAAATGCATATTTATAAACAACATTTTTTGTAAGATCTCTGCTTTGACATTTTTTTTCCAAAACAACAATGTTTTAAAAATGAGAGAAATGATTTAAGTTTATTTAAAAATGAGTAAATGTTATCCTTAGGAATGTGATTGAGTATATTACATTAATATTTTTTTAAATGTTTTTTTTCTAATTACATAATCAAAATTTAAGTTAAAAAAATTTTGATAATTATAATATTTAAAATAAATGGGCAAGTTGGTATTCATATTTTGTAAATTACAAGAGTTACATTTCTTTCGTTGATGTTTTCTTAGTGTAAATATTTTTTAAAAATACAAACATTTAGGGATTATCTTAAATATTTATTCTCCTTGTTAGGATCAAATAACTGCATTGATCTTTAAATGGTGTATTTTCTTGTTTATTAATGTCAAATTATGTTGATATATTTAATAATATATGTATACTTATATATATATATACTGTAGATTAGGCGTACACTTTTCATAAGCAGATACTCAGAAGTCGATTATTCTGTCGTTTCACAATTAACCTACCTTTCTGGAAGATTACTTGCCATAAATTTAAGTAGTTAATTAACTAATTTAAAAAAAAATATATAATTCTTGCAGTAATGGTTAAAAAATTATTTCAAATGAATAACCGACTGCATTTTTTTTTATTCCTGCAGTAATAGCCGAAAGATCTTTTCAATTTAATAACTATTTTTGCATTTTGTTAGTTTTAAATAATCAAAATTTATTTTCTGAGTGCCATCCGCATTTTATTTTGTTATACTAGTTCGACGTACATCCAGCTCCGGTATGTAGGACTGGATACGTACTTGAGGGACCCAACATTGACGAAAAACAGAGAATGTCCTTTAAGTGCGAGTGCCCAAGCTGGCAGTTCTGCACCAAGTGTTGGCCTCACAAACACGAACCAAAATGGTCAATTTGGAGGCCACTGTGGAGACGGTCCGCAAAGGTTAGTGGTGGATATTTCATGAAAAAATGTGTTGTTTTTGTTCTCTTTACGAGAATTATAAATAATATTATTATCTTATTAGCATTAAATAATTTTTGTTTGCTTCTGACATATGCACTAATCTTTTCTAATGTCTTTCAATACTTGACTGTTTTGTGACAATCAATAATTTCTTCATTTTACGTTATTTTACAGTTTTTGATTCTTAATAACATAATAATATATAGTTTTTTTGTTTTTTTTTTTAATAAACTTTCTTTTGTTCCAGATGTGAGTTTACATTTTTTGTACCCAATGGAACGGCTATCGACAATTTTGCCCTAACACCATACGGGAGACAAATCATGAATGATCCTGCGAGGTGGAGATGGGTAAGTTGGTTTTGGGGGTACTCATTAATATGTCTACGCCGGGCTAATCCGAGACGATTAACGAAACTATAGATGAGTAGCTCATACACTGATCTCTGTATAATTATGCATAATCAAGACTGATGATGGTTAAAATAGTATACCCCATAAAAGTCTGAAACATGGTTTTGATACCTTTGATACCGTTTGCCATCAGACCCTTTACAAAGCTCTTGAAAATTACTTTGGGGTTTCTGGTTCAGTTTTGGCTTTATTTGTATCCTACTTCTCCAATTCAATGTGGGCGGTATCTTTGTATATCTGTCTTTCCGGTTGGTCAGACTTGAGGACGGAGTGCCACAGGAGTCCGTTTTGGGTTTCGCCTTATTCACAATGTATACCAGGCAACTTCTGCTCGTGTTGGATGGAGCATGCTGTTGAGAGCCAGTCATTCGCAGATGACATGCAACTATATAAGCATACCCATCCTTCTGTTGTAAATTCTGTTATCCACACCTTGCAGAAGGGCTTTGGTGAAGTAAAGTCATGGATGGCTCTTAGCAAATTAAAGATAAAAGATGACAAAATGGAAGCTCTCTCCATTCACAATCATGAATCATCCTCTAGCTCAGCCCTCCCCAATCTCGTTTCATGTAAATAGCTCCATTATAGTTTTCACATCATCTGCTAGGAACCTTGGTTACATTCTTTCTGACAACATGTCTCTAAATAATAATATCTATCACATTGGTCACTCAGCGTACACAGCTATCCGTCAGATCAGCTCCGTCCGCCCCTACCTCACTGTCAGCTCAACAAAAACACTAGTCTGTGCTCTTGTTCTCTCTCGTCTAGAATATTGTAACTCTCTTCTGTCAGGCTTAGGAAAACATTACATAGATACAATGCACAAAGTTCAAAACTCAGCTGCTAGGTTATTTCGAAAGGAAAAAAAAACATGATCATGCCACTTCACTACTTCTCACACTTTCATTGGCTCCCCCACATAGACACGCATTGATTACAAGCTGTCTTTACTCTGTTACAACCTTTTCTCTGATTCCTGCCCTTCCTACCTTACTGGATTTCTAACTGTCTATTCACACCTTCGAAACCTTTGTTCCTCCGCAGACTCGCGTATTCTTTCTGTTCTCAGAACGCGCACCAAAACGTATGGTGAACGATCTTTCTCTTTCTGCGCCCCCAAACAATGGAATTCTCTCTATCCGTATTATGCTTACAATACAGGCATTAAAAACTTCAATCAAAACACATCTCTTTAAACTCTACTATTCCGACTGATTCCCCCTATTTCCGATAAACGACGCAACTGGTTGCCGTCCATGGCTTGATATGTAAAAGATCTGAGGTGGGTGGTGTGAATATAATTTTCTTTTTCTTTTTATATGGCTGTTTTAAATTTAAATAAATGCAATTTTATTTTTTAATGTCGTGATTATGTTTGATAATATTTTTTATGCACAGCGTAGTGAACCCAGTTCTACATTGGGCAACCGCGTTACATGAGATCACTAATAATAATAATATTGGAATTGAAACTAAAGCACATTTTTTTGTGGGATTAAAATTAAATGTTTATAAACGATGTAGCTTTGGACTTAATAGTAGCTCGTGCCAGAATAATAATACAAAAATTAAAAGCGGCAAAAGTCTGTTAAATACGTTATGTCAAAAAAGAATGCAAATAAATTTGAGATTTCGTTTTTTTTTGTTTTTTGTTTTTTATTAGCCAAGGCAAATTATCACATTATTCTTAATAGCAGGAGCTTCGCTTTATTTTAGGATTTTTGTGTATCTCTTTCGAAAATAAATGTATAAATAAATTTTAAATAGCTCCGCTGGTTTCTTCAGGCTACAGGGAGAGCATGTCTTTCATCCAACTTTTTTAATACTTTCAAATTCAGTTATATAATACAGTATCCACACTCCTAATGATCCAACCTTATTTTGTAAAGAAGCGTTGGATTTGATCAATTAGATATAGATAGATATTAGACAAACCAAAATTGGTAGAAATCTGACTTGTCTTGGAACTATTTTAACCTATTTGGGGACCAGAGGCGAAGCGAGGGCGTTTGGCACCCGGGGACAAGATTCGCGCCCGAGGACAAGATCAATTTTAAAGCGCCCCTTTCTTTTTTTCAACTCTCAAACCCATTATTTTTACCAATAATATAATATCAACGCACATTTTGGCGCCCCTAACTAGCAGGCGCCCGGGTACATCTGCCCCCCACCTCACTACGCCTCTGTTGGGGACCAATGATCCTTAACGATTTTCAAGGTACAACTATTCGTATGCTTGATTGCAACAGAACCTACAATGAGCTAAAATACCATGCAACTTAGAAACTTTTAAAGTGGTTAATGTGCTATTTGTGGCCGTTTTGAAATTGTACGCTGTAGACACTTGTTGTTTTCAGTTGTTGAGGAGATTAGTAATCTACGGAGAAAAAATCTATGTAGATCAAATGGCTGCAGGTGCATCAAAGAGCTTCTACGCAGACAATGGAGAGGAAATCATTGTACAAACTGACTCAAGGAGTAACATTCCCAGTGGACAGAGAAGTGAGTATAACGTACCATGCAACATAAATAATTAATAATATGTATTAATAAACGCCCCCAAAAATGCATATTTATCTTGGTTCTCATTAGTTACAAATACATATTTATAACCAAGGATAAAGAGATATAAACAGCGGCGTCCCTTCTCTGCCTAAATATATCTAGTATTGTGCTATATCGGCGTTCTAGCGACAGGAAATGAACAGAGTAATAGAAGCCACTGGGGAACACAGCCATATGTTAAATATTCGTGCAACAAAGACACATACGAATAAAGATGAAGACCAAATGCAGGCAAATAAATTTTAAAATCTTCATTTTAACCAATGCCAGACATGGTTTATATATTAAAATTATAGATCGAAAAAAAAATCAACTGAGAGAAGAGATGTTTAAGGCGAGCAGCTGGTAAAATGAGAAGAGACCAGTTTTCTAATAAGAAAATATGACAAATGGTTGGCTTACACAAATGAGCCAGTACCGGTTTAAAAGCAAAATAACTGCCATGTGCGCCTAGTAAGAATCACCCCCCCCCCTCACTTTGTCTGCATTGCATACCTGCCAACAATAGCAGAAAGTCGGTTTTAGAGCTAGCCGTAGATTAAATTTGTTATTCTGAACACACTTAGTCCACCACAGGAATCTTCTGCAAGATTCTCACCTTCTGTCAGAGCGCCAAATGTACACGCCACTAAGTCTCCCCGGTAATACCTTATACGAAGAAGGAGATGAATATAAGCCATAGTAAAAGAAGAAGATAAATTAAATATAAACCACAATAATAAGAAAAAGATAAAATTAAACCATAATAAGAAGAAGAAGATGAATATAAACCATAATGAGAAGAAGAAGATGAAATTAAACCATAATATAAGAAGAAGATGAATATAAACCATAATACAAAAATAAGACGCAGATGAATATAAAGCATAATAAGAAGATGAATATAAACCATTTTAATGATATTAAATGACTATAAACCATAACAATAAGAAAAAAATGGATAATAAACATAATAATAATAAGTAAATGATTATTAACCATAATAATAATAATATGATGAATATAAACCTGAATAAGAGGAAGATGAATATAAAGCATAACAACAGTAAACGGATTGTGAGTGAACTCCCCTGATTTATTCTCATTGAAGTGAGAGAAGTTTTTTTATTGTTAGATTTTTTGGTGGAGTTGTGGTCATTCATTATAAAAGTTACTTTATGTTTTATACAATGAGATTAAACTCTCTCTATTCTCCCCCACCCCCCCAACTCCAGTTGCCTACATCGTGTTTGAAGGCATAAGAGCTCAAATCATCCACTCTGACATCGGGGCCACCAATGGCGTTGTTCACATCATCAGTTCATTACTATTCGTGCCAGAGGACCTCGGCCGTGACATTTCTCCCCCGACAAGTTCAACTGAGGATACAAGTACGCCATATAATGGAAAAGAAGATTGCACAGCGGTCCCATTAGCATTAATTTGTAGCCTACTGACGTTTATTGCATTTACGTGATAAGTTTTTCCTCTAGGTATTTTGTTAAACAGAAATCAGTTGTTTGTTTTTTTCATTTCATTCAATTGATTTCGTCTCAGTTCTATGTGTTCACTGAAAAAAAATATAATTCCTTTATTGCTTTATTATTACTGAAATGGAGCCGACAAGTGAATGAGAATTGCAATGTATGAATAAAGTTATAAACTGCAAGTCTACTATATTATTACTCTGGATGTGTTAGCAGTTGTGTCATATTTTATACTTTAGGTAATGACGGGCTTAAAAATGTCCTCTACGTTTTTATGTTCATGGCTTGACAATTTTCGACAAAATCTCGATGTCCATAGTCTCTATAATTTTACTTTTCCACTTTTTTAAGGTTTTGGGATATTACTAACATACTTATGCCTTTTTATCCCACCTTTATTTCCATTCATCTCAGTCCTGTGCTTTCTTTTCAAAGTTGCTTCCAAGTGGACCCCACACTTGGTGTTTCTGCTTCTAGCTGCGTCGTCATATTTTCTTTCTTTCGCCTTCCTCTCTTTCTTTTCCCCATGGATCCCGTGATTGTCATTGTCTTAATATGTTTTCTGGGTGTGTACGAGAAGCGTTCCCTATCCGCCTCGATCTTTTCCCTTTGACGTCTTCAGCAATGATCTCTTGGTATGTCCTTTCCAGTAAGTCTTTGATGTTAAGGATCTACTTATGGGTATACTAATATAAATGTACACATTGTTTGTCGAGATCCCTTAAAAATATATTTGTAAAAATTGGTATAACATTATTTTAGAGAAAGTAAACATTTCCTTTTCACAACTGTAATATTATCAGCTTTAAAAATAGTTTTAACAAACAAACTTAACCATCATCTTTCCTCCGCTGGAAATGTGTTTTTGAACAAAGTTAAATACATGATATCATTAGTTTAAAAAATAAATGTATATATATTAATCCAAAGTGTGAAACATAATTAGCCGATGAGATATTTCTATATTTATCAAATACGCTTATCTTTACACTGGCGTAATTTGTGGTCTTGGCCAAATCTAAATATACCAACCCCATCTCCCCCAACAATAAATATTGTATTAAGCTTTAAATAACCATAAATAAAAGAATCCCAGTGATTTTAACACCATTATGTAGATACCGCACCACTTTTTACACTCCCTTATTGTAAACAAACATTATAATGTCCCACCCTAGTTTTTCCACGAAATGTACTATATTTTCTGAACAATATATATTTCAATGCTTTTAAAATATCTTTTTTTCTTCCTTTTTTTTTTTTTCTTAAGTTAGAGATTTTAATTTAATATATGCGTCCTGATTGTTGTTTTTCTTTTCTAACAATCTCGATTCCACGACAATGTGTTTCGTTTCTTTAGACTGGAGCTAAATATGTTGGTTTTGATATTCATGTATTAACGACGTATTATTACACCGACAATCTGCTGTTTTGGGCTCGGTATAGGGACATATTTAAATGGTTAGTTTGTTGAACTGGAAATTTACATTCAGTTAACTAAATATTTTCGGTGCAGCACTCCATGACTATAACAAAACTAGGAAGTCTATTTTATCCTCATATGTGTGCTAAATGACTTGGTAACACATTAAGAAATACAAACCAAATTCAAATGCAGAAAACAAAATAGTAACATCGTGAAACTAAAACAACAAATGGAAATATATCCTGGCAGGGGTCAATTCGTATACCTCTGATTAGAATGACATCAATTAGCCATGGTAGGTGTCAATTCCTATTAGTCTTATTGGGATAACACCAATTAATTAGGCATGACTGTTGAGTTTTTCACCTGGAAACGACAAACAAACAAAAAAAGAATTATCTGATAGCACCATTCCTAAGTTACCTTGACAGATGTTGTGTGAATTTTTGTATATATTTCGAGGACCTGGTAAGAAGGTGGTGGGTGCAAAATTCATTGTCATAATCTCATAAACATAATTTAAACTACTTATAATGCTTTCCTGTCTCCCTGGGATATCGTACTTACCTACCCACCTGGTTTAAATAATCTTCTTCCCAACTTAATTCAGTAATATCCTACCAAACATTTCAATAATCACCTACTGACCTGGTTTTAGGACCATGTCAGCAGCCTCAAATCTGCCATAGACGTGACTCATGTCTTATCAATGTAGGCACCAGGCGCTGTGGGTATCAGCGATCATCCTAACAGCCTTTATCATTGCTGGTTAAGTTGTGAATGACGTCATCTCTGTGCTTCTCACTGATGGAGATTAACTTGTGTCCGTGGATGTGAATGGCGTGAAGATCCGGCTTTTAAAATTTTGAAGATATAGCTTTAAAAAACAAATCACGTAATTATCATCAATTTTTTTTTAAAAATAGCAATAATACTTAAAGTTCAAAATGACGGAAATGTTTAGTTACATCTTGCAATGAATGATAATTTCTTTTCATCAAATAATATTCAGTTTAAACTAGATTATCGTGATCCGACAAATTTGTTTTTGTTTTTAAATTAGTAATTAAAATATGTCGACATGTTCGTGCAATTAAGAATAAAGGGGAAGACCATTGCTGAATGTTAAAATGGAAACAGGCAGTCAACGTTTGAGTCGTACACTTATTACCTTGATGGTAAAGTGATGAGAGATTTTTTTATTTTAATAAAAAAAAGATGTTCAAAATATAACTGTCACAAAAGCGTGTTACAACATACCAGTATTAAAATCTGGAGTTTACTTTTAATGTAGAGCTTATATTAGAGGTGGCATGAAGAAGTTTTAAAAATATCAATATGAAAATTATATATTAAAAATATTTTTTTAAAATCAAAGTTGACTATTGTTATTTTATTTTTCTTAAATTATCCAAAATTCAATTTTTGTTGACTCATCATAAAATGTACCCTCCCAAACCCCCCCCCCCTATTTTTTTTAACCCCTCTAGGTTAAAAAAAAAATTGAAAATATTATCCACTCACTTAAACATAGTTGAAATGGTCCCTAGAAGGGAGGCAACAAAACAAAAACTACATTTATTCAGATTTACATGCTTATCTGCCTTATATGTTAACTTAACAGAAGCAGCACTTGTTGCATACAAGCTCTCAGTAAGTACCCATCATTCGTTACTAAAACTGTCGGTCACAATTAATACTGCGACAGTACTATAACTCTCTGTCACAATGGATACTGCGTCAGTACTAAAACTGTCTGTCACAATGGATACTGCGGGAGTAATACCCGATTTTAACCCAACAACTTAGAAAGAACAATATTCCCCCCCCCCCCCCAATCCCCTTTCTAATAACATCAAATCAACATAATTAATTTTTCACAGATTCATTCCTGTCGAAGAACTCACTATTGACATCCATAGATCATGAAATATGATTAAAAATGGCAGATTTAAATCATACAGAGATTTACTGCTGAAAGTTTGAAAGTACCATTGTTTTGGTTTATTAAATTAGCACTACAGACTCACACTATAAAAAAAAAAAAACAATTAAACACATTTTTGATTTCTTTAACAGTTACTTTAATCTAATCCCCTCACCCCCATTCATTCCATGTGATAACATTTTGTTAAGCGGATTAAATTATGATTTTTAACAAAACAAGTAAACCTTCTGTAGGATAAACTTGTGTTTCTGAAGTTATTCTGATCTATATACGCTTAAGGTAACTGAAGCATCAAAGAACACTTGTTATATGAAATATGATTAAAAATGTCAGATTTAAATCATACATAGATTTACTGCTGAAAGTTTGAAAGTCCCATTGTTTTGGTGTATTAAATTAGCACTACAGACTCACACTAAAAAAAAAAAAAAACAATTAAACACATTTTTGATTTCTTTAACAGTTACTTTAATCTAATCCCCTCACCCCCATTCATTCCATGTGATAACATTTTGTTAAGCGGATTAAATTATGATTTGTAACAAAACAAGTAAACCTTCTGTAGGATAAACTTGTGTTTCTGAAGTTATTCTGATCTATATACGCTTAAGGTAACTGAAGCATCAAAGAACACTTGTTAATGCGTAGCTTCTCTGAGTCCATAGATGCAAGGTTAAGAACCGTTAATCTAAAGTAGAATAGTGTGTGTCCGAGCAGCAAAACTCATGGTCCAACACGTAAAATAAGTACAGTGCAGTCACGGTCGGGGTTGGGGGGGGGGGAATAATGTCTTTATTCTTGAACACAAACATCGAACATTCTTTCAAATGTTGGCCTAGATGTCTGAGATTGAGACTTGACTCCGTGATGGATACTACGACATAAGATTTCAAAAAAATATAAAATGTATGACTAATACTTCAAATTATCACATTTTTGTTAGGGCATTTGAATCAAAATTTATTATATAATTATCTACTAGTTATCACGTATAATTTTTCGTATAAGAATATAATCAAGTTGGCTGAAATAGGGTTTGTCTATACATTCCCTTAAAATGTACACCTAGTACCAGACAATTATAGACAGGAGTGATGGATATCTGTCAGTTTTTTTCTCACACTCCTATTTTTTCTTCCCCTATTTGCATCCCGACCCCATGGGATCCCACTCTTCATTAAATCCCGATCCAAGTTGGATATCGATCCCATTGGGATTCCTATTCCGTCGGTATTCTGATCCCGCTGGTATCCCTATCCCGGTAGGATCCCGACACCGGTGATATTTGCCCCCCCCCTTTCCCCCCAGGCCCCAAACAAAATGTTATAAAAAGTTCAGAAGCTCCTTTTGGATAATGATGGATATATGTGTCAAGTTTGGTCAAGATCCATCAATCCATGTAAACCGTATGTGGAAAAAAATCCACAAACAGACAGACATTCACTTTTATTTGTGTATGATAGATGACTAGCCAATAGATCCGGCGTTGCCCAAGACTGCCTTCTCTAGAAATAAACCTTTCATAATCCCACCGGGAACATGATGCCAACGAAAAACGTGATTCTAGAGGAGAGCGATATTCAAAAGTAAACTACAACCCTCTGGTAACACGATCTCATTGGGTAACGGGATCAAACAAGGATCGGAATCCTTTAAGTAAATGGGATCGGAGAAGAGGATCTCACCGGGAAACGGAATTACAACAGAAAATGTGATACCCCTGGGATTGGGATCCAGCGGGATCAGGATAACGACGGGTTAAGAAACTAATCGGGACCGGAATCTAACCGAGATCGGGATAGCGTGGGGGATCAGGGTCTCATCGGGAAACGAAATTCCACTGGGATTGGGAACCAAAGTGATCGGGATCCTACGAGGATAAGAACCCAACTGTATTGGAAAACTGACGGGATCAGGATCCCACCGGTCTCGGGATCCCACCGCAATAGGAATCCACTGGGATCGAGACTAAACCAGGATCGGGATACCGACGAGATCAGGAACACACCGGTGTTACGCACAGGCTTCTATTGTGAACAAATTAATCCCTTTTTAAAGTTATGGCTTGTTCCCACAGTGCACAACAAAGGACGATGCCATAGAGATATACAATAATAAATATACAACACGCAAAAAAAAATTGCCAATTACAATTAATAAGATTTAATTTAGTAATAATACAATTACACAACAATAGAAATATAATTACAAATCAATAACTTACAGAGTATCGGAAAATTTTGAACCGGTACACAACTCGTGCAATATGCCACTTAATAATGATGAAAGCGAATGAGCACACAAAGAATAATACCATTGTCTCGTAAAGTTAATAATATCTCTCTGAATCTCCGTCTCTCTCTGTCTGTAAGCACTGCCTTCCAGAAGCTATTCGGCATTTGTTTACGTTTCTCGGCAAATCGAGAACCTTCGACAAGAGTCTAGGAGACAGACCAACCATGTTCAATTGGTAGAAAGGTCGTATACACGATGCATCAAAGAGATAAGCCACGCCCATCCATGAACGTAGCATGTGTTAGGAATCTAATTTGGGTCAAGCAAAGTTTACGCACGGTGAAAAGAGTCATACACAACACTGGTATCTGGGCCCCCCTGGGATCGGGATTCCTTTGAAAAATGGGATCGTATTGGTAAATGGGATCCGGTTGGTATTTCACAAGGAAAGAAATGTTTACAAATTTAATTATAAATGTGTTTTCATTACAGACAAATTAATAATTTGGTGTTTTTTTTAGAATTGCGGTGTTGTTCTTGTTATTTTTTTACCTTGTGGTTAATTTCAATGCCAATTAAAATTCTGTAGCTGTTTTTTTTTTAATGCAATCCCTGGAAACGCGGAATATATTTCCCAATTAATAGTAAAAGCTATGTTAGTGATTTGTCGCTGTTTTACTGTAGCCACCATACAAAAGACTATGTGCTCGGAGTGGAATTTGAGCTAAGAAACATTTGTCTTACCACAGCGCTACAAATATATCTACTCCACAACCTTTTTGTAAAGACCAAGATAGCTCAGACATGCGGCCTTTTTAAAAAATAAGCATTTATTTTTTTAATTTTTTTTTTAGATTCTTTTTTTAAATTCTAAAGCACAATTTAATTAAATTTTATAATTCACTTGTATTTAACTTACATTTGTTTAAAGTAACTGAATTCCTCTCCATATTGCAGAAAAGAAGTGTGCAGCCTCATTATTTGTTTAAAGATGTGATGCATCACCTTAAACCCGTTCGCACGGCCATTAACCGTGGTGCACACAGCGCTGCTGTATGCTTGGCTCGATAAAAGTGTGAGAACTTGACATCGTTCTGAATGCTTTATTGAAAATAATGATATGTTTTGTTTTATTTCATCAAGAACATGAAATACGTCTACATATTTCTGTTCAACGGACTGGGTAAGTACAAATCTTATCAGAAAACATATTTTTTATAATGTTCCTCATCCTCCTCTTGTCCCTTAGTCTTTGGACAGTTGGGGCGCCACAGATGACATGTGAACCATCTTCCTCCATTCCTCTCTGTCTTCAGCACTACGCACTGCATCGCCCAGTGTTAGTCCTGTCCACTCTTTGATGTTATCCTCCCACCTTTTTCTTTGTCTTCCTCTTCTTCTCCGTCCTTTTGTGGTGCCCTGCAATATTTCTTAGGCAAGCCCTTGTTTCCTTGTTACGTGGACATACCATTGTAATTTGCGTTTTTTCACAGTCACCAGTAGGTCATCGTACTCCCCAATTGCCTGACGGACCCTTTCTTTTACTGTATCATTGGAGATATGGTCCCTATGGCAGATGCCAAAAATGCTTCTGAAGCATCTCATCTCCATTGCCCTTATTTTCCTTTCAAGATAGGCTGTTTATGTCCAGGATTCGCAGGCATACAGGAAAATTGAGAGGACCAATGAGCGCATCAGCCTGATTTAGGTGCTGAGGGCTATATTTTTGTCATTCTATATTTTCTTGAGCTTCTTTAGTGCTGTTGTAGTCTGCGCAATCAGTTCCGGCTTGGAGCCTTCTTCTGAGACTATTGCTCCTAGGTATTTGAAGCGGCCGACAGTCTCTAATCTTTCCTCCCCGACCTTAATTTCAGTGGTGATGCCTGCGGTATTATTTGTCATCAGTTTTGTCTTTTCGGCACTGATTAGCATGCCGTACGATGACAAGGTCTTATCGAGACACTTTACCAGGTTGGCTAGCTCTTCTTCGTTCCCAGCATGCACGGCTATGTCGTCCGCAAGAGTAGGTTGGTGATTGATCTGCTAACAATGCTGACTGTCCCTTCATGCTCTTCCAAGGCATCTGACATAATTCTCTCTATGAAGATGTTGAACAGGGTGGCGGAGAGCAGGCAGCATTGTCGTACTCCAACAGTGGTCTTGAACCATTCTCCGATGTTGTTTTTGAGGGAGACTGCACTGGTGGCGTTATCATACAGGTTGCATATCATGCATATAATGTTCTATAATTTTATTTGAATTTCCGGGTCGAACGGCCAAAAGTTCTTGTTTGGTAAATATGAAGAGATTGCGCCGCGTTTTTTCAACATGGCCGCCATCTTGGTTGACAAGACATGTGTAAAGGTCAAGAATAGTGTCAACCAAGATGGCGGCCGATAAAAAAAAAGAAGTGCAAAGACAAGTGTTGTAAAAAGGGCGTGGTTATGAAGAATGTGTTCTTTAAACTACTACCGAAAAATAGGAAAATAAGCAATTTTACAAGAAAATTTTATTTAAAAAAAAACAAAACACAAATATAGTGTGTTTTTACAAAAATTGTCTTTTTTTTAAATATAAATTACACATTTTTTTCAAAAAAAAATAAATTAATTGATTTTTGTCTTTTTCGGGACAAAATTGCCTATTTGTTTTTTAAATTTTACATTTTTTGGAACTTATTTTTGTTCTGGTTGAAGGCCTCATTTCTAAGCCTAACCTGAAATCTAAACTTGACCTGAACCCAGTGGCGTAGCGAGGATGTTTGGCGCCCGGGGACAAGATTCGCGCCCAGGGACAAGATCCATTTTCAGCGCCCGTTTTTCTTTTTTTCAACTCTCAAATCCATTATTTTCATCAATAAAATAATATCAAAGCACATTTTGGCGCCCCTAACCAGCTGGCACCCGGGGACATCTGTACCCCCCTGCCCCCCACCACGCTACGCCTCTGCCTGAACCCTAAATCTATCCCTAAACTTTACCTGAAAACTAAAAATCTCCGTTAACCTATCTTAAACCCTAAACCTATCCTTAAACCTAAACCTAACCCTAACCCTAAAAATAACCCTAAACCGCTAATCCTCAAGTCCCAAGTAAAAAAAAAACGTTTACGGCCACAATTCTACAGTGACACATTTTGTAAGACAACTGTAAAAATGACGGAAAACGACATTCATTCGGCGTATTAATATTAATAGTATAGTAATATATAAAAAAATAACTTTCCAAAAATAAACAAAGGGGAGTGAATCCGACACGGAATCTTATATAAACACGCACAAGACGTCATGACACCAATTCTCTGCCTTGACCTACTGGGTCTCATTGAGTCTAAAATTAAGGCATCAATCCACCAAAAGACACGTTTTCCCTAACATTTCCATACTCTGTAGTCCTAGGCATTATTTGACGATTTCTTGCACAGCCTATGAATTATTTGGCTAAGTCACGCAGCCACTACGAATTATTTTGCTAATTCATTTAGTCTCTACGATTTCTTTGACTAAATCCTTTAAGATGTATATATAGCTAAGTCACGCAGCCCCTGCGAATTATTTTGCTAATTCATTCAGTCTCTAAGATGTATTTGAGTAAAACCTTTAAGATTTATATATCTAAGACACTCGTTACATACGAATTATTTGACTTAGACATTTTTACCACATACGAATTTTTGGACTAAGTCACTCAACCCTAAGAATTATTTGACTTAGCCCCTCATCTCTTATGAATGGCGACTTCTAGTTTTGTTAGTGCCATTCAACGCTTATTGCAGAATTTCCAAAAGCAACAGTTATCATGACTTTAAAATCATGTTAATTTAGCCAAATATTTCAGAATTTTAAAATCATCTTGATTAAACGATAGTGCTGTGTTTATACTAGCCAACATTTGTTATATTTTCTATGTTTTTATTTACAACAATTAAACATTAATTAACTATTCCTAGTACACACTTTGTAGATGAGGTGGACTTTCAGCTTGCGTCCTGAACAAACTGTACACTAACACACACTCTCTGACTACAGTCCATGCGCATGCGCGCTGTTATACCTAGCTGGCTATTGGGACGGTCTAGTCCGCTAGTCCACAATAGCAAATAGCTCCTCACCCTCCTCATCCTCATGTCCCTTTGTCCTTGGACCGTTGGGGTGCCACAGATGACATGTGAACCATCCTCCTCCATTCCTCTCTGTCTTCAGCACTATGCACTGCATCGCCCAGTGTTAGTCCTGTCCACATTTTGATGTTATCCTCCCAGCTTTTTCTTTGTCTTCCTCTTCTTCTCAGCTCCTCTTGTGGTGCCCTGCAATATTTCTTTCGCAAGCCCTTGTTTTCTCAATTAAACAGTAGCTATCATGACTTTAAAATCATCTTTATGAAACGATAGCTATCATGACTTTAAAATCATCTTGTTTAAACAACATCGATCATGACTTTAATATCGTGTTAATTTTTAAAAAAAAACAGCTATGATGACTTTAAAATCATGTTTATTAAACAATAACTATCATGACTTTAAAATCATTGTCATTAAATCAATGTTATCAGAAAATTAAAATCATTTTTACTTTTTTTTATCTCAAAGCTCAAGTCTTTTGTGATAATAAAGTACTGGACAAAAGTTCAGTGCATGAAGGCGAGTCGTTTACCATCAGCTGCGGTCATCTTCACGTGAATGGGCCTGTTCTGAATGAGACGTATTTATCTTTGTATATATGCAGGGTAATTGATGGCAGGAAGTTAATTCTCCTGAGACTATTGCAGGCTTTTAAACCTCCCATTTTAATAGTAGGTTATGATCAATACGCTTTTTAAAAAAGAAATCGCATGACACATCTTATTTATTCGTAATGTATTATTCATCTTATTAATACGTAGTCACAGCTATGAATACGTAGTCACAGTTTTAGTAGATTCCTTTATCTACAGGTTAAATGAAATCAATTAATCTCTATCATTCATTAATATTGTATTATGTCTTTAAAAATACTTCATAAATCGGAACTTTGCGAATAATAAATCCAGCACTGTAAAATGTTTCATAAAGGTAATATTTGAATTTTTCCCCTAAATTAAAAGTGAACATAAAATGGATAAAACATTTGAACACTTGTATGTTACCAGAATTTTAATAAAGTCAATATTCTACACGTTGTTTGTGACCACGGAATGTCTCTTCCAGGGTTGTCTTCCCTAGACTGTAACCATGTCCTCCAGACATTAACTGTAGTGTTGCATCCTCTAGACTATAAAAAATGGCTTTAATGATCTATACATAAGAACTCTCTAAACTCAACAACTGTGTTGAAATCTAGACTGCTACTCTTACTGCAACAAGGCGGTTCTCTACTCTTAGGTTGTAACTCTGACATTGAGACTGTAACATTCTAAGGGTCATAAAATTCTAAGTGTCCAATCATTCTTAACATTACATGTGTCAATAATACTAAATATGATAACATTCTATTTGTCAATAATTCTTAGTTTTTATTTCCTTTTTTGTAGCATAACATTCTAAGTGTCATAATATTCAGTTTTTATTTAGACATGAAGAGTTTCAGAACCTATATGTATTAATTCCCTTTGATATTGCATTCCAAATGTGAATCAGTAAAAAATATTCAACTATCTTTAATTGCATGTCACTTAAGAAACAAGAAGACGGGAATTGTCACACAGCCTGCAGCTTATCTGATTACGCATTAAAAATAAGCTGCCAAATAACTGTAAAGCATGCACGGGTGGATCACCAGGGGGAATACCTATGTACTTTAACTATTGATCGTATCGATGATGATAATGAGCATATAAAGTACAGCGGCTCGTCCACACTCATTGTCCTGAAAGGTGAGTTCCTGTACGTCTTCTAGGCGGGTTTGTCTGTCTGTCTGTCTTTGTCTTACAGTGAAAATGTGTCATTTTTTTGTCTTAGAGTTAATGTCTGTCTATATTTGTCTTTCTGGATATTCGTGTCTGTATTTGTCTTATTGCGAATGTATATTTATATATACATATATGTGTGTGTATTTATATTAAAGATTATGTGTTTCATTATTCGCCTTCCTACGGATGTGTGTTTGTATGTTTAACTGTGAATAGGTTAAGTGATTTTTAAAATGCATCATAGCAAATATGTTATATGTGATTTTCTTTTACCATAAATCTATTATTTGTTTCTCTTTGTCTTAATAAGAATCCGTTATAATGGTTTGTGTTTATTTTCACTGAGAATCTTTTATTTTGTTCTGTTCCGATTACAATGTGAATCTAAATAATTGGTACTAATTATTTTTTGAGTATTTCAAAAATATTCTAGTCATCCCATCTTTCTATTTATGCATTGTTAATTTAATGTTTAATTAATTAATGTGTTAAAGAACGAAACATAAAAATCGCACATCTATACATAATTCTACTTTATTGCAGTTGCGATTTTTATGTCGAAAAACAGTTAAAATCTTTAGGTGTTATTGTTCATTAAATAAGTGTAAACCTAAATTCAAATAAATTGCCTCATATTTTATTTACAGAACCTATAACACCTTCTGAGTCGACTTCTATTTCAACCTTCTTAGGTATGTTTATAAGAGGCTTTTCTTATTTTATTGGAGTTTAAACATTGCTTATGCCACAATTGTTTTAACGTTTGGCGGAAAATTATATATATATATATATATATATATATATAAGTTAATGTGATGGCTTTGTCCTTTGTTTTACATACAATCCTTCAAGTTTTATTGTAAACATTTCATTGAACGTTTTTAATTGTCATTAGATCATAAATATTATCGGACAATATTTTATTTCTTTTTAATATCTACTTTCATGAGAACAATGTATATTTTTGAAAATGTTAATTACTAACACGTTATTACGGTATTAATTTTTGTTGAAATTTGATCAATTTAAAATAAAATATTATTCTTTTTTTTTAATTCTTGCATAATTTATTTCTTTAGTTCCAGAAACAAGCCATGAAATCATCAAAACAGAAAATCCGAAAGGTGATTACAAGACTCCATGTATTTTAATCATAATCCATAATCAGTACGGATTATACTTCTCATCGTGTCTTTTGCATAAATCAGTTCTCACAATCTTAGTTATGGATGCGTTTATAGAATTAAATAATTAAATTGAATGATTTCATTCATACTTTTTCCTTAAAACACTCGGTGAAGTAAAACTGTTAAATATAATGTCACTGGAGCATGCGTAAAATGAGTAAATTATTATAATGCGTTCGAGCACAAAAATATCAGTCTCATTTGTGCCGTTAGAAACGTGATCGAGATATTTGTATGTACTACTCTAGGGTTAGCACAGAGCGGTTCTTGTTTAAGATAAGGCCCAAGTTAAATTTCAAAACAAGAAGACAAGACTACTTTCTAGTTGATGAAATTAACGGTTAACAATTTATTTCAGAAGTCACCACCGAAGAAAGATCAACAGCGACCAGCAATTTCGGCCAAATAATTCCCTCAGCCCTGTGTCTCATGCTGATATCTTGGTCTCAAAAATGGCAAGGCAATCTGATTGCTGGCTGAATATACCCGTCAAGGAAACGATATGGTTCTTGACTTGGAATATTCTTATTTTGAACTGTTTAATATTAAACATCAAACCAAAATCAGATTTACATGACTTTTCGTGAACAGTTTTTTTATTTTTTAAAAACTGAATTACAATTGAAAGAAAAAGAAATAATATCTACTAAGCAATACATATGGCGTTTATTTTTTCCAAATTTATTTTGAAATTTACTATTTGATCACAGAATGTAACATAGTTCTTTTAACAATTTTCTTTTAATAAGACTAAACGTACACTATATTGTATGATAATTGAATACAATAAAAAGCATTAAGAAAAATAACATTTGTTGTTAATGTAATATTTGTCTGTGCATATATGTTTGCCGAACAGCTGTTTTTACTCAAGTACATACAATTTAAATAATGATTTTTTTAAAATATGTATTAAAGGGCATGAAAGCTATAAAATATGTTTAAATTTATGCTAATAACTAAACGTACACAAATTTCTACCAAAAAAAAAGTGACTAGTGATAATGATAATAATAATTTCTAATTTCTAATACAGTAATATTTCTAATTCAACATGTTCTGTAATGTCACAAAAAATAAAAATTAGCTTATGATGTGGCTTCTGATGTTCACATATTTTGGCACATGTCGCTGTCGTTGTCTATGTTTTCCCTCTCTCTGTCTCTCTCCTTCTTTCTCTCTTCCTCTCTCTCACTCTCTCTCTCACTCTCTCTCTCTCTCTCTCTGTCTTTCCCTTTCTTTCTCTCTTCCGCTCTCTCACTCTCCCGCTCTCTCTCTCTCTCTCTCTCTCTGTATAAATCTCTCTCTGTCTCTCTGAACCGGATTTAAATTTTAAAGTGTTTGAAATTATGCCACTTACTGATTTTCTGATATTTCTAGTAGCGAAATGTATTCCTGACCCAGACAGCCATTGACACTAGCGGACATCTCATGACATGTAGATTTAACATAGCTTGTTATATGCCCTTCTATCTTGTTTTTTCTTGGCGCGACGTTGAATGCGTTCCAAGGCAGCAGCTGAGTCAACCAAGGATGCGTTTTAAAACCAAATATTTTCGTTAATTTTCTTAACGATTCTTTGGTTTGGCTTCAAGGACTGTGTGGACACAGGGTGCTTCCAAACAGATCTAATGGTTGGCTGTTCTATATCTCCTGCCACCCTGCAAATATTATTGTTGTCATTGGAATCAAGTCTATTTGAATAGGTTCAGCACGATAAGTTGGCAAGAATAAATGTTTTTCTAATTTAGAAAAATTTGCGTTATCGATTCACCAAGTTTTATCGCAATCGGATGAATGGTATAGAAATGCAAATTATAATTATATAAATAATAAAAGGGTGGGAAAACAAAGTTAGGGCCCCCGGCCACAAACAGAATATTGTAGAACTGTTGTATTACTTCAGAAACCTACTTATTATGTCACACACACAATTTAATGTCACTATTTGTTTTTTATTAAAAATCCATCCATCCATGTATTGGCTCTGTTTGAAATTATAGTTGAATAGATTATATAGGAAAAGGCGAACATAGGGCCCTTGGCTTAAAATTGAATATTTTAAAACGGTTGTAATAATTTTGAAACCCTTGCGGGCGATTGCAAAACATCTCACTAAAGTTTTATCGCATTCTAGAAAAGGTATAGGAGCTCATACGGAGATTTTTTTAAACAGTGTTAATATAAGGAAAAAAACGAATTAAGGGCCAACGGCTCAAAAGGGAAATTTTATAAGGGCTGTAATGACTCATGGTTAAATTCATGGTTATGTGAACAACAACTCACAAAAGTTGTGTCGCAATCGCATGAAGGGAGTAGTAACGCATACGAAACATACATACATACACACAGACATTTATTTATTTATTTAAGCATAGATGTTATCTCTAAGATTCTATGGATTCTTCAATGTGAGCATTCAAAAAAAGGGGAAGAGTTGTTTTTCTTGCAATTTACAAAATGTTTCCCTGTTATATATATATATATATATATATATATATATATATATATATATATATATATATATATATAGACACCAAGAGAAAAAACGGGAGAGTCACATTTTTTTTTTTTATATATATATATATATATATATATATATATATATATATATATATATATACATATGAAGACCACAAGGGAAAAAACGGCAGAGTCACATTTTTGTTGTTTTGAGATATTCGATTTTTAAAGTTCAAAACCATGCAGATTAAAAATGTGTAAACAAAATTTAATTTTTAAAATGCATTTCACAAGAGTGTCCATTTCCCTGAGATATTAAATAGATAAAGTAATTCAAACTTGAATATAACATGATTTATTTCATTATAGTAGAGAGTGGGGTCAAAATGGACTCTGCCGTTTTTTCCCTTGTAGTAATTTATCAAGGTTTGATCATTGATAAATATCTATTTAAAACTATTTTTATAAGTAAATTTTCACATTTTGGGGTCACTGGCAAATTACGTCACGCTTAGAGGGGGTGGGTTGAGAATATGCGACACTTTGTGACAGGGGGAAAAGGGGGGGGGGGTCAAAAATTGTGACGTCACTTTTTTTTCATCTCTAAAAGTTTATAATTCTTTAAAAAAAATCATAATTTAATTAATTTTTAAAACATTAATTTGAGGTCAACTTTGCCTCAGGTATTATAGTATGGTACCATGAAACTCGGTTTTCTAGTAATACTACATCTTATCATTATGGCAGTGGTTCTCAACCTTTCTAATGCCGCGACCCTTGAATGCAATTCCTCATATTGTGGTGACCCTCAACCATAAAATTGTTTTCGTTAGTACTTCATAACTGTAGAGGATATGCATTTGCCGATTGTCTTATGTGACACCTTTAAAAGAGTCATTCGACCCATAAAGGGGTCGCCACCCACAGGTTTAGAACTGCTGCATTATGGGAAAATGTTGAAGAATAAAATAATATCTTAGTTTAGTTATGAAAATTTTATGTATGTTTTGAATTTTTTTAGGTGATGTGACAAGGGGGGAGGGGGAGAATTTGTGACATTTCGTGACAAGGGGAGGGGGTGTCTAAAAAGTTTATTTTTAACGTGATGTAATTTACGAATGACCCTGCCTTAGGCAAATTATTTTTGTTTAAACTATTAATATAAGAATATGGATCATGCCTATAACTATCATTAAAAAAATATATTATTTAGAATTTAACCTGAAAATCAGATTTAAAATCATACTTTCTGAGTTTCTGATGTGCTTCTTACAATTTTGGCCCATTTTTTTTTTTTTTCATTAGCAGTAGCTGTAACTGTATGAACTTAAGTTTAAGAGTAAAGTCAGTAAAGAGTAACAGACCGAGATAGCAAGACAGAAACTCGAAGATAAAGAGTTCAGGGGGAGTCAGACACAGAGTTAGAGCGACAGGGCTAGAGTTATACAAACTAACTGAGATAGACTGACAGGGGGAGACACAGACATGCAACAAACAGTGATAGACTAGACTTGACTAGAGCGACAGCGAAAGAGACGAGACGGAGACACACATTAATTAACTGAACATAACAAAACAAGGGTAAAATACGATTTAAAAATACAAATTTTATTTTATTTTAATGTTTTAATTTCAATTTATCGTGTTTATGTTAATTTGTTTTGTTTTCTTGTGGTAGGAAATTTAAAAAATCCAGGTTTGTCAGTTAACTTTTTCGTCTTTTTGTCGGTCAGCTGAGCGAATCGGTCGCCATCTTTAAATTTTGTTTACAATATAGCTATCTCTCATTGGACCTTTAAATCACGTGACT
>CAXITT010000481.1:127806-221726 GCA_964033795.1 Lymnaea stagnalis | reverse complement strand
CCCCGCCCCCCCCCCCCCCCCCCCAAGACTCGAGATCGTACCATGTTTTAACGCCCCCTAAGATAATAAAATTCTAAATACCCTGAAACTTTTACAACGCATATACTTCTATCAACTATTTAAAAAAAAGAAAAGAAAATATTCTGCTCCAAATGCATTTGTGATATGTTTTGTTTCGTAGTTTTTTTTTAAAGCTTCTCACTTATTGCATTTATCTGGAATTGTATTTCGTGAAATCAAAAACAGGAAAATCTGATTTTTTTAATTTTTTTTTTTGGGTTGTTGGGGGTGTGGCTGAAAATTTGATAGAAACTGTTGTTATCAGCAACGAGTCTATGTGCCAAGTGTCACCTCTATGGGAGCATGGAAATTCGGTCAATTTGCCGTCGAAATATTGTGCCAGCCGGCCACGAACGACAGCGAAATTAATATAAAGGACTTTTAACAATAAGCACATTATTTTGGTAGAACATTTTTCTCTATATAATTGTTATCATGCCTTATGCTTTATATGATTTATAATATACAATATCCCAAAACCTAGAGCTGGTGGGGGAAAACTGGTGACAGTTTTGGGGAATTAGCGTGTCAAATATACCTAGAAACAAGTCGAACAAGTCTAACACTTGAGACAGCAATTTTTGTGATGACCAGTGTAATGAAACAAAATATAAGAACCTGGTTTACGAACTTTCCTTCAAAACAGGTTAATAATTTTATAATAAAATATCGTATGTCATTCTCTATGATATTTTGGAGAGAGTTATAATTTGTTTATTATTATTTAAAATTTGTTTTCCTAGTTCTTTCCCAAAGAAACTAGAGATTGGAATATTTAAAAAAAATATTTTAAAACAGTTTTCTTTTCTTTCTCGTTCTAGGCTCACTAAGCCAAATGCGTCTGAAATGTTAAAATAATTTTAAAATAAACACGTTACACGAATTTAAGAAAAAATAATATTGTAATGAACTGTCAAATAAGTATTTTCAAAACAATAATAAAAAAATGTTTTACGCAATCGTTACTTAGGTATTTATAAAAAAAAAATTTATGATATTATCACAAACCAAACCGTCACTCCTTTGACTCATGGACAAGCAACTATCTTTCAACCTATTATAGTGACATATAACCCAAGCTGTCAAATCTTCAATTCGCTGTTCAGAGACCATTCTCCTGTAGCTCAATGACGACAAACGTATTTGTCTATCCAGGGCTCTGTCTTTACCTGTTTGTTAAAAAGTATGTTCTTGTGTTAATTATAATTTCGAGCAAAGAGGGATGCAGCTAGAGAAGACGTATGTATGGGTTTAGTCTCTCACACATATCTAAATATTTAAGTTTCAATTGCTTGGATATTTAAATATTATTTTTGTTAATAACCTCATAATATAACTTGCTTTGTTTTTCTAGCATGCATTTTGTGTAAGATCATTAAATTTATTGTTCACCAAAATCTATATTATACAATTTTATCGTCGTGTATTGTTTATTAATAAATACCTGAGCATTCAATCCATTTTTCTTTTGAAAAACCTATGCGTCGCTGCATTGATTTTTGTTCTTCCGCCCATCTTCTACCATTGACAACTCCTCCCTCGCCAATAGCAGCTAAATCACGCTCTACCTACACAATGAACACAATATATTACTTGCTTTGTGTAAAAAAAAAAGTTGAATGTTTTCAGACTTAAAGAACTTTTAAGTTATTCCTTAATTCATTAGACATGTATATTGCTTTAAAAATTGATTCTAAGCTTTGGGAAAATTTTTTTACCTGAATGATGCATTCCCCGCATTCCCGTTTTAAAAAATGTATCTGTTGATCAAGTATCTCAAGTTGTTGATTGATGACAGATGTCAGAGTTACATTTTCAGGGCTTGCCATTTCATCTAAAGCTTAAAAACCAAGGATGAAATAGTGATACACAACTTCTGTTTATTTAATAAATCATTGATGCTTCCAATGGCGTAAACAAACAATTATGATATCGAGCATGTTTTAAAACAGTATCTTGCTGCATTTTTGACCAAAAATCAAAATGAAGTATTTGCATATTTCGCTGTAGAAAACTTTAAATATTCCACTAGGTGATATTTTTGAGATTCCTTTTCTTACTTACCATCTTAACTGTTAAAAATCTAAAATTGAGTAGTATGTATTGATTACTTTTATTTTTATTTGGGTTTTTTGGTCGGAGTTAAATTGGATTAGGAAAGAGATTATTATATTTAATCATACAACTCCTTGTCGCGACACACAGCTAATTATATTTACGTTAAAAGGACTGACAGAAGGTTCATTAAACCAATGAGAAATAGGAAAAAACGAGAGAAAATAAGATTACTATACAACAATACATGTTATATTCACTATGGTATGGGCCACGTCTTAAATATCAAAGACGGTTATGTAATCCATTATGTTAGCGGTGAAGAAATGTATACATATTACGAAAGAACACCTAACGACACAATAATCTGTTTACAGGATCAACGTTAACGTAAAACCCACTGTTTAAGTCTACCTGTAATGAAGTGGTCAGAGAGTGATCTGTACGGAAAAGTAAGTTTGGGAAAACCCAAATAGCTAATTTAAAAAAAAAAAAAATATGACAGTCGATTTATAACGGTTTATGAATTTTGGAAAACATAATTTAATTCATAATATAGTATTTGTATCACTTTCAACACACACAAAATTTATAATATTATTGGCTAATAAATTGTGATTGAGGAGAGTGTTCATTAGTAGAGCCTCCTAGACAGCAACGTTCACATGATTGCATGTTATTTCCAGCTAAGGGTAAACCCGAAATATATGTGTAACGGGCTTATGTTCAGTTCACACCATCAAATTTTAGTCAATTGGGGTCAAATTTTAGACAAATTTATTTTTGTACGCACTATTTTGTTTTTACTAAATAGTTCTTTAAAATGAAATGTGACGAAAAAATTTACAAAAATTGATAAAAATTTTCTCGTTAAGTATTGGGCACTAGAATAAATGACCCGATGTTATCGGGATAATCATGGTAGATCCTTTGCGATAATTTCTAACTGCAATTGCAAAAACTCATCCCAATTCATAACTTAAAAATGTAATGATATTTACGCTTCTAAGATCATTAAGCTTTGAGAAGTATTTCATCATCAGCATCATCAATGGCACTACAGCCCATGTAGGGCCCTGGCCTGCTCCACCACATCCTTCCATTCGGAGCGATCCATGGCTTTCCGTCTCCATGCTCGAACCCCCAACTGGTGTAAATCTGTCTCCACATCATCAATCCACCTCATCCTTGGGCGACCGATGAGTCGTCTGCCCCTAGGCTTCTGCCTGTATATGATTTTGGCTGCTCTGCATTCCGGCATCCTTTCAACATGACCTGCCCAGCGTATTCTGCCTTTTTTATCATTGTGACTATGGGTGGTTCTTTGTACAAATCGTAAAGTTCTTGGTTTGTACGTATTCTCCAGGTATCATTTTCTAACACTGGTCCGTATATTTTGCGCAGGATTTTCCTCTCCCATGTGTTGAGCAGGTTCTCTGCTTTTCTGGTGAGGGTCCAGGTCTCACTAGCGTACGTTACTACATGTCTTATGATGGTGGTGTATATTGTCTTCTTTGTTCCCCTTGATAAGTTTTTGTTTCTCAGTAGCTTTTGTAGACTGAAATAGGAAGTATTTATCTGCTATATATTATAGTCCTACCCTACTCCCTTTCACGCGCCTAAACTACTTTCATCCCCCTCTAAACAGGACCTTAAATTACACAGTCTAAATTATCACTAATTATATCACTTTTGTCACTAAAGAAGTAAATTAGGGGACAATTACTACGTTGGAGAAATACTTCAGATTAACCCCTTTTTGTGCGATTGAATTACAACTTTTTTCTCTAAAAATTGTTTTAAAAAACTTACCTTAAATTCACACCAAAAACTCTCTATATGATGAAAAATTATATGTATTATAAGAATTCGATGTATATTGATATCTTCAGCACAAATTTAAACACATTTTTTTAATTTTTTTTTTTTTTTAAATTATATATTATCAGAAAATCGTAAAACAAAGAATTCTTTTATCTAAAGAAGAATCGCACAACCTTTTTTCACGTCTATAACAGATTGGAGTGTTGTTGTTTTAATTTTAAATATTTAATTTTATAAAAAAATCTCTTTACTTTTTGCAAAGTAAAAAAAAATATATATTTTAAATTTTTGAAATTAAATATTAACCCATCTCTATTGGTTTTTCAAAATTAATTTTACAAGTGTGTAAAAGGATTGGGTTGTGATATTCATGGGTATACTTATATAAATGTACCAAAAATTTGTTACAGCCATGATTTTCTTAATTGGTAAACATATGTATATTTGTAAAAGGAGAATGTAACATCTCTTTTTCACAAATGCAATACGATAGGAGTTAACTATATTGTCATCCACGTAGAAATGTACACATCTTATTTCCTAACTCCGACATGTACTTACCCAAGAAATTAATTATTTATAAAAAGTATTCCTTTATTTTGAGACGTATCTTGTGCTGCCTTGAGCAAAATGAACATACACATATTTGTAAAAAGAGAATGTAACATCTCTTTTTTCCAAATGCAATACCATAGAATTTAAATATATTGTCATCCACGTGAAAATGTTCACATCCTATATTCTACCACCGACATGCATTTACCCAATAAAATTAATTATTTATCAAAATCATTTCTTTATTCTCAGGCGTATCTTGTGCAGCATTGGGCAAAATGAACATATCCATATTTGTAAAAAGAGAATGTAACATCTCTTTTTCACAAATGTAATACTATAGGAGTTAACTATATTGTCCTACACATTAAAATGTACACATCTTATTTTCTACCTCCGACATGTATTTACCAAAGAAAATTAATTAATTATCAAAATCATTCCTTTATTTTGAGACGTATCTTGTGCTGCCTGGGGCAAAGTAACCAACCTCTCCCCCACCCAGTTTTAAATACAGTTAGATAAATCTTCCACCAGATTGTAGTCCCTTCCATACCCAAACTAAAATAATTGTAGTTCATATGGTTCCTTCTTTTTTTGTTTTAGTTATAAGTGGATTAGTGAATGCTATTTGGCTATGGAGTGTCGCTGCACTGTTTGACTTAAACTGCATTTTCTTATTAGAATTATATTTAAAGGTTAGTTTTCACTGCGCTATAAATTAAATAAAATTATACTTTTTGAATTAAAAAAGTCAAAACTTTTTAAATGTTAAAATAATAATATAGGAATGCTTGCCAAAAGAAGAGATTTTAAAAGCCAGAACTTAAATGTTTCATTCTAGTATTGAATTATCTTAGGAAGGGCCCATGTGATGATCTGAAGCTGGACTTTATAAAATTTCTTTCCCCGCAACTACGCACTTGAATACCCTGTAATATAATACCATTCCCTCCCTATGTTATTACACGCAATAGACTAGCCCGCCGGACTTCCCTTATTGTTATCGCATTCTTGTATCAGTTCGCTCACCCTCCAAGCGTGCAATTTGTGTTCAAACCATCCTACCGATTAACCGTGAGAAAATAATACCATTCCCCCCCCCCCTTTTTTTCAGTATTGCCCTGAAGACAGCAAAGCGGTGTAACGTCCCTTGTTGTTATTGATTTTCTAAACCTTAAAACTCACGCCAAAGCGTGAATTTGGATTTTCACCCTCACCACGCTAAACTTTGAGGGTAGGAGGTCAAACACGCAACATCGAAAAAGATTGTCATTGGACTGAAAAACTTACAAAATTTAAATCACCCAATTGAATCATCACCGAATGTTTACCCCATTCGAATAAATAGCCAGAAAAGCAAGATTATTTCTTTTATGATCATGATCACTTGACTGTGAACGCTGGAAGGATCTGGACTTCGTTAGCGTGATGCATAACTGCAATCTAGGACATTAGCAAGCATACGTCTTTTAACATCTGATCACTTAATTATGGACGCTTGAAGGATCTGGATTTAGTGATTCACTAGCGAGATACTTAACTGCGACTGCTACATAGAGTACTAACTGGTTTCCATTACTGGACCGACTCACCTTGAAGCTGGAGCTTGGTGATCGATCTACATCCTACACCAAACTACCTAGAAGGACTTCGAGATCCAGGGACTCTCACTACCGCGGAAAGTCATCTTCCCATCGCAGACATCCCACGGAATCTACGACCGGGAACTCCGACTTCGCTACGTCTAGAACAGCTCCAAAGACCGGAAGAGGGACACGCTTCTAGAACAGAAGGAGCTCCCACACTGTGTGATCCACCGAGATCATCACTAGGACTATAAAGGCTAAGTCCACCAAGATTGAGCATAGAACTTGAGTAAATTTATCATTTATAATGATGATACCGTCTGTATGTTGAGGACACTTATTGCTTTGCATTGATATACCTTTCTAATTGGATGAAATCCGTTTGATGTATATATGTTAAGCACCAGGAGTGTATAAAGGAGGAGTAGTAAATATTATTATTCAATAAATACTCATAGTTATTTGTCCTTTACCAGAGACTTCGTTTAAGACTATACTATATGTATATAGATAAGTTATGTCTGTGTGGTAATTTGGCTTAGGTAACGTATCCCTGGACAGGGTGCCAAGAGGAGATCTCATACGAGAGATGCTCCTCACTAATATATTACAAGTCAGATCAGCACAGGTGGAGGAGCTAAATTTGATTCTAAATACCCTAAATTCAGAGCCCTATTTTTATGAATAGCCATATAGAAAATCAATGTTCTTAAGGAGCAGTTGAATTACAGGGGAAAGAAAGAGATAAAAAGTGCCTAAATATGGACGGAATTATCACGTTTAATAACAAACATCATATAATATGTACACAATTTTCAAGTTCAGCATAAAAAACAATGAGTAAATCCTTTTAATAATATCAGTAGTATGTAAAAGTTATAAGGATTTTATGACAACCGCTTTTAGTATTTTTATTTTTAAAATATTTTTTTTAAATGTAAGATAAGCTTTAAAAAACAAAAGGTCTGAGTTACATATATAATTACACTGCTGTACTCAAATGTATCCATCGCCTAAGGTATTTTTTTAGCAGTTTCCTCAAAAATATTCTTTTATGCAAATGTATCATAATGGCGTAAAATGTTTATAAATCGAGTCAGCATTTATATTCTCTCTATAGCTTACAAGATCACGGTCTCCACCCACCTGTTATGTAGAAGACGCGTTTACGTCACTTTCCCCGTGTGCTGAACTCTGTCTGACCCCAAATTAGGCTGCGTTCGTATTGGGCCTGGCGTATTCCCTTTGATCGTGGCCTTGTTTACTACCACTACCAGCTAAAAATAATTAATATTATGTTCTAATAAATTATGTGGAAAGTTCGGGAGTAGACCATACAGGTAAACAATGTGTGAGACTGTTCGAGATCTTTCAGTAGGATAGACTATAAAAGCGGGACTCATTTTTGGAGTAGGGAGATATTATTTACTTCACATGACAATAGTTTGGTATTCTGTGTGTGTAAATTCGTATTCATCATTGTACCTCATTTTTGTGACACATTGTATTAACGGTGTACCGGTACAAGACCTCCCATACTCTGTTAGTTGATTTTTTAAAATTGTATAATCCATAGTAATTTAATAAATCTTTATAGTTGTAATTAGCACTGTTTTGAGTGTCTTTTATTGTTGTTTTATCATCTGTTATCGTCTTGTTATGCACTGTTTAGAACGAGCCATACACTATAAATAGGAGATTAATTTCTCCCCATGGGAGCAGTGCGTAACACACCTTTTCAGTCTAATCCTGCATCTCAATTTTTGACGTCTTCCCTTCGTCCGATGGACTTGACATTTTGCGTTTTCGTTTAATCTCCATGATAAAGCACCCTATATAATCAGTTTGTAAGCTGAAATTCGGCACACTTTCTTATCTCTATTTGATCTGAGAATGTCTACATTAAGCCAACAGCAATGCAATGTAAGCAGAACATAAATGACGATAAAATAAAATAAATAACACATTCTTTTTTTTTTTTTTTTTTTTTTTTTTTTTTTAAAACACGCTTTTAATAGAATTCACTTTAAAAAAAAATTCATGGACACGCATCAGGTTTTTCTTGCAATTAAGCATGTCTCAAAAATATAATCGCGGGAGCCAATCAAGGAAGAAAAGCTTAAAAAATTAATAAAATTTAAGGTTCAATACAAGAATATCATAAAACCACTGTTTCGCCATTGTGTGATTTTTCTTTTTAATCAGTTTGGAGCGTAATTAATGGAAAAAAACGAAGATTCTAAATTTTAACTTCCAAAACATAGAAATCATGTTATGCATGCCATTCTGTGGGGATTTTAAAAATAGATCAGCAACAGTCTCTCTATAATGCTGTGTATATTTATTTTTTTAAATATTAGAATTACTTCCATGTTTTTTAAACATTTTATTGTATTTTAATTAAAGCGTGCTTTTATATATATGTGTGTATATATATATATATATATATANNATATATATATATATATATATATATATATACTAAGTCAGATGCTGCATGTCATCGCGATGATTCTTTATTTTTTTTGTGTAATAGAGAGCTATGTGCGCTGAATACTGATTGCTTATATCTAAAGGCCTTGAAGGCGTGCACATTTTTTTGGTTAAATTCTAAATCTCCTACTCCTTATTTGATTTTAAACTGTAGATATCGTTCATTAAGGAAAATTCGCTGCTGATTGCAATAATTTGATTCTGATTGCGTTTGCCAAGGTAAATAAATTATTAAATAAAAATCAAATATAAGTGCAAGTATATTTTTGGTATATGTCATACATATATAAAGCCAGAAATCTATATTGTTTGCAAAAATTAACACCCATTAAATATTGAACGGTAATGTATTCCAAACAAAATCAAATCAAATTATTACATGATATCTAGCCTTATGTCATACCCTTAAAATATTTTATACCACATTTGTTACTGTTTTCTATTCCTTATATATGTTTAAGACAGAATGTACAAAGTTTAATAATAAAAAGAAAAGAATTGGTACAAAAAATCCAATTATTACGCAACAAATATTAAAAATATATTACTTATAAGATTAAAGAATTTCTCTTTAACTCATTGACAAAAGATAAAACGATACCCTAATTTATATCTCTTATCAAGAACAATCTCTAATTTAATTTTTTTATGAAAACAATTCATAGTATACATAATTATGTATTGTTCGTCCTTCGTTCGCGAAGATGACCAAGGCAATTTTTTCAGTTGACCTTTAAATTGAGCTGTATTTTTTTTTTTAATGTGAGAGATAATTGCTCAATTTGTCAGCCTCAATCTCTCGTCTCTGCCGTTTTTATCCAATCGTAAACCTTAGTCAAAACTACCGGAAGTAGACCACATGAAGTAGGCAGCCAGCACTGTGTCGTCTGTGTTTCACTGTGCTCTTTATGCGTTCTACGTTCCAGGGGTAGTCAGAATGTTTATGTCATAACGTCTACGGGACCTCGTCTCCGGATTTAAATTCAGAGTTGGTCTCCTCTTGGACGATTTGTTGTCCAAGGTTAACGAGTCCCATTCACCGGGAGTTCTGGTGCTGATTTTGCTTCTGTTGGGGATGTAACCCAAGTCCACAATGTTGGGATTTACTAAGTTTTGGGCCAGCACCATATTTTACTATTGTATACTGTTATCTCCCCCCCCCCCCCAAACCCACCGCAATCACCTCCTGGTTTTGCTTCTGTTGGGGATGTAACCCAAGGCCACAATGTTGGGATTTACTAAGTTTTGGGCCAGCACCATATTTTTCTATTGTATACTGTTATCTCCCCCCCCCCCCCAAACCCACCGCAATCACCTCCAGTGTATTAAATGTTTCCGCGCCTCAGCAAGCAGCAAGAGAACTGAACAAAGATTTCAGGCGTCTGCTCGTTCATGGATGATTTCAAATAAATTTCATCACCGGCGTCCATCTCAACACAGCGAGTAATAGATTGGTTTGCATAGACGTTGCACAGTGAAGAGGATTTCAGTGCCGACGGAGTTATTGCTTTGAGTATGCAACTTATATAAAATGTATTGCTTGGAAAATTTGTGATAAGGCTTATTACATAGAGACCGTGGAGTGGCGCTGTGAACCTGCCAGATGCCGGATCAAAGTGACGCCCGTAGTTGGCCTCAGCATTAAACTCTGTTACATCTCCCGCTGGGAGGGGACAATGTTTCATGGCAAAGAACCCTATGCTCGGTTTAACCCATTCTTTCTCTGTAAACAAGATGACATTGTATTAACAAGATAGATACTTCTAAGGTGGATAAGTAAAGAGAGTGAGAATTGTAAAATAGGCTATCTTCGCCTAATATTTTGACAATTTTTTTTAGATGAAGTAAATTATTATAATAAAATTTTTATTGCTGTAATCCACAACAAAATTAGTTTTAAAAATCTTAACGTGCCCATTCCCATATTATATATATATTTTTTTTAATTACATTTTTTTAAAAATTATTCAAATGAATTATTTTGAGAATTGCAGGAAATATTTTTACATGAAAAGTTTATTGCTATTATAATTCGATTCGTTTAGCAAATTTTTTAACTATTAATGCTGATGTTTTTTAATGATTGTTATCCATTTATCAAGAAAACAAAAAGTTGTATTCACCCATATTCACGTGGATAATGTTTTGCATATCATTTGATTATAACTCAGACTGTTCACATAATTTACTAAGCTTTTATATGCAGGACAAAACAAACTACAATAAAAAAAATAGTTGACGGAACATTTAAAAGTATCGGTATGTATTTTTATAGTCAGGTCAGTAAATGACTTAAAAGCATACTCACTCTGCAATCAATACAGAAAAGAAAAATGGAAAGAATTTTAAATAAAGACAACGTTTAAAAAAAGAATAAAAATTTATTTTAAAAAAAAAAAACATGCATTTATTGTTTTTATTTATCGCACTAAATTGATCTTAAGATTTGTGATATTTTTTTTTTTAAATTACAGTTACATAACATTTTTTTATTTTAAATTCATACATACCCATTTGATCAATTTTTCGTGCCATATTGCCTATATCATTTTTGATAGTTGCCATCTGTTAATGATTGATACAAATAAATTAACACATCACATCAGAAAACAAAATGTATTGTTGGTACCTATAATTTTAGGTCTGTTGTCGACATGTTGAATCTGTTGTGTAGTAATTATGTCTAATCATGAGGGGGGGGGGATACTTAGGATCGGCCCGATCTGGACGAATTCTTTCTCTCAGGGTAAGGACTGGAAGATGTCAAATTTCTTTTGTTCCTCAATCTGTACGAATTTACCAGCGTGCCCCCCCCCCCCCCAAATCACAAATCTCAATGAGAACTAATAAGTACCTGTTATGAGAATTCGCGAAATGGCCTTTTTTTTTTTTCCACTAGAGAAATAATTAATGTGAATTTCTCGTATTCAAATTATTTTATTTATGTGCTGAAAATGTACAATGTAAAATGCAATCAAAAAACAGTTCCATTTTTTTTTTTGTATCACTAAAAGAATCTTATCTTATCTGGTATTTAAGATGGTGTCAAAGAATGGTTGGGGGAAAGAACGTACTTTAAACAGTACATTTCATAAGGGATTATAGGATATGCTGCGGTTTTTTTTAAACCGAAGACACAATCTTTGTATTGACATCAGATCACAGACTTAATGAAGCACATTCTGTGTTTTAGAATATAACTCAAGTGCATGGTGCCTTATCTTAGACAGTTTGACCGAGGTTTAAAATGTTCCCTTTTAACAAATGACAACGAATAGGGTTTTCTTTTTTTTTTCTTTTTTTTTTTCAATCAGTCAATCCCCACGGTGAAGCAAAAAATAATAAAAGAAAGAATTCACGCCACTTCTTTAGGGGTTGAAAAGATTGATTACTATCTTGATTTTCTGCCCCTCCCCACAAATCCTACTTGCTTATAAAATGGCAATACGGACATAGTTGACTTGCATGTCTTTTTGGGAATGAAGAAGTGAACACGGAACTTTGATAAGAACAGATTGACTTTTGATGTACACACATTGGTCGAAGGAAAGTTATGTACACTAAGCTTTGGTAAAACAAGATGGAGTCATTCGATCACAAATGTTGGTAATTCTAGGGCTGTCAAATAAAACATTTTGTAAATGCTTTAAGAAAAAAACAACTTATCATGGAGCATCCTACAGCTTGTCTTCTTAATGATCCACAGATCATAAAAAAAGCATTAATTGCCATAATCTTATAAAAATCCATGATATAAAGTGAATAATCTACCCGAATTTATTTCGTGTTTTGAAAAAAAAAAAAAAAAACCTGAAAAAAAATTTAATTGGGTCTCCTTATGTTTGTTTGTCTTCTTAATGATCAAAAGATCATAAAAAAAGCATTAATTGCCATAATCTTATAAAAATCCATGATATAAAGTGAATAATCTACCCGAATTTATTTCGTGTTTTGAAAAAAAAAAAAAAAAAACCTGAAAAAAAATTTAATTGGGTCTCCTTATGTTTGATTGTCCTGTGAGATACAACATCATGAAGTCTTAAAGAAATGTGATGCGTTTTGAAAGGATTATTACTCTGAGTCCCACGTAAATATATTTTTTTTGGCATAAAATAGCTACATTTTATGTTATAAACTTTACTCCAAATTATTATTAAAATATTTTTTTTAAAAATAGAACTGATGTGTGTAACGAATCAATTTTATATGAACACGCTGAACCAACTTTTGATTAGAACAGACAATACTCTGAAAATGAAATATTGCTTTGTCAGTCTTTATGAGATTTGTGAGAGATGCACGCTAAATTATTTAATACATGAACTAAGAATTATTTAAGAACCAGGTCAAGAATTCACTCGCAAAGTAACTAATGCAATATTAAAAGCAATCAAAAAGGTTTTAAATTCTTTCCTGTGGTACTTTTAACAGTAGTTTAAAAAATTTAAGAAAACATTGTAAATGTTTTTGTGTTGGTTTTTTTGTGTTTTTTTTTTTTTAAATGAACGTCTGACCAAACCAATGACGTCTGAAACTTTACAATAATGGGAACATAAATAAAAAATAATAATAATTGTGATTTACTATTAAACGAAATTTAAAATATTTTTAACATATAACAAAACTATCAATTATTCCATAAGTAATTATAAATAAATAGTAACAATCATATTATTACGTACCAAAGAGTCACACTTTGTGCTGACGGACATGCAAATAGTGTTCAAATCCTCATAGCTCTCGTTGCGCCATTTAATCAGATCATCAATTCGGCGTTCACAAGCCGCTATTCCCCTGCTCAGTGATGAAAAACATTTTCGTGTATCCATATCCAGCGCTGCTATTTGTTGACCTGCTTGGTTAAAAATTTGTTCTAGAATTAATTATGATTGTGTGTGTTTGTAAGCGTAACGGACTAAGAGAAAACATGTGTATGTGTTTACTTTTCATTCTCATATTATATATAGGCCTATATAAATATATCTATATATATATGGGCCTATTAAATATATATACATATTCATCTTGTCAATAACAGTTAATACGCTTTTAATTGCTTATCTAAATGCATTTTGTATGAGAATATTAACTTTCTTTCTCATATAAGTTTGTCTTTTAGAAATTTTGTGCCATGTCACACTAAGTACCTGAACATTCCTTAGACTTTTCTCTTAAAAATTCTATACGTTCCCCGATTGTCCATAGTTGGTTAGCACATTCTTGTTCACTGGCAGCTCCACCAATGTCCAAAGCATCTAACTCACTTTGTACCTACAAAGTAAATATTGCTGCCATTATGCTAAGAGTTGGATATTTTTACTCAAATAATTTTGTTATGTTCTTAAAGAAATTAGCACAGGGCGTTTTTTTTGAAAAAGTATGTTCTAGTTTAAAAAAGATTTTTCTAATAAAAACAAAATATATGTTCTAATATTAAAGTAAATTCTTATTTTAAAAGTATTCTCTAATATAAAACGCATATTCTATGATAAAAAAGAATATCTTATATACATTGTATATTCAAATTTAAAAATTATATTCTAATATTAGAAGATTATTCAAATTTAAAAATTATGTTCTAATATTAGAAGATTATTGAAATTTAAAAATTATATTCTAATATTAGAAGATTATTCACATGTAAAAATTATCTTCTAATATTAGAAGATTATTCAAATTTAAAAAGAAAACGTAATGAATTACCTGAGTAATAATTTCTTCAAATTCCTCTTTGACGGAGTTCAACTTTTTAATGAGGATCTCACGATGACGTATGTTAGAAGGTCTGCCAGGCTCCTGTTCATTGCTTGCCATTTTTTTTTTTTTAATCTTAAAGTTGCTTTTGGTGCGTGATATTTTCTTTTTATCTTTTCTGAAATGGTTGGTGACATAAATCTGCGTTGTAAAAACGTGTGGGTCATTATAACTGTCTTATACTTCAGGGGCGTTTTGGGAGCCCTGGGGGTGGGGAAATAATTGGGATTCTTATAAATTGCGTTACTTATATGCACGATTTGCACATTATCCCATTTTATAAAAGAAGTATACCCAAAAACTTTGTATTCAAGGGTTTGTTAATTATATTATATGAATCTGTTGTTGTTTTTTTATTCAATGTGTACATTTCTATAAAGACAACCGTGAATTTGAACTCCATTTTTCGTTTCTCTCATCACTATTCACCCCGCCGTCGTGCGCACCGTAACACTGAATGCAATTTTCAAATAACAGAAACAACGTTCACACATTATTTAATCCATTTGATTCCTATCATGCGGTCACATCATAAGTACACACGTATAGCGTAACTCACTAAAGGAAACCAATCACAACCTTTCAAATAAAAAAAAAAAGGCCAGCTAAAATAAATGCAAACCGAAATCACGGGGGGGGGGGGGGGGAGAGACAAGAGATGTGAATCGATGAATCTCTCATTAAAGACAACTTCGTGAAACATAAGATATAACACACCTAGCGCAACACTTACAGCCCCAATATCCGTACTCGACACAGGTGGTTAGTAAATGATTTATGTAAAAAAAAAAAACAGAGCAGTCAAACGCAAGACTCAAAAAAAAATAATAATAATAATTTTAGTCCAACATGCTTTCGATTTTAACCATGGTTAGACAAGGGAAAAATTAGTTGAATATTAATCAAGTGAATCGTCTCGTATCTTTAATAACAGAAGAGGAGCTTCAAACTTATTTCCTGCTTGATATCGATTTATGTTTCTATCAGGTTTAAAGCTTTAAGTTAAGACCAACCTGTAAATTTCCAAGTTTTCCCAATGGTAATAAAATGCGTATTATGTTGATACCCTGCGATAAAAACTTGTTTAAATGTCGATGTGCATAAAGCCAGTTCTCACCTTTTTACCCCACTAAAAGTAACTTTAGTTTCATTGAATTGTTATTGAAGCAGTTACCAGTCAAATCAGACTTGCCCCTCTACGGATAACGCTTAACACTCGCAGATAAGAGAATTTTCCAAACAACAGCATGTGCTCCTTGATGCGTTCTAGTCAAATCTATCTCGAAGATTTGTTTTTAACCCGCTCCCCTTAAAACGACCACTGGCATATTAGTGATAAATTATTTACCCAACCATGAATGCTCATTGCTCCGTCGTCGAGTGACCTATTTCCCACAAGAGCCCAACATATCTTCTGTTACACTTCATGGATTTCGTGACTGCTGGAGATTTGCATCTTTACCATATCCAAGTGCGCCTTCAAGATGAGGAAGCGTCATTAATGTTATTTTTAGCTTATACTGTATTTATTTTAGGTAGTTAATGTTGGGCCTAGAAATTTATTTAAATTTGAGAAACAATAATTAAAAAATGCAGCCTCCCTTTAATACAGCTGGCAGGGAATCATCTACCTGCATCGAAAAGTAAGTTCGGGAAAACCCGGGAAGAAAATTTAAACTATTTCTGTCAGTCAAATGAAACTAGTCAATTATTTTTTATTTGTATCTTTTATTTTTGTAACCAGAAAATGAAACTGGTGATAGTTTATATTACTACAGCGAGGTACGCAACAACGTGACGGATGACACCTTTGCATGTTATTTTCAGGTGAGTGTCAACTACAAAGTATTGTGTTACGATGTTAATAAACTTGTAGATTTTTTTTTTTAAATTTGGGTGGGGACACATTTGGTTGTTGAGAGCTTTATTCCCATAAAAAGCGAAACAAAAGCCATGATTTATAAGGAACTGTTGTATTACAGGGAAAAGAAAGAGATAACTGTACAGACGTTGTTATGAGCATAAATTATATTAATACACTATGTACAAGATATTCAGCTTTAAAAGCAAACGCAATGGTTAAAATATTTTAATAATATAAGTAGTAGCTGAAGATTATAAGTATTTTATTTTTTTAAAATTATCAATATTTATTTTTTAAAAGACCCCTGTTAAAATGTTTATTAACCATGTGCAGTAATTGCTAGCCCACTGTTGCGTTGCCTTTATAATCAACCTGTTGTATTGAATGTAATCGTTATCTAACCTATTTTCGAGAGGTTTACTTAAAAATGTTTAAATTATAATATGAATTTTTACTTAGGTCTTTCAATGACTTTTTTTTTTTTTTACATGTCAAGTTTTCATGTCACCAAAGCATATCTCTCCTTACCAAAGCAAGGAAGATCTTGGCCAGAGTCCTACTTCAGCATCCACCAGTTAATTCCAATTATGATTTTTTTCTTCTTCTTTTCTAATACAATAAACTAGACGAAATGTTGAATTCTCTTCCTGGAATATGACATCTGGATTTTATGATATAACAATGATTGATAATGTGGATAACCGTGGAAGCCAATTTTGTCAATTATTTTGCTTAATCTCTGCTCAAGTAAATGACCTGTATTTAGACAGCATTTCTCCTAGCAGTTAAAGCCATGCATCATGTTGTATATGATTTGTGTGTCAAAATCGATTGTAAACACCTAAATCATTGTAATGGACAAATTGTGATATTGGCCCTAGGTACAAAGAACGGTGATGAGGTCGATTGCGGCACCAAATTATCTTATGCAGTCAGTGCAAGGGATTGATGGGACACATCCAGGTGCAGTGTTGACAAGTGATTTTTTTGTTTTCTGCAGCCCCCGTTGTGTTGGCTTCACATTGTTTGGAGCCTTTGTAAACAGTGAAACGCCACGACACATTATTCATTACCCATTCTTCCCATGTGTCCGTGTCGATATCGAACAAATTCACTTAGGCTTTTAGTTTGTATTTAAAGCATTATTTTTTTTTTAATTTCATTTTTAATATATATAACAACTAGTATTTAGTATAAGTTCATTATAAAATGGAAATAACTAATTATGACAAAATGACAACCCTCGTTGTCTACGAGAATAGATTGATAACGCCTTGTATTGAACTTTTGGGAAAAGGGGTTCTGCATTTTACATATTTTCAGACCATGAATGTGTGAAAACTCAATTAATTTGATTGTAATGTAGTATGGAAGCCGCATGATTAAAGAACAAAACGATGCCTTGTCTTTGTTTAGTCCTGAATCAGCTGAAGAAATGGATTATTCAGTAACATTAAATGAATCTATACATTCTACTTCCATAATAAGGTCAGCAGCTCGTTGAAAGTACATATTCATATCATGATAAACTGTATTGTTCAATTTCTTCAGATGATTTAACCATAACACTTTTGCAACAACTTGTTTTTTTTCATCATGCAAAAAAAAAACTGAATAACAATCAAAATAATTGAGTTTTATAGATTAGACATAACTCACGTAACTGAAGAGCTTGAAAAAACTTGCTAATCATATTATTACACAATAATAACTTCGTAAACCTATCTTTTTTATGGAGTACTGCGTTATTTATATACTATTACTATCTGTAATCAAGGGTGGAAAGGAGGCAGAAGCATAAACTAATGTCAGACAACTTATTTGGATTAAGATAAATATTATTATTATATATTTTCTGTTGATACTGTTATTATTTTTTTGGTCATTTTAGGATTTTTTCCCAATGTTATCAATTGGGGTGTCACTCTTTTAGAGGGCTTCATTTATATCATATCTGTACCCTTAGCCCAATCTATACTTTTGTCAAATAATTAATGTTAGGTGCTGAGTTCTGTTTGTAAATTGTCTTATTCGTTGTTAACATCTAATAAATCCCATTGTATTATTGTAAGTATCTTCATTGTTATATATGTTGTATTCTCCTGTCTTAAAATTTTCTTCAATGTGTGGTCTAATTGAAAGCATCACTTGTTTTGTCTTGTTTGTATAAATATAACAGTCTAAATATTTTCATTAATGGTGTTTTGTTTGTAAACTTATTATTTAATTAACATTGAATAGCAATTTTTAATTTTTTTTGCTTATTATTACTGTTAAGAATACATAACTTCTCTTGATTACTATAACATTGATACATGTTATAACATTGATTTACTGTCGGACACTGTGTGTATATACTTTTTATTATTTTAACATATTATTGATTGTATCATTGTAAAAATATTATAATATTAAACAAAGTTGATAACAATTATATTCTTATATCAGTATATCAAAATAACTAAATAAATTATTAAAAAGTATAAGAGAAACAAAAACATAACATAGAAATATGGCAGAATATCTTGAGTTACTAAAAGTAGCAGAGTCGTTATGGATTTGTCCAGAAAAGCGTGCAGAATGTATTACTAAAGAGCTAGATAGACAAAGGGAAAATGAAAATAGAGACAGAGAAGAAAGATTAGCCGCTAGAAATGCCTTAAAAGAGGAACAAGAAAGAGAAGCAGCCGATAAAAGACAAGAAAGAGAGGCACATTTAGAATTGAGAGAATGGAAGGAGAAAATGAATAAAGAGAAGCAACTGACAAAAGAGAAGAAAGAGAGGCCCAATTTAGAGTTAAGAAGATTAGAGATAGAACTAGAAACTGCCAGACTACAGGCTGGAAATGAAACACACATAACTATGGAACACTCAAACACATACAAACCGAATTCAGAGACTTTTCGGAATAGGAAGATATTACAAGCTACCTGACTCAATTTCAAGGCATTTTTAAGACCCACAAATATACTGAAAATTTATTGCCTGATATACTAATAAGCAAACTGAGGGGAAAATGCCTCAATATAATTAGCTCTTTATCAGAGGAACATAAGAAAAATTATGAATGTATCAATGCTGCTCTACTTAATTACTTTGGTCATTCAGAGGATGATTATCGCAAATTATTTCATTCAATCAGGATAGATACAACTTCAGATCCCCATACTACACTTTTTAATATAAAAGACAATTTAATGAAATGGTTGTAACTAGCTGAAATAGATATCACCAACCCCAAAGCACTACTGGACATGTTTCTGGTGGACAAGTTTCTGAGACATTCATCTGAACCGTTATTTACATTTTTAAAAGAAAAGAAAATTAAAACTGAAAAAGACCTGACAGATGCCATATTCACATTTAAAGATGCACACCCAAATGAAGTACTTGATAGAAGAACGATAGCTACAGTAGCCACAGAAACCAAACAGTGTGCACAATCTTGGAAGAATCAAATTAATAGTTTTAATAGCCTACCTGCTAATTCTCATAGAAACAATTCACCAATTATGCATCCCACAATGCATATTTCTATTGTGGCAAGTTGGGACACAGGAAATCAGAATGTAGAAAATTACTAAGGGAAATGAACTGCAACAGAAATAATTTTCGAACACATAGAACCTCACCAAACAGCATTCCAAATAGGAGCAACTACAGAGAACCGTACAATCAATTCAGAAGCAGAGACAGAAAAAGAAACAACAATAGATATCAAACTAGACAACAGAATAATTACACAAGACAAAATACAAATAGACCGGGAGAAACTATAGCAGCAGCATGTCATACTAAAAGAAAACTAGAATAGGTTCCAGCTTATATAGATAACAACCTTGTACAATGTCTCAGAGACACAGGCTGCACAACAATTGTGGTCGACTCTAAATATATGAAGCCATGTAATTACATTAATGAGGAAAAAAAACGTAACCCTAGCTAACAATGTTAAAACTGAATGCAAAAAGGCCAAAGTTAACATAGAATGTCCTTGGATAAAAGCAACAGTAACAGCCACAGTAGTGGACAACCAAAGCTCTCCACTAATTATAGGAAATTATCCAGGCATTTCACATAAGTATCCCACTCAGTTTAGTAAAGAACAAATAGAATATAAATATACTATTTTAAAAGGTCACACACATAGTATAAACAAAAACCAATAAGTTAGACAGTGGAAAAAAAAGAAATATATGTGCTAATCAAAGTAATCAGTGTTCAGGTTATAAAATGAGACCTTGTCCTATTTCAAATTAAACCTACGGATATAAATAAAGAAATATTACTAAATATTAGAACTCCAAAAAAAATAAAAAAGAAGTGAAAAGTATTTTAGGACTTAATTTTTGTAATTTCTACAGTAATTTCATTGCAAAATTTTCAGATATTATGGCTCCAATTAGACAATAGTTAAATAAATCCAAACTTAATCAAATAATCTGGTCACAGGAGTGTGAGAGAGCATTAAATATCATTAAAGAAATGTTCCAAAGCAAAAAGATATTGATTTCGCCTGACTTTACAAAGACATTCATTTTAATGACAGACGCTTCTAACACGGGAATAGGAGCATGTTTAGCACAAGAAGCAAATGAAACACTAAAACCAATCTTATACTTGAGCAGAGCACTAAACAAATATGAAATAACTTACTCCACAATGGAAAAAGAATGTTTAGCAATAGTTTGGTCTTTAACTAAACTGCAGAAATATCTCTTAGGAAGAAAATTTATTTTATTTTATTTTATTAACTGACAATAAATCATTAATACCTTTAAACTAAAAGAACATTGCATACAGCACAATAAACAGATGGTCACTGATTTTAGCTGACTATCAATTTGACATAAAATCTATAAAAGGCAAGGATAACACAATAGCAGATTTTTTATCCAGACAAACTGACAATACTGAAGGTGACAAACACAGCCAGAACTGAATACATCCATAGGCACAATATTATGATTATTGAATAATCACTGAGCAAATGTGTATTCCTGCCACACCTTAGATAGACTCAACAAGAGACATTGTGATGATATCTACTTGATAAATAAATTTAATTTAAAATCCAATAGATATATTAATATTTGATCAAGATACAAATTGTACATATGGAATAAATTTATTTGATGATGAACTTGTACATATTTTTTTTAAAATGTTAATGAAGTATTGAGTATGAAAAGTTCGTAATCAAGTTAAAGAATTTTGCACATTTTACTTTTCAGATATTTAATTTCTGTGCTAAAAAAATGTTGTTGCACAAAATTTTTACATTAGGGGTGGGGCATATGTCACAGATCTTACACTCATATATCAATCTTGTTTCGTAAAATAATGTATTGTTTTGTAAAATAGAAATAACAGGAAGTTAGGAATTGTGGGATATAAAAAAAAGAGCAACAGTCAAGGCGGTTTGCAGGATTCATATATTTTGGCGCTGGCCATGTTAATTCTAATTATTGATCAATATCTTAATATTGATTTGTGAAGTGTGCCGAAGAAGTTATAAATGTGATACCTATATTTATTGTGATCTTTAGTGATATTATTTCATTTGATGTGCCGTATTCAAATAATAAATATATAATGATGCAAAAGTTATAAGTCGTGTTTTACTATTGACTATTCATGGACGACTGTGCTCGAGGATAAGTTAATACACATCAATTATTGTAAGTAACGTCATCATAATCCACACACATATATATATGGTGCGTTACAACTACCAGGAGAGATTTGACTGAAACCGTCGCGGAAGGTCACGTTATAAATATTATAATGGAGAAAATGCACGGGCCTCATTAACATTCAACTTTGCCGACATGTAGCGGGCAAATCGTCTTGCGGTCTGAAAATGGGCAGCGGGCCGTGAGTTTGAGACGTTCCCACTTTAATCATAAAACATGAAAAATAAAATACTATTTTATTTTCAATATCTTTTTCCAAATGACCCGATTGCAAACATATGACGTCCCCTGCTGACATTTCAGAACACCGTGTTACTGACTGGTTCCCAGTTCCATGAAAAACCATAATGGCCTCTGCTTCTGGAATTAAAATATTGTTTCTCCGAAGATAGCAATAAGTATAATATGTTCCATTTATGCTACCAGGTAATGCACTCATGCTTATCAAATACAAACCATTCAGTGGAGCTGTAAATTTTCCGGTCACTGGATCAAAGTGATCTCCGTAGTTGGCTCCAACATAATCAAACTTGCTAACGTCTAACAACCAATTACTTAAGACGGATATGGTTGTAGACGCATAAAATCCAAAATTCGGAAGACTACATTTGAGCTCTGTGAAGTAGAGGAACACAATAATTAAGAATATTTTTAAAAAACTCTCTGCACAACACAAAGAAAAATCTACTTTTAAAAATGTTATCAGTAATTACAGGTGGTAACTACACAAACTCCAAAAAAAATTGTACAATTTTCAAATTTAGGCATTTAATTATTTCCAATAAAACAGAGAATTAGTTGTTTCTATGTTGTTTTTCAAATTTTACAAAGAATTAAGTACTAATTATGTATGTTTAATTTTTTTTCTCTTTGTGACGTCATCACATTTCTTCCTGACCCAAAATAGCGTTTCTGTAATTCAGACGATGTAGGTAGCCATGTTTGTGTAACATTGAATACCAACGATTAATATTCCACGTTGAGTACCCAGGTGTCTTGTTAGGTCCGTTATGGTAGGAAAACGTGTCCGAATTTAGGACACACCTGTCTTGTGGTCTAGTGGTAATAGAGACAGTTCTTTTTTCATTTCCCTGCGCATTCTATAGGATATATTCTTTCACTACCAGTAATCGAGCTTTTGGAAAAAAAAACTCAACTTCCAACAATAACAATGGCGATAACTTAACCTTTTAACTTAATTCTATGTCTTTACGTATTTTCCTTTGTCCTGTAGGCTCTTAGCCGAAACGTTATTATCGTATTGTCCCTGTCTTTCGATGGAAGCTCACACGTGCCTTGTCCTACTATTTCCTTCACACTGCTTGAACGTAGTCCTTCATTTAATATTCTTAAAATCGTGAGTGGTGCGTCTACTTTGTAATGAATGAATCCAAATGACTCTCACGCCATTGTCGTATTCTCATAAATTTCTGTTATTCAAGACCTTTTCATTCTCTAATTATTTTATTCTCTCCGTTGACAAAGGCTTATTTCGAACACTTTTATTGGTTTTCTTTCGTCTTTTTTTCAGATTTATTCACTACCCTGTGTTTCGTATAGCCTTTAGCTTCAACCTCGTCGCAGGCTACTCCTAATTAAAATATTCTTATAGGGCTAATCGTATTAAAGTCACACATGTAAAGTTGACCTGTATTTTTATCACATATGTTATGATTTATCGTATGAAAAGGAAATGAGGAACAAATCACACACTAAAAGATATTACTGTTAATTTATGACAGGATCTGTTTGAGTACAGATTTCGTATTCCTTTATTTATTCCTAATTTATTTCAAGTTAATAAACCCGTTACGGACTTTCTATAAAAAATCTTTTTTTTTATATTTTGTATTTACTGATCAATGAACAGTTTGAAAAGGTTTTGAGAAATGAAAATATAAGAGGCTTATCTGCCTTTTTGAAAACACAACTTGGTAATAGGTAAAATCAAGTTTATATTGCACAGTTTCGACTATAAATTTATTAATCCTACTTCGCATGCGAGGGTGACCAAGGCATCTTTGTATTTTATTTAAAGTTAGGGAGAGATCCTCAATTGGTCAGCCGCACTTTCTCCAATGACAAGACTACTGAAAATAGACCAGGATGCAGTAAATCATCAGCAAAGTGTCTTGCACTTTTTTGTGTGCTTCCGGTAGTTGTTTCCATTGCCATTGCGTTAATCAAACTGACCGGCTACCCATCTTTGGGCTTCATTTGAGAGTGTGCTTTCTCTTATGAGAGTTGCCATCCAAGTTTAGCGGGTCCCATCCACCCGGGATGTTGGTGTTGTCATTGCTTGTCTCCAGTCTACAAGCTTTGGATTAGCTCAATTCAAGCAGCTCACTCACCCAGCACTTAACCTATGATATTTACTCCACATTTAACAAAATAAAATATAAAAATGTTCATAAACCATTGCTTTCACACGATTCCGTTCCGATTACTTTTGTATGGTACAAGTATGTTTTTTAACTAGCCTTTCAAAATTACATCATTGTATGTAATTGAACTAGGTTAATTTGTACTTTAATTGGCGTGGGGATTAGGGAAAAGTGTCAACATTTATTTCATTATCTTACCAAGATGTGAAATTTTTTCATTTAGCTGTGCTATTTGATTCTCAGCAGTGTCTTCCTATAAATGATTTAGAAAATGAGGATAAAAAGTAAAGATCAAAGATGGCTTTGTTCCGGTTTACTTATTAAAGAACATATTTTCTTGTTTAAAGGAAAACTTTGTTCCCGTTGACTTATTACGAAAAAAAAATATTAATAACAGAAAAAACAAATTAAAGTTAAAATGAAGAAAAAACAAACAAACAATTATAACATATAAAAATACCTGTGAAAGTCTCTTTCTAGATTCGGATTTCTTGTTTAAAATCTCATTTAATTTGTCCAATGGTGCTAGTCTCTTGGCTAACATATGACAAGCCAAACCAATCTACAAAAGTAGCCAGAAATTGTAATAAAAAAAACTAATTACATGATAAGTTTAACCCCCCCCCCCCCAAATAAATGTATTAGTTTTTCGTTTGTAAATACTATTAACTTAACTCTTTGGAGTTTACTGACGCAACACAATATTTAAAAAAAAAAATTAAAACAGTTTCTTCTGTTTAAATAAATGGTTAAAGTTTTCGTGAGTATTCGTAACGATGGTATCGTGTTATAATTATTATATATATTTTTAAAATGAATCTGAGTTTAATATTACATTTTTTGAAACCTAAGCGTACTTCAAAAAAAATTATGTATAGCAATAAACTTCATATACTATTTTAAAAGTTTTAATCATTGTCGTTCTTTATATCCCATATTTACGAATGGGTTTATATTAACTGCATATCTTTAAAAGTTTTTTTTTCTCCGATTTCATTATTGACATTCATCAAAACGATTAGAAAGTGTCCTAGAAAAAAAAAACGAATATATAAGGCCAGAATAAGTGAGGTTTTTCATTATAATGTTATTAAAATTTCAAAATAAAACATAAATATAATTGGTGTTAAGTTTTTCTTTTCTTTACATTTGTCAAGTATATTACTGTATATTAAAATGATTTTACTAAATTAGAAAAATTTCACATAAGTTGAAAAATAATTAGTTTAGGAAATCAAGTTATCAATTTTTTAAAGATATTATATATATTAAAGTTTTTCCATTAAATCTCATCGCCATAATTTATAGCTTCCTTAGCCAACACACACACTCTTTTTTTGTTTTTTGTTTAAAAGAAGTTCAAAATTTACACTAAACACGTAATAAATATTAACAAATAGTTTACCGTTTCGTCAACTTTTTCCTTATTGATAGTGCTCATAGTTTCAATCTTCTCTGTGCACTGAGATGACATGAGATCCATGGAGATTTCCAGTTGATTCATTTTACTAGACATTTCATTATAATGTTGATTTGTACTCTCGACGCTCTTTGACAAATCTTGTATAGACATAAGGGCGTCATTGCTACAAGTTCTAGCAGAGCTGATCTGTTTATTGAGTTCATTCATTGAGATATTGACAGACTTATTTTTATCTTCTAATCTGTTTAACTTGTCATCAACATTTGTTATATTTTTAAACAAAATATCACCATTTGAGGTAATGCATTGGCTTTTTTTCTCAAGTACTGTAAGTCTTCCTTGAATATTTTCATCAGATTTTGAATTTTCGTTCGTTAATACTTCCAGTTTTTTGTCAAAATTTTCTTGTTTTTCTTGAATTTGTTCTGTTGTCCTTTTAAGTGAGAATACAGCTTCCTCTAGTATTGCAAATTTTGTAGGGGTAATATAAGGAGTATCATTACCTGTTTCGAAATAGATATTGAAATATATTGAATGATGTTTCAAACATAATTACTAAAGATTTGGATGTAAATGAACTCCCTCGTTAACGACTTATATTATTATAAATTAATGAGCCGTTTACACACAAAAAAAAAAGAAAAAAAAATTATCCCAAACAAAGAAAAACGATTTCCTTTCCAACACATTATTGCTCTGCATCTTGTCAAATGAATTAGAGTTTCATTGCTGAAACTATCAGATCATTAAATAAATTAGTATGCAAAACAAAAAATAATAATAATATGAGAAACGAAATAGTTCTCATTAAAATGTTTTACTCGATGTTTGTCCTGTTTCCTCGTTACTCAGGATCGTTCTCTCTTGGACTTTTCCCCTTGTGTAACTGGTTTTGGGAAATGTAGAATCATTTCCATGTGCCGAAGACGTTTGGTTGTGATCGCTTTCATTTTCGTTAATCTCTAGATCTTAAGAAATCATAGAAATAATAATATAAAAAATAATAACATTTATTGAAAAATGAAATTTTGCAGAAATAAACATTATGTTGAATTGAATCAACACCTTGTTATAATATTTTTTTAAAGATTATTAGAACAAGAAATATTTCATTTAAAAATTATTTCATTCATATGAACTTAATTTTTAATTTTCTTTTTTTAATTTGAATAAATGTTACAATTTTTTATAAATAAAATAAAGAAAGTTCACTGAAAAATGGAGATTTTTAAACTGTTTAAATTTTTTCCTAGAAATTCATGAGTATATTTGCCAACAAAGATGGAAGTTTTTTTAATATACCTGAAAGTTCAATAGACTTAGCCATAAACAAAGCTATAACTTGTTGAATTCTGTTGTTCAACCGGACACATGTTGTTTGATTGACAAGTCCTGCACTGACCCAGGCATCTACCTCACTATGTACCTGGACACGAAATTCACGAAGACATTCAAATTTACTTGCTATTAATGTTTTACATATGCAACACTTCTAAAAAATATCTCCATATATTTCTTATAAATACTGATTTGATCTTCAAAAATAAGTAAATTATACTATAATTCATTGAAATTGTAAATAATTGGTATGCAGAGACAAACAGAGAAATTGGCAAAACCCAGAAATGAGCTGTGGGCTCTAATTGTGTTGTTTGTTTGTTTTGTAATTTAAAAGGGATGCTAGGTGGCCGAGAGGTATAAACTGAGTTCAATCCCTGGCAAAAGTCTAAACAAGCAAAATACAACACCAGCACATTGGTGGGTGGAACGCGTTAACCTTGGATGGCAACTCATCTGAGAGAAGGAATCTCCAAAACCAAGCCCGGAGAATGTGTCCCGTATGCGGCATGATAGTGACATAATCACAATTTCTACAAGACCCCGTGACGTAGAACGCCTAAAGAGCGTCATGAGACACACAAACAAAAATACTAATGGTCATCTACTGCGTTCTGGTCTATTTCAAGGCGTGTAGTTCTTGCCGTTGGATCAAATAGGCTAGGACGAGAGAGTGAGGCTGACGAATTGATCACTGCAAACAAAATACAGCTCAGGGCAACTACTCAAGTCAAGGCAACTACTCACGTCAAGGCAGCTGCTCAAGTCAAGGCAACTACTCAAGTCAAGGTAACTACTCACGTCAAGGCAGCTGCTCACGTCAAGGCAGCTGCTCAAGTCAAGGCAACTATTCAATTCAAGTCAAGCAACTACTCAAGTTGAATATACAAAGGGCGAATATTAATAATAAAAATGAGAAGTGTGAGCATAGCGAGAAATAATTTTAAAAAAATATTTTTTTTGACAGGTACGTCTTTTTCACTAGGTATCTTGTACTGAATGAACTCAAATTTACTGATGTTTTATTAACATACTATTAAAGTGCCCAATGCATGTTGTATGTATTTTTCCTGTGGAGGATAGTCGTCTGAGAGTAGGTCCGAGCCGCACGGCCATATAAAAAATTTCAGAGTCTAGAACTCTTTCTCCTTTGCCTTCTCCTAGCCCCTAGAAGGTTGATGTGTGCATTAACCGGTTTCATTAAAAAAAAAAAACAAAAAAAAACGAGAGATGGTTTGAATAATCAGTATTCTTTAATTATGTAAAGATTATACTGCCTACAATAATGACAAACCGGTAATAATTTGCCTTTAAAGAAAAAGAAAAGGATAATCTTGTTCACCATACGAAGAGGAACTCAACTCAACAATAATAGAAATCACTCGTGTTAAAAAATGGCCTCTTTTTCCTCACAAGAGTTGCACACTCTTTTTACCGCGTTTTATTTTTCCAAACACACCGCTACGGTACTACGTCATAGCTCATACGTCATTATTGGCTGAGTAAAATTGGTGGGATGTACGGGGAAGTAACTGAAGGAAAAAGCAATATCACTCACTGACAAATTTAGACGCAGAACGACATCCCGTGATCTGAACGAAAAATATGCTGATAGTATTTTAATAATACATAAAATTAACAAAATATTATCGAGGGTACCGGGAAAACTTTTATTTTGAATTTCGATTTTTTCGAAATCTTTCTACCGGTATGGAAATAATGTTGGTAAACTTAATTCGGGCACAAATCTAGTCAATACATTGGCATACACCAGTGGTTCGCAACCCTCCCAAAGCCCCGACACGTTCCATACAGTTCCTCATGTGGTGGCGAAACCCAGCCACAGAATTATTTTAGTAGCCACTTCATAACGTTAAAACATATGTGTTTTCAGATGGTCTTAGATGACCCCTGGGAATGGATCGTTCAACGCTAAAAAGGGGTCGCGACCCACAGGTTGAGAACCACTGGGATACACGTTTCATGGAAACAAAATAATTTCTCAGCTTTGAACAGTTATTATCAAAATGCTTAAATCAATAAAACCACATACCTTTTTGATAGATTCATCTACATTCTCTAGTATGGACTCCCTCTGTGCCTTAAGTATCTCGAATTGTTGGTTGATAAAGTTTATAAATTTTTGAACATGTTGTGTCTTGCTGGCCATTTTCACATCACTTTAAAAATTCTTGCATAAAAATTTCAATTGAAATAAAATGATTAGGGCAAAGCAGCTCGCCTATGCACATATAATTAAACGAATCATTTGGTCAATACACATCTAAAAAAAGAAAAACACAAATAAAAGCTCACAAAATCAGACATATCAGTTTGATGTTGTTAAATTTCTCGAAACCTACGCCAACTATAGTGTTACGTCCCTGGGTATTTTTAACAAAAAAACTACCAATTTTCAAATGGAACAATGCTTTTGTTCTTAGATAAGATAAGATAAGATATGATTCTTTTATTAATCCAAGTAAATGGAAATATTTTTTGATTGCATTATACATTTTAAGCACAAAAATAAAACAATTTGAACACAAGACATGTATAATAAATTATTTCAAACAGCCATTCAGTGAGTTCTCTTAGCAAAATCGGGGACTTATTAGTTCTCATTCAGATGTGTGACTTCAGAGGAAGCACGCCGGTAAATTCGTACACATTGGGGAACAAAATAATTTTTATATCGTTCAGTCCTCGCCCTGATGGAAAGAAATCGTCCCGAACGACCCGATCCTAAGTATCTGTGATGAAGAGGGTGGGATGTTTCATCCAAAATGTGTTTAGTTTTTTGCAAAACATCTTTCTTCAAATAGTTCTTCAAGTGAAGGATGTTAAATTTATGTTATGTTCTTTCTTGATTAGTCGGTTTATGCGGTGATTAATATCAGACGTTGAATTCCCACACCAGCAGGTAATACTGAAATTAAGCAGGCTTCCAATAGTTGCATTGTAGAATAAGTTAACGACTTGTTTGTTTACGCCAAAATTGTACAGTTTTTTGAGATAGAATAGTCTTTGGTTTAATTTCTTACACAGGCTTTGTCAATGCTCATGCCATGTTAGCTTATTATTAATGGTGACACCTAAGTACTTGTACGCCTCCACTTTCTCCACATTTTGATTTTTTATGTTGAGATCTGTAATCTGGTGTTTCCCCCTCGTGAAATCTACAACCATTTCCTTTGTTTTTGAGACATTCAACTGGAGAAAGTTTTCATCGCACCAATTGATAAAGCTTGTAACTAAATTGTGGTATAGGCCTTCTCCTTCAGACATTAAGCCAACAATCGAGGTATCATCAGCAAATTTTAAGATTGGAACGGTGTTGCTTGAGCTTTGAATATCATTCGTATATATTGTATACAGTACAGGAGAGAGAACGCAGCCTTGTGGTGCCCCAGTGCTTATTTCTCTGGTTAGAGATACTTGGTTATTTACTTTGACATATTGTGGTCGATTTGTTAAAAAGTTCAGTATCCAAGCCTGAATATTTTAATTGACACCTAACGAGGAAAGTTTCTTTATCATAAGGTGTGGTTGGATAGTGTTAAATGCTGGTGAGAAGCCTAAGAAAAGCACTCTGGCGTATGTTTAAGGACTGTCTAGGTGATGGTAAAGTCTCTCCAACAATAGTAAGATTGCGTCCTCCGTACTTCTTGCAGGTTTGTAAGCAAATTGGTGGAGGTGAAGTTTTTGCTGTACTTCATTCAAAACTGCTTTCATAATTATTTTCTCAAAACATTTCATGACAATGGAGGTAAGTGCAACAGGTCGTAAGTCGTTGTTGCACCTTACCTTAATTTTCTTTGGAATTGGTATGATTTCTGAAGTTTTCCATATTGCTGGTATTGTGTGAGTTATATAAGATTTATTAAATATGTAACAAAAAATGTAGGAGAGCTGCTCCGAACATAGTTTAATGAGCCGACCACTTAATTTGTCTGATCCAGAGGCCTTGGCTGCGTCCACTTGTTTAAATAATGACTTCACTCTCTGTTTGGTAAACAATAAACTACCACCCTGTGTACTAGTGCCATCCTGAAATGAATTCATCATCTCATTGTGCACTCTTCCAAAGTCCAGGCTGTCAAAACGACAATAAAAGTCATTTAAGTCGTTAACCAAATTCCTTAACACATAATCATTCTCGCGTAGGAGTATATCCTGTTTTTGCTTGAGTCCTGCCCAACAAGCCTTTGAATTGGACAAAAATCTAGTTAGAAAGCCTTTCTCTTCTAATAAGAAAACCTTACAACAGCTTGTTACGTTATCACTGTAGGTCTCTTACCACATGTTTACTAAATCAAATTCCCCCCTCCCAAAAAAGAAAAGGAGGTACATGTTATCACAGTCGGTCTCTTACCACATGTTTACTAAATCATGTTCCTTCCCTCCCAAGAAAGAAAGTTAGATACATGTTATAACTGTCGGTATTTTCCCATATGTTTACTAAATCTTAGTCAAGTCAAGCAGAGGGGGATTATCACTGTCCAACAATATTGTTAATTATATATTTTTTTCCTTACAATACTGTTATTATAATGTAACCATTCACATCACTTCAAATGAACACCCCCAGAGTTAACTCATAGTTTGAGAGTTCGAGCTCCTAACATTTGGAATTATAGTTAAATTTGGTGAGCATTTAGTTAAAGCAATCAATTTAAATTCAATTCATTTTCTATTTAATTACTTGTTTATTATGTGCAGAAAGGGTTGAAAATAGTGTATATTATAAGTTAATATGTATACGGATTTTAAAATAATGTGTATTATAAAGTTATATGTAGATTTGGTTGAATGAAATGTGTGTGTTTTTTTTTTATTCATTTAAATTATTTTAACACTTTGTGATCTTGTCTATATTCCCAGACGTTAGATTAAACGTGGAAGTCTGGTTCATAGTAAAGGAATTGCCTTTTTTAAAATTCAGAATGCTTCTCCCAACCCACCTTAGACAAAAGTAATTCACAATTAACTCCTCATTTATTAGCCGTAATATTGTGATTTCGATTTTTTGGAATTAAGTTTCAAACACCTACGGCTTGAGTAAAACATTAGGTTTCGGGCTTCAAATAAGGATGTCAATTTTTTTTCTTTTTCCTTAGACTTTTATTTTATTTTCAAAGTAAACTCACCATTTTATATATAAGATAAGATTTTTTTACCTTAAATTATGAACTATGGTCGACGATGGATAAATGAATTGACGACTATCAATAATGCAATATATCAGGAATACGTTAATTTTAACATCCCTTTATTAAAAAGCATGGAAGTAGAAGCACATATTAACGTTAAAAGTTTATTTGTATACAACATTCAGTCAATAAAAATACGACAGCAACCTTGTGTGACAAATCACCTCAACCAATTTGACGATCGGCTTTCAGAAACTTAAACTTCACAAATAAAATCGGGAAATCCTCTTTATCATTGTAAATTCCAGAAATTAACTTTCTATTTGACTAAATGTTTAGTTATAGCTGTAGATATTCTGTAAATATCTAAACAACAAAATACACCCTCATAATTACTTAATGTGTCATCAATTTCTACTAATTTGAAGCATAGCAATTAGATTTACAACATTGTTTAAGAATTTATAAAGAGAGCTGGGCTGCGATGAAACTATCAAGTAAATTTTAAAAATACACTATATTTTAATTTATAATGCATTTTGAATACGCTACATAATACACAATTCTAGAAGCCGATAATGTCAACAATGCATTCATACATTTTAATAATATAGAAAAACTCTATAAAATTTAAGAAGTTGATAATGAAAAAATGAAAATCATCACTGTTACTGTTACAAAAAAAAAATAAAACTTTCTACTTTAAGAAGCCAAAAAGATTTTTAAAACTTTCATCATTTTTAATATAATATAAAACTCTTATACTTTGTAGAACCCGATACTTTTAGCAAAACATTCAGTTTTTAATTACAAAAAAAGAAAAATATATCGAAAAAGATTTTTAAAACTGTCATCACTTTTAATGTTATATAAAACTCTTATACTTTGTGGAAGCCGATACTTATAGCAAAACATTTAGCATTTAATCATAACAATAGAAAAATAAACCGAAATATACTTTGTGGTGCTTTTGTCAAAATTAGTCGATTGCAAATATACAGTGTCCCCTGCTGCCAGTTCAGTGCACCGTACTATGGTCTGGTTCCCAACAACATCGCAAAGCTCAATGATGCCATCATCCCTTTGAGGTAACGGATTGTTACTCTTCTGATAACATACAGCACCAAACGAGTCATTTTTTTCGAGGCTCCCCGTCCTGATGCTTATTAAATACAAGCCATTCAGTGGTGCGGAAAACTTCCCGGTCTGTGAATTAAAATGATCTCCGTAGTTGGCTGGGACGGAATCAAAGGACTCAACATCGCACCATCCATCTTTGACTTCTAACGATGTCCATGCATAAAAGCCCGCATTGGGGAGACTGCATTGACGATCTGTGATAAAGAGAAAAAGAATTGAAAATAATTTTAAAAGTAATACAAGACCAGCCCCTTTTCCAGAATATTGGGAAGGGGACCACAGTACAACGTTGATTCTCCAAGTATCCGAAACTACCGTTATGAACTCGCAACGTCTTAAATTTAAGCGGACGCCATGCGAATGGCGTGGAGCCAAGACGTATAACAGAGAAATGAAAGGACTAAGTACAATGTAGCACATATCGTGTAAAATCTTGGCACTATTAGCCCATATTGTTACACAATATATATCAGAAAATAGAACCTACCAGTTCAAAGCTAAAGTCATCTAACTTTGGAAGAGACTTCTTTTCACACACAAAAGTATCAGTTTGCAACGTTTTTTTTTTTTTAAATTAGCCGTCCCAGATGCACTATACAAAAAGCTCCTTTGTTTATTGGGTAATAATATACTATATTTTAAACACAAACTCTTTAGATACATCTCCGTTGCAGTGTTCGGCTATACGAAAAAAAACACAAAGCTATCCTTGGTCATAATTAATTAAAAATTTGACTCTCTATTGTTATTCTAAAGACAATGCCATGTCGAAATTGTTATAATTATGATTACTTTCGTATATGGTTTTAATGTTAAAATACAATGTTTGTAATTTTTTCCAAGGTCGATATATTATACAGTAAATAAGAACGCTTTTTCTTTTATTTTTTATTCAGAAAACTGACGAATTTCATCTGCACTAGCCGCAATCTTGTCTACGCAATCATGTGTACCTGCCACCATATGGGCTAGGTTGGTTAAACTGATCATCGTCTCTCAGACAGAACTGCTAAACAAGAGTAAAACAACAAGATCTATTTCATGTGTCTCATACTCGGGGTACAAAAATAATAGGGCATATAATTTTTAATAATTATTCTATTATCAACTGATATGGACATGATACTTAATTTGATAATATTTAGATCAATCCATCACACCTTTAAGATCCTAGCTCTCTCCACTCAAACTGTCCCACCTGTCTCTGCTCGATCTCAGACTCTCGTACACCACCTCGATTACTTTCGTAAGAACATGTTTAGTTATTTTTAACGCACAGTTATTGTAACTATATCATCATTTGAATTAATAAACTCAACGAAAAAACTCAGACATATTTGAATAATTTTTGTAGGGTTTATTTTCTTCTGTTTTGTCTTTTCTCTTTCTGTTTATCTAACTTAGTTTTATTAATAAGCAGAAAAGAAAAACAAACATCTTTTTAAGCAAACAGAGAAATTAATTACCACTGCTTATTTGGCGTACATAAACTATGTAATAACGTTTCAATAGAATTTCAAATATAGGAATAATTAAATAGACTTTTTTCTCTAAAGTTATATTATCGATTATGAAGAATAATACGGACAATATCTTGAAAATATGAACTTAACGAAATTTGTCTTTTATGGATACGCGATTCTAAATGACTTATTTTTTTTAAAAATTCCCCCCCCCCCCCCAACCTACACGCTTTTGCAACTATGTTAGTTAGTTCATTGCTCGACTCTAAACATCATGTTTTCTCTAAATGTTTATCAAATCGTCAAAAGTATGTATTTCTTGATATCTTACCTAATTTTGCAACTTTGTTTGTTAGTTTAGCTACTCTATTCTCAATAGAATTTTCCTGTAAATGGGTATAAAAATATTAATAAAAATACAACTTTGTAAAAATTTACGACATACAAAATATAACAGTAATTGTCAAAATAACTCATCTTATAATATTTTTTTTTTAAAACGAGGTATATTTAAAGTTGTTTGCTTCTTTAGACACTTACACTTTTAAAGTCTAGTTTAATATCCAAAATGGAGTTCGACTTTTATCTAGCATTTGACAAAGCATAACAATTATGAAGTATAAAAAAAAATTGTTTTTAATGATCATTCACTAGTCAAATTAATCACAATTAAATATGTTTACTTTCTTATAGATCTCCTTTTAAAAAGAGAATTTTTCTGATGTAAAGAAAACTACGAGTAAATTTCTGCATTAAAATTATTTTCATTAATTTGAAAAATAAACACAAATTTTACAGAGTATGCGTAATAATCCAGTGGAGAATGTACCGTTACTATCAAAATAATTTAAAGGACTTTCAAGTGATATCATATTGCCAGGAATGTAAACATTTTCCATTACAGACATTAAAATAAAAACATTTTCGACTATGTTGGACTGAATCACTTTTTTCTTGTTCCTATGTCTGATTTGAAAATTGCCACAAAGCAAAAATTAAGTATATTTAGTATTCTTAAAACAACTTGCATTCCGTAACATTTTATTTGTTCATTGCTTTAATGATAATATATTTTTATCATTATGTAAACAAATTTTGGGGGTTACAAATAGTTTTTGCCGATTTTACTAGTTATACCCCTCTGTACGGGGTAGAAACTATTTTTTGAAAAAAACAAAAACAATATAATTAGAGTAAATAATTTTAACTTAAAATATCATTTAAACTTTATAATTAAAAATACTTAAATGTGGACATAAGTCTTTCCGTCTTTTACATGAAAAACATCGACATTTGTATTTAAAACTAAGGATTTTAACACAGATTACATCAATTGAGAAATGTATGGTTTAAGGGAGCTGAATAAAAACAACCAAAAAATGTGTGTGTTGTCATGTTTTAAATTGTTAAAAGCTGTTTTTGTTAAATCATTCTCTGAAAAGAATTTCAAGTTACACTCCAAAAAAGACATGACATAATTCTAACATTGCTTACGAATGCGTCTGTTTTATCTTTGTTGAAATTACACATGGCTTCAAACCGCTCAGTGTACTGAGATGACATGAGATTAATGGAGCTCTCCAGTTGAACCATTTTATTAGACATTTCACTGTTGCGTTGAGTTGTACTCTCGACGCTCTTTGACAAATCTTGTATGGAAATGAAGGATTCACTGCTAAAAGTTCTCACAGCTCTGATTTGTTGATTGAGTTCATTCCGTGAGGCCTTGGCAGACTCATTGTCCTCTTCTAATCTGGTTAACTTGCCACCAAAATCTGTTGCAGTTTCAAACAAATGGTCAACTCTTGAGGACATTTCTTGGCCCTTTTTCTCAAGTAATGCAATGCTTTCTTGAAATTTTTTCTCAGAGTTTAAATTTGCGTTGTTCAATAATTCCAAATTGTTTTTGACATTGTCCTGTTGTTCTTGAATTTGTTTATTTGTTTTTTTCAGTGAGTACACAGCTATCTCTAGAATGGCCAATTTCAAAGCAGTATTATTGTTATCTACACCTGTATGTAAATAATATATATATTAGTTAAAGGTAAGGAGGTAGACATCGTTCTCACTAACTATCTTATACTTACCGTTTCTACTTTGGGTTTATTACATTGTGTAACTTGTTAATAATCTCCTAAAAACAACGATATTATTCTTTTGGTGACATTGTTTTTTTTCTTCAATATTATATAATGTATGTCAGAGTTTTAACAATTTATTGCTTGAAATATCAAAACAATAACTACTTATAAATGATAACGCACGAAACAAATTTGAGGAAAGATATATTCCAAAGAAGCTGCTACCTGATTCGTGTACTTTTTCTTCTTTGCTAATGATTATATTCTCTTTGACGTCTCCCCTTGTGCAACTCATGTTAGGAATTGTCGAATTATTGCTAGCTTGCGAAGTCACTTTCCTTGAAACATGTTCATTTTCTTCAAAAGCTGGATCTTAAAATAGCAAATAAATAAATTTTTACAACATATTGAATAATAAAAGTTATGTGGAACCTAATCAAAATCTTGTTATAGCGGTTTTTAAAAAGGACTAAGAGGACCAGAAATATTTCAGAAATTGTTAATAAGAATACTCTGTTTTATACCAATACCATTTTTGCTTAGAACAAAAATATTACATACTTTATTATTATTATGAATTTTGTAAAAATTACCAATGCAAATCATGGATGTTTGCATAATGTAAATTAGCTTATTATTCTATATGTAGCCGAGTGGTGAGGTAGCTTACAGTTTAAATAAAATCACAAAAAACAATCTGGTCTGAGAACTATAGCTTTTTAATGTAAGGTACAATCCGTTGACAGAGCCGACAGGAAAATCTCTCACACCTGCCACCGACCCGACGCATCCGTTCCACACCACAATCTCAAAGATGTCCACACCTCAAGTACAAGTTCGCCCCCCTCCCACACACACACACAATCACAGGGAACCCGCGTCCGAGCTGACCATGGGTCAACCCCGTAGCAGGGATGGTTATTCCCGCGTGTAAATAACCAACATAAAATTTAAGGCCAGTACACGGCTGAGTGTTACTTTAAATGACCATGGATGTGTCCGTGCTTGGGGTTACCCATAGCAGTCACACTATGACTATGAGAGTGGACCATGGATGTGTCCGTGCTTGGGGTTACCCATAGCAGTCACACTATGACTATGAGAGTGGACCATGGATGTGTCCGTGCTTGGGGTTACCCATAGCAGTCACACTATGACTATGAGAGTGGACCATGGATGTGTCCGTGCTTGGGGTTACCCATAGCAGTCACACTATAACTATGAGAGTGGACCATGGATGTGTCCGTGCTTGGGGTTACCCATAGCAGTCACACTATGACTATGAGAGTGGATTCTCTTATTCCTATCTGTTCCATACTGCCGCATATAAACTGTTACCTAAAAGCAGTTGCAAATAGTGGCAAATTGTCACAAATATTTAACTCTTAAAATGGGATAGTCATTGTTATCACAAAATACCTAAAATTTCTGCAGATTTTTCCATAAACAAATGTATAACGCGTTGAATCCTTTTGTTCATCTCGGCATAGGTTGTATGATTGACATGTCCACCATTGACCCAGACATTTACTTCACTTAGGACCTGCGTATTAAATGAAGGATAACATTTTTTAAAATGGTTTAAATGAAGCTTCACATTTTAATGACTAGCATACACACATCTGTCTTATCCTGGACGGTAATCTTAAATCCAAGTATACTTTTGTTCAGTAAGTTTCTTTTTTCTTTTTTTTTTTTTAGACTAAAAGTTTTAATGTGCAATTGTATAAATGATCTACGAAATCAGAGCCATTGGATTTTATAAAACAAAATCACCTGATCTATAGCGCGATCTAAAGTGTCTATCACAATTTGCCTCTCTCCTTTGAGTATCTCAATTTGTTGGTTGATTAGGTTGATAAATCTTTGAGTTGGTTGTGCGATGATGGCCATTCTGGACATCTTAAACTATTAATCAAGACACTTTCAAGTTGAAATATATTAGTTTTAGTCAAGACTCTCATTAATGCACACACAAACCAAATGTTTCAATAGGCAAATACACAGATGAAACTCACAAACTTAGTATAGTCTTTTCTTATTATTATAATTGTTTATCGAATCACGGGAGGATGCTATTTATCAAGAAATTAAACAAGTTTTCAGGTTTTGCCAATGAAAAGGCTAAATGGATTTCTAAAGTTTTTGTGTGGTTTTTTATTTTCATTTCTTACTCACCGTATAGAAAATAATGCAAATGATATTAATTTAAAGAAAAAATACGTGCTTAGAAAAAAAAAATGTACTTGCTATTGTGTCGATAAAATAAGACATTGAGAAAGCAAGTGATATTTTTCAAAAAAAATAAATAAGTGAACAGTTCGATTTATTTTAAATCACTACCATCAGATTACTCTGTGTTTACCTTTTATATGCTACAATGCACATGCGTTGAAATAAAGGTACACCTGACTTAGAACATAATATATAATTAATGTAATTTACAAATATATGAATTTATTGACAAATCACTAATATATGAGGGTTGAAGGAAAATCGTGTGACGGTCAATGGGAACATCTAGTGTGAAATGGAAAGTGAAACTAAATGGCTTTTATAAAGTCGAATAAATTTAAATAATATTTTAGTACTACAGTATTTCACCGATATTTTCAATGAACACAGAAGCTTGTAACAACATTTAAAAAATAATGAACTGAGATGAAATAAATCTAATTAAGCTAAATGCATTTTGAAAGATTACTCCCAAGCAAGTTGAAGATCACACTTGAGACTATGAAATCGGGAATTTATATTAATATTTCAAATTCAGGAAGGCAAAAATTTAAAAACTTCTGCTTCTTTTTTCTTTTGCCATCACCATTTTTATAAGATAACAAGATTACAAAGACCAGATAAGAAAAAATTATTTTTTTTTTATATTCCCTAAACTGTCAAAGTGTTTTATTAAAATGTACGTCTATTTTCTTTTAATTTAAGCACTCAGATTTAAATACAATTTAAAAACCAACACAGTTTAAAAACTCGTATTGATATATTTTTAAACGACACAATTTCACTACAACTACAAAGTGTTTGTCTATCTTTTTTGTTGCCCAAACCAGTTTGTAAAAAATACCTTATGCAAATCATTTAGACGATCAGTTTCTCCAAGGAGAACAAATTGGGAGATTAAAATATAAAATAAAGACTAATAATAGGTATATCACTGTAATTGAGAGCAGTAATTTTTATTCACTAAAAATGACTAAACCTTAATTTTTCAATCAGATTTATTTTATGTATTTATTTGATTTTTTTATAATTTTATATAATGTGACTCAAATTCGCATCTATGTCAACGTTTTCTTTTTGTGTGTGTCTTTTTTGTCTTTAAAATAACACAATTTTCTTGAAATAATTGTGTAGCTATTTTTTCAATCTGATGAAGGAAATATAATTTAAAATTCATCTTATTTGTTTCGTAGGTTGTTTTCTTTACGTAAACATAAAAAAAAGGCTGATTTAATTTTTTTTTTAAATATATAAAAAATCTTAAACTTAAGTTTATATGGCATTATAGGCCCCGCTATTACGAAACCATGTTTAGCGCAAAACGCCGGAATATGACCTCGGGGTTAGGGTATCATAACATGCATGCAGCATATATGTAAGGCTTCTTATCCATCGTGAAGAATACTTAAATATCTGGAAACACTATGTGTGCTTTTGGCTCAAGTTTAATTATTTATTTTTCGGTAACCGTGCTGTATTTATTTATAAATTATATCTAGACCTTTTCTTTGGCCGTTTCTTTAGTTTTTTCTTTAGCGTTGGGGTTTTAAATATGTTTATAATAAAGCTATAATGAGAACTTAGCTCTTAATTTATCATGAAATTGGGTATATGAGTTTTAAAAGGTAAATGATACATTTAACAATTTATTATTCGTTACTTTTTATTGAGGATACTGGTGATATATAGAGGAGGGAACAAGGATAAATTCAGTGAACTGTGGAATAAATATTGCAAATTGTATGGTCCTTAACAAATTTTCTTTCTTTTTTTTTCATTCTTTTTTTAATAACTAAACATACTTTTTGGAAGTAACTTAAATTCTCCGAAATATATTTTAAGCAGGATTGAACCGATTAATCAGAAATCGCCAATATTAAGCCAGTAGATGAAAATTTATCAAAATGTCACGGAGATAAGTTGAGTTAAGGGAGTTAAGAGAGGTGAGAATGAGGACTTATAACTTATAGAGTATAGAACTTGGAAAAGACGGACCAATCAGAGAGAGGAAAAAGATGGAGAGAGAATCATGGCGGTTGTTATAAGTTTAAGTCCATGATATGAAGATATTAATTAGTTGATAAGATAATGAAGAGGTTATGATTATGATAAGTATTCTTTATGTGTGATTATGATTACTTATTCGTGAGTGTGTATTTATAATAAACGATAGTCACTGTCTTTCAATGAACTCCACAACGCCTCTGTTGTTGATAGACTGATAGTATCATTAGCATTGTGTGATCTGTGTGCACTGTATGTGAATTTGGACGTGACACAAAATTTTGACAAACTATATTTTTTAAAAAAAGATCAACATTACATTACTACTACACTGTGCTTGTCCAAGGTTCTAAGCTTGATATCTATCTCCCCCATTTACTGACTTTTTTTTTCTTTTTGTATTGTCACAGATCTAATATTTAGATATCCACTGTGTTTCGTAAAATAATGTATTGTTTTGTTAAGTAGAAATAACAGGAAGTTAAGGAATTATGGGATAGAAGTATGGACAAAGTGACCGTTGGAGATTTCTTAATTTAGCCATGACAATGTTCATTTGATTATTAAAACAGCATCTTAATGTTGATTTTGTTAATTGGAAGAAGTTAAATATGTGACATTTAAATTTACTCTGATCTACAGAGGTATTGTTTTATTGTTTGTTCGTTCATCAGTCAATAAATATCGTTGTGCTAATTCAAGGCGTCCTCCGGCACTTGTTTTGGATGAAAATGGACGTAAGAAAGTATAGATGTATAATGTAAGCGATAATTACAACATACAACTTGTAGCATCATAAATAACCCACTCTTATATGATCGTTTCATGTATAATTAGTTTTCACACATGACACATACAGTTTTGGACAGTTGCTTTCAGTTGATTAACTATAGTTTTATATTTTGTATATCTTACAATGTTGTATTTTGTCTCCTCTATATTGTATATTTATATTATATCATGGATAAAAGAAAAAAAAGTAATTAATATAAATGTAGTACTGTGATTTTGGTCGCTAACGGAGAAGGGGGGTGACACACTACCAAAACACTGATCGCAGTGCTAACAACTGTAGCAAAGCGGTGTTGGTCATATTATGAACGAGGCTAACAGTTTTTCTAATATACACTAAACAAATGCACGTCTTTGAGGATTAAAAATAAATGGATTTGATAGATCGAAAAAAATACATTTTTTTTTAAAAAAGCGAACCAAGTGATTGTCTACCTTATTTTCCAGTTAATGCATAATGGCTGTGTTGCTTATGGTTGAAATGGCTAGACAGACTTTGCCATTGTATGCTTGTAATTAGTCTTTGTAGTGTTGCGTTTGTTTTAAATGTGGTAAATTATAGATTTGTTTTTTGTTGACTTTGTACCGCGCTTCGTGCCTTTCGGGATGAAGCGTGTTTTTGAAATGAACTTTATTATTATTATTGTGTTGGTTAATGTTGTATGGAGGCTTTGTAACCAGTGGAACGCCACGATACATTATCCATTACCGATTCTTCCCATGTGTCCGTGTCCACATCGAGAATATTCACTTAGGCTTTAGTATGTCTTTATAGCATTTTTTTTTAATTAATTTTTTTTATTTTGTTTAACACCTAGTATTAAGTATGCGGAAGCTTGAATTTGAGAACAGGGCCCAAAGATTTTGTCTTTTCTGCATAAATCCTTCTTCGACGCACAGGACAAATGAAGATATCACAAGGAACAGAACACAGTAAACAACTAAAGAACTATCCATTGTTGTCGCCGGAAGTGGGAACACAGGAAGCGAGAGGATATAAATATTGACACAAGCGTCCACATACCTCGTTTTGCTATTTCAATTACTAGGCTCGAACGCAGTCCTTTAATTATTATAGTATTTAGTTCATAAATTACAAAAGAAAAATAAATAATTATGACAAAATGATAACCCTCGTTGTCTACGAGAACAGATCAATAACGCATTGTATTGAACTGTTTGTAAACGTGGGTTGGGGACAGATTGGGGTTAACATATGTTAAAGTCAACTACTGTGTGGGAACTCAATTACTTTGATTGTAATATAGTTTGGATGCTGCATGATTTTAAAAAAAAACAGAACGATTTTTTGTCTTTTTTGAGCTGAATCAGCTGAAGAAATGGATTATCCAGTAAAGTTACATGAATCGATACATTCTATGTTCCATAAAAAAATGGTCAGCAGCCCGTTGAAAGTACAGATTCGTAACATGATCAACTGTAATTTCTATTTTTCAGATAATTTATGCTTAACACTTACGTAACAAGTATTTCTTCTTTTTCATCACGCAGAATAAAAATTGAATAACAATCAAAATAATTTAGTTTTATAGATTAGAGTTAACTCGCGTAACTGAGGACCTTGAAAAAACTTGCAAATCATATTTTTAGACAATTATATCTTCTTAAACCTATATTTTTTTAAGATAAGTTAAGATTATGTTATTGATCCAAGTAAATGGAATTTCTTTTTTATTGCAATATACATTTTCAGCACATAAATAAAAAAATTTGAACACAAGACATTTATAAAAAATTATTTTAAACGGCCATTCAGTGAGTTCTCTTAGCCAAATCGGGACTTATTAGTTCTCATAAAGATGTGTGACTTCAGAGGGAGCACGACGGTAAATTTGTACAGATTGGGGAACAAAAGAATTTTTATATCTTTCTGTCCTCGCCTTGATGGAAAGAATTCGTCCCAAATGGTCCGATTCTAAGTATTTGAAATAAAGAGGGTGGGATGTGTCATCCAAAATGTGTTTAATTGTACAAAAGCATCTATTTTCAAATAGTTCTTCAAGTGTAGGATGTTTAGTTTGGGTTATGTTCCTTGCTTGACTAACGATGATTTCGATCTGGTTCACATGAGTTGATAGTTAGTTTACAAGAGTTCACGTTTTTTTCTTGGAGAAGCCCAGTAGTTGATGTACAGTAGCTAGAGGGGTGTGGCTAGTGGAAGTTAGTTCATTTTTAAACTTCGATGCCTAAGAACTTACAAACACATTTCTTCTTCTGAAATCTATGCACATATTAATCAATATTAAGGTTTGCAAGTCTCTTAACGGAAACAGTACATCTTAAAGTACATGTTCAAGAATCAATCATGTAAATTTCATTAAATCATTTTTTTGTGAAAGCTAAACTTTAAAAAAAATAATAATAATAATAAATGCAAACACATTACTGTATATGAGATTTTAAAAAATGCGAACTTAGATTGTTATTGAATTTTATATATTTATGTACTACATGGATATTGAGTTCATTCGGCCCTTCAAATGAGAACCATATACAACATTGTAAGAAGCAGCGCAACAATGTCATCTCCTGTGCCGCAATGATACCCAGGATAGCAGTTTGACAAAGGTGTTACTTGTTAGTTTGTTAAAGTTTCAACTTTGAAAATCGTTTGCTTTCAACTGTTGCTTTTGACAAGCTTCAAGATCATTTTACATCTATTGATCCAGTGTGATCAACCCAACATGGCTCACGATTTTAAACATAAAAAGAGGATAGTGATGCAGGAAGGTCATTTTGCTTGTATCTCCTTGACAACCAAGGTAAGGTAAAGAAGTCGGCACCACAGAAAAGCCATAGCAAGAATATGCTTTGAGACGTATCGTAACGTCACTCGCAATAAGTGAAGTCCTCCAGAGGTAGTTAAAAGAAACGAACAAAACTTGAAACATTAGGTATTTTATAATGACTGTTAACTCTGCCTAATTGTGGTGGGTCAGGTTCCACGCCAACGTCTGGTATTTAACTATGATAACATTGTATTTTTGTGTTAATAACACTACTCCCTCCGTACCATCCAATGTACTCACATAAAATAATTTTAAAAATTAAATGCATTTTCTCTAAAACTTAATTAATATGTCACTTAATGAATATTTAAAATAATGCAACAACGGAACAATAATGTAATGTAATGACGTTATACCATGTTAAAATAAGAGACAAAATATTAAATTTGTATGATTATTTTTTCATTATTACACTTTGTTTTCATTTTAAGTTTAAATATAAAATACATCAAAATTAATATTTATTCTTTTGGATATTGTACATTTTCTTAATGCGGCTTTTTTTCAACATTTAAATGAAGGAACAATTATTTGTACTCTATGTCATCATTTTTTTTTATTAGGTTGAGTTCTCAGAGAATTGTGATATTGTTTTACTTTCTAAGAGGTGCAAAACTTGACTTGTATTGATCTCGGCGTATATATTTATACACTTTTTGGTAAAAGTTATTTTACAAATTCATAATTTTAAAGTTTTTATATTTCTTTTATAATTTATTTTAAATTCGTGTTTCAAATCCTGCGATTATATGTAGAAGAAGATACGGTTCAAAGCGTTCACCCTTTAATCATAAAACATGAAAAATAAAACATTATCTTATTTTTAGGATGTGTTTCCGCAAACGCCGATTTCAAATAGATGACGTCTCCTGCTGACATTTCAGAACACCGTGTTACTGATTGATTCCAAGTTCCATTCAAAAAAATAACGGGGTCTGCTTCTTCAAATAGCCTATTATTACTCCTAAGATAGCAACCAGCATACATCTTGCCATTTATGTCTTCTTGTGATGCACTCATGCTTATCAAATACGAGCCATTCAGTGGAACGGTGAATTTTCCGGTCAGTGAATCAAAGTGATTTCCGTAGTTGGCGTCAACGTGATCAAACTTCCTAACGTAAAGCAGCAAATTCTGTGATGCGGCAATTGTTGTCCACGCAAAAAATCCAACATTTGGAAAATTACATTTGAGTTCTGTGAACGAGAGGAAAAAAAATAATTAAGAGTGATTTAAAACCAAACCCTTTGCACAACACAAAGAAATTGACCATTTTAAAGATTGTTAACTGTAATTACAGTGTATTTGATTGTACTCTACACTAAAATAAAAAGAAACGTATTTTTTTTTCCAATTTTGGGGGATCATTTATTCAAATAAACAGAGATTGAGTTTTTCTTTTTTTTTTCTTTTTTTTTTTTTTTTTTTTTTTTTTTTTTTTTTTTTTTATTTTTTTTTTAAAATTTTTTTTTTTTTTTTTTTTTTTATTTTTTTTTTTTTCTTTTTTTTTGTTTTTATTTTTTTTTTTTTTTTTTTTTTTTTTTTTTTTTTTTTTTTTTTTTTTTTAAATTCTATAAATAATTTAATAAAAATTCCGTTTGTGTATTGTTAGAATAGTTTTTTTTTCTCCTTTTGTCGTCATCACATTTCTTTCTGACCCAGAACAGTGCATTCTGTAGCTCAAACAATGTAGCTATCCATTGGATATTAAGCAGCTTATAATTCGACGTAGAGTATGAAGGTGTCTTGTTAGTTCTGTTTACGCTAGGAAAGCTTGCCCGAAATTAGGGACACGCCTATCTTGTGGTCTAGTGGTAATAGAAGCAGTTGTGCTTTTCATTGACGTGAGCTTTCTATAGTATATATTATTTCAGGGCCTGTAATCTTGGTTTTGGAATATTTAACTTCCGGCAATAACTATGATGATAACTTAAGTTTTTAACCTGATTCTTTGTCTTGACGTATTCTCCTTTTCCCGTATGCTGAATAAGTCTATTAGCCAAAACATCATCTTATTGTCCCTGCCTTTCGATTCAAGGATCCACATGCCATGTAGTACTTAATTCATTATTCTTTGGTAGTGAGTTGTGCGTTTACTTTGTTATGAGTGTCTAATTCGACCACCTTGGACCACCGACTACGGCAATCATCCCCTGCCCGCGGTGCCAGAGACAATTCGGAGCACGGATCGGACTAGCAAGCCACCTTCGAACTCACCCGTGACCCAGCCTCCAACCCAACCGGATGGCTAGATGGACTTTGTCGATCTTGACGGACGAACAACACTAAATGTCTCCAAATGACTCTCACACAATTGTAGTATTCCAATAAGTTTCTATTATTCATGAACTTTTTATTCTCTAATTATCTCGTTGTGTCCGTTAATAGAGGCTTTTTTCCAAGGCTTTCGTGGGGAATTTTTTGTGTGTCTTTTTTCTGATTTTTTTTCACTACCCTTTGTTTCGTAAATCATTTTGCTTTAACCTCATTACAAGAAACCCCAAATTAAAACATTCTTACAGGGCTAATCTTATTGAACTCTCAAAAGCAAAGTTGACCTATTGTTTTATCACATACGTTATGATTTATAATATTAAAATGAAATGAGGAAGAAATCACACATTAAAAGACATTACTGGCAATTTAATACAGGATCTGTTTAAGTATAGATAATTTCATTTTACTTTATTTATTCCTAATTTATTTCAAATAAATAAAGCCGTTATTGACTTTATTTTAATTTTTTTAGTATGTTTTGGATTCACTGATCAATGAAAAGTTTGAAAAGATTTTAAGAAATGAAAATATAAAATACTTATCTTACATTTTGAAAACTCAACTTGCTAATAGAGAAAATCAAAATTTTAATGAACTTTTTCGACTAACATATTAGTAATCGTTCTTCGCATTTGAATATGATTAAGGCATCTTTGTATTTTGTTTAAGATGAGGGAGAGATGCTCAATTCATCAGCCTCACTCTTTTCAATGGCATGCAACCAGGATGCAGTAAATGACCAACAGAGTTTCGTGCACTTTTTTGTGCTTCCGGTGCTTGGTTCAACTGTCATTGTGTCGAGCACATAAACGCCAACCTATCTTCGGGTGTACTTAAGAGTTTGCCTTTTCATATGAGAGTTGATTGAATTCCAAGGTTAGAGGGTCCCATCCACCCAGGATGTTGGTGTTGTTTTTGCCTGTCTCTAGTCTAAAAGCTGCGGATTAACTCAGTTCAAACCGCTCACCCACCCAGCACTTCAACTATGATATTTACTAAATAATTTCGAAAATTAAAAAAAAAAAACCACCTTTCACGAATCATTGCTTTCACTTTAATCAAACAGTTATAATCTAAAGAGTATATTTTTTATCGAACTACTGGATATGAAAGTTGTATTTTTTTAATTTTCGAGGGTTGGGGGGGGAGGAGGTTAGGAAAAAAGTGTGAAAATTTATCTAATTACTTCTTACCAAGTTGTGCAATTTTTTCATTTAGCTGAGTCACTTGATTCTCCACAGCGTCTTCCTTTCGAGGGTTGGGGGGGGGGAGGTTAGGAAAAAAGTGTGAAAATTTATCTAATTACTTCTTACCAAGTTGTGCAATTTTTTCATTTAGCTGAGTCACTTGATTCTCCACAGCGTCTTCCTATAGATGATTTAGAAAATTAGGATAAAAAATAAAGATTAAAGTTAACTTTGCTCCAATTATTTTTTAAGAAAAAAATTTCTTGTTTAAAGGAAAATATAGTTTTTTAAATTTTAAAATAAAGGGGGCTAAAACGAACAAAAAAACTATACCACATAAAAATACCTGTGAAAGACACTTTCTAGATTCGGCTTTCTTGTTTAAAATCTCATTTAATTTGTCCAATGGTGCTAGTCTCTTGGCTAGCATTTGACAAGCCAAACCAATCTGCAAAAAAAAAAAAAAAGCCAGAAATAGTTATAACAAAAACTAATCACATGAAAAGTTTTCTTATCACCCCAAAAAAATTTTAAAAATAAAAATTAAATGTATTTCTTTCGTTTGTAAAATCTAACAACCTAACTTTTTGAAGTTCACTGAAGCATCACAATCCTTTTTTTTAAAATTAAAACCAATTCTGTTTAAATAAATCGTTAACGTTTTCGTGAGTATTCGTAAGAAATATTTCGCATTAAAATAATTATATTTATAATTTAAAATGAATATTATTTGAAAACCTAAAATTCATTCAAAAAAAATTTCTGTATAACTATAAACTTCATATACTATTTTAAATGTTTTAATCATCGTCGTTGTTTATATCACTGATTAACAAATGTGCTGTATTAACATTATATGTGTAAAAGGATTTTACTCCGATTTAATCATGTGCATACATCAAAACAATAAGAAAGTGTCCTAGACAAAAACGAAGATAAGAAAGGTCTTTCATCATAATGGTATTAACATTTCAAAAATTAAATATAAATTAAAATGGTGTTAAGTTTTGCTTTTCTTTAAATTTGGCATGTATCTTATTATTGTATAGAAAAATGATTTTACTCAATTCGAAAAATTTTCTCATAAGTTGGGATATAGATTTTTAGAAAAAAATTAATAACAATTAATTTTCTATTAAATCTAATTGCAATAAATTATAGTTATTAAAACGTTAATTCCCCTTCCCCACTCCCCCCCCCCCCCCCCCCCCCCCACATTTTTTTTTTTTTAAAGAAATTGTAAATTAACACTAAACACATAAGAAATATTATCACATAGCTTACCGTTTCGTCAACTTTTTCCTTAGTGATAATGCTCATAGTTTCCAACTGCTCTGTATACTGAGTTGACAGAAGATGAATGGAGACTTCCAGTTGATTTATTTTATTAGACATGTCATTATAATGTTGATTTGTACTCTCGATGCGCTTTGACAAATCTTGTATAGACATAAGGGCGTCATTGCTACAACTTCTAACAGAGCTGATCTCTTCGTTGAGTTCATTCATTGAGGCATTGATATATTTATTTTCATTTTCTAAACTGCTTAACTTGACATCAACATTCGTTACAGATTCAAACAAATCATCAACATTAGAAGAACTTTCTGTGCTTGATCTCTCCATTGCTTCAAGTCTTTCTTGATTTTCATTGCTTGTTTTCTCAAGTTCTGTAAATCTTTCTTGACATTTCTTCTTAGATTTTAAATTTGCGTTTGTTAATATTTCCAGTTTTTTGTTGACATTTTCCTGTTTTTCTTGAATTTGTTCTGTTGTCTTTTTAAGTGAGAATGCAGCTTCCTCTAGTATGGCAAATCTTGTAGTGGTAATATAAGTATCATCTGCACCTGTATTTAAATATGTATATTTCTTGAATTCAGTTTCTGTAATAGCAGAATAATACTTTAACTGATACTTTAATTGATGACTTAATATTTACAAATGTACATGTTGAAATTTCATTTCCAAAACATATTGTAGCGTATTTTGTGTTAGATAATTAAAAATTTAGTGTTAACAGTTAACTGATGAAAGTAATAAATAATTCAATACAAATAATGAATAAACCAACACTAGTTTGAGGATATAAATATTACTCACCGATCGGATCACCGCATACTTGTACAGTTTTTACTCTACTAGACATCGTTTTGTCTTGTTCTTGATCTCTTGTGTAACTGGTTTTAGGATTTCTCAAGTTATTGCTAGATGCCGCAGTAGTTTGTAATAGGCCACTGTCACTTTTACTGTCGTCAATCTCTAGATCTGAGAACGTAAAAATAAAAAAACAAGGTACAGCATCAAACCAGCTTTCTTTTTTTCTAAAAAATATATTTCAGAAATGAAACTTATTTCTTATTGAATCTAATTCTTGTTATAGCGTTGTTTCGAACAGATTAATTGAGCCAGAAGCTTTATATGAAATTACTTTCCTTTACATGAATTCCATTTTAGATCAGATCAAAGCTATTAAATATTATACTTCTATAATAATGTATCACATATTAGTGGAGCGACAGAGTTCAAACCATGTGAGGGTAATTGTGGATTAAATTCCATTTAGGTTTAAAATTAAACGTCTTTTTTTTAAAAAAAAAGTATTCTTTGTTATTTAAAGTCTAGTATTGCCTTCTGAATAAGGCGTCAAGCAATAAATACGTTGACTGCCCTGCATATTTCATTTCAAAGCTAAACTTATCGTGTTCAACTATTTACTTATACACTGATAAGCATTGAATTTGAATTATATCGATATAAATCGTTTATGCAAACATTATTCTTCTGTTTACTTTACCAGGTATGCTTTTATGATATTTAATAAATTATAGTTAGATATTCGTCGAATACATGGACAATTATTTACAATAATAAAACACCTGAAATTTCAGCAGACTTGGCCATAAACAAATGTATAACTTGTTGAATTCTGTTGCTCATCTCTGCATAGGTTATGTGATTGACATGTCCTCTATTTACCCAAGCATTTACTTCACTTAGAACCTACAAATTAAATACAGGATAACAGTTAAATTTGCATTTATTATTAGTGTTTTATGTAAGTTCACAGTGAAATAACTAATAAACTTTTTTTTATTTAATCTACAATTTTAAATCCATGTAAAATATGTTATTGGTAAATTTATGCTTGAATTTGTATTTTTTTTTTAAATTATTTTATTTATTGAACTAAACGATTTAATGTTTGTTATAATAGATTAAATCAGAAATATGATTTATTTTTCCTAAAGTATTCTATTTTAAAAAAGTCACCTGATTGATAGTGTGATCTAAAGTCTCCATCACAGATTGCTTCTCTCCATTGAGTATCTCAAGCTGTTGGTTGATAATCTTTATATATCTCTGAGCTTGTTGTGACTTGCTGGCCATTCTGGGAATCTATAACTGTTTATACACTCTATTTCAAGTTAAAATAATGCTGCTTGTAGCCAAGACGCTCATACAATGAACTACACATGCCATCAAACATATAAATACACATATAAATTATATAAAAGAAGACAAATTAGTTTGCTGTTGTTTTTTTAACTATTGTTTGTCCAAATTGTTTAGCAGTTGGATGGGAGGATCCCATTTACTTAAAATTCTATACATTTGCAGTTGTTGCAACTGTAGCCTATAGGTCTAATGGTCCACTGGAATTTTATTTTTCATTTTCAAATCACCATGCTATACAAAAATAATTATAATCCTGCGATATGAAAATGAGAACAATATTTTCCAGAAAATTACCATAATTTTCTGTTTTGTTCCAAAATTATTACACAGAAAATACTTATAATAATTTTCAACACAAAAAATGTAAAACGAATGGTTATCCTTATTTTATATTCGTTTACATTAACAAAGACATACCCGAATTTGAACAAAATATATAAAAGTTATTTACAAATATATAATTAGATTATGAGATAACTAACGATACAAGTTAGACGAAATATCGATGGATGGTCCATAGACTATAGCTAAATCTAATTAGATAAGGAAAATGAAACTAAATTGCTTAATACTGCAATCCCAATATAAATATTTATTAATAAAAATCAAAATAACGTTAAAATACATGCCTACTAAAAAAATATTCAACGGTGTTCTCATAGAATCATAAAACAGTTAATAGGTACACAGAATCATTAACTCAGATGACGTAAAATCCAAAACCACTGCACAAATTGTGAAAAGGTTTTCCTTAGTCTTAAGCTGGTTCAAGAACACGTCGCGCAAAAAAAATCGGGAATACCATATTAATATTGGAAATTCAAGGGAACAAATATAAACGTCTCCTTCTGTTCATTATATTTTTACTTCTTTTTAAGATAAGATACTATAAGATTATTAAGATAAGATAAGATTAAAAGAATGATTAAAATTAAATATAAGATAAGTAAAATGTTGGATATTATTATATTGATTCAAACAAAGGGATTGGTGCTATGATTAAATTGTACATATATCTTTTATTTTAAGCATATCATAGTTGTTTTTTTAACATACATTTAAAACATTCTTATTCAAAAGTTTAGTATACTTTAAGCAAAAGATATTTTGAACTACAAGTTGAAAATCTTTGTCTAAACGTTTGTTGCTCAAGACTAGTCTTAAAAAGAAAATGGAACGCCCTTCCTGTCACTGACCAAGGATGTCAAGAACAAGCGCTTCTGGAGCTATGTGAAGCACCAAAAGTCTTCAAACGCTGGAGTTTCCCCCTTGAGGTGGGATGGCCAATGACATCTGACCCAAAAGCATAGGCGGGGATACTCAATCAGCAGTTCCAGTCGGTCTTTGGTGACGGTAGAGAGTACTCTGAGACTGAGTTCCCTCTGAAGACCAAAATGATGAACAGAGCCTACCCTGTCATGGGAGATATCCAGATATCAGAACAAGGTGTGTTTGCCCTCCTCAATACCATTAACCCTTACAAAACATGTGGTCCTGACAACATCAAACCACGAGTGCTCAAGGAATTAGCCAAAGAAATTTCTCCTGCACTGACAATCCTCTTCCAATCGTCACTATGCACAGGAAATGTTCCAGCAGACTGGAGAACAGCGCATGTCACTCCAATTTACAAGAAAGGGGAGCATTCCGACCCTGCCAACTATCGTCCGATATCCCTCACTAGCGTCGTCTGCAAACTGTTGGAGCACATAATCGTAAGCACTGTCATGAAGCATCTTGAAAGCAAAAATATACTCAATGACTGTCAACATGGCTTCCGAGTCAATAGGTCATGTGAGACCCAGCTTCTCGAATTTGTAGAAGACTTGATGACCAATCTGGAGAACCACAAGCAGACTGACGTGCTAGTAATGGACTTCGCAAAAGCATTTGACCGTGTGAATCATAGTTTGCTTCTACACAAACTCCAGAGATATGGGATTCAAGGCACCACTAAAACATGGATCTCTAGCTTCCTCAGCCACCGACGCCAAGCAGTAGTTGTGGGCGGTACAAGCTCCTCCTTTGTCGATGTGAAGTCAGGGGTCCCCCAGGGATCAGTCCTGGGCCCCTGTTTGTTCCTGGCATACATTAATGACCTACCCGAGAACCTGAAATCAAAGGCAAGACTGTTCGCAGATGACACTGCACTGTATAGGACGATCGCCAAGAGATCGGACCAGGACCAGCTACAACAGGATCTCAATCTGTTAGCTGAGTGGGAGATAAGCTGGGACATGGAATTTCACCCTGCCAAGTGCCAGACACAGATAAAACTAATTCTTTGAGTGAACTTTATTATTATTATTATTTTACAAAAATGAACGCCAAAAATGGGAAATATTTAGTCTTTCTTTTACATTTCCATAACACATTTTGCTTTTATCCTATGAACATTACTTTTTAGTCATTCAAAATATATATAACTTAATTTTAATGAGGTTTATTTTACTTATTGATTGCTTAAATTTGTATAAATTTGTCTCAAAATCGTAAACGTGATGCCAGCATTTTTAAATCATGTAATAACCATAATATTCTTGAATTAATTGTAATGCTTGTATGAAATCAATCTGAGCGATCAGAGTATAATTTAAAATGTGTATTTATTTTTTTTTTAATTAAAATTTTTTCAATAAAATAAAAATAAAGTCAAATTTAAAAATATAAATAAGAATCGAGAATTAAGCTGACAATTAGTTGTATGGATGCTTTTATACATTATGGAATATAAATACATAATGCAGAGGAGAAACAAGGTTCAATGGCGTTTGCTTTACTTAATATATACAAATAAGCAATAAATAACAGGTGTAAAAATTGATTTGTGATTAATTACTCTACTTGATTATTTTAATTTTAAATAATAACATCTTGTACCAAATTTTCCTCTTTTGCTTCGACTTTTAGTATAATGTTTAGTAAAACAAGCAACTCAGTGATTTTCCCAGTCAGTGGATCAAAGTAAATTCTTGCATATTATCTCAATTCTTTTAGATAGTTTTATACATTTCGTCATTCTTCTGGGACATGTTATGATTGCCATCCAAAAAGTCCCACGACGAATGCATTTACATTATGGGAAGAAGAAGATTTATTTATTTTTTTTAAATAGAGGGACAAAAATAGATCCATCTAATGCATTTACGTTCTGAGTAGAAGATTTTTTTTTAATAGAGGAGAAAATAGTTTCATCTAATGCAGTTATTTATTTTGTATTAGGACAGTAAAAGCTATTGTTTCATGGAAAGCTAAATGGACACAAACAATTTGTTTAAATAAAACAATATAGGTTCATCTTTAATAATGACAATAAATAAAACAAATGTAAATGTTTCGGCAAACGTCTTCATCGCTACTGAAAAAAAAAATAAAAGAAACATATTTTATAAGCATAAATTAAATTTACATAATATTACAATATAAATAAATATATACATATATCTTACCTAAAATGAGAGAAAATAATAAGAATGGGCGCAAGTCCCTGACAAAAACAAAGTTCAGAAAAACGGAAAGGAATTGGGTGGAGGTAAAATTTAAAAACCAGACAAGAAAAAGACATGCAGCTATGTAAAATTGTGGATTTGGTTTGTACCCTACGGTGTCAATGTACCAAATCTTGAAATTGGTGTATTTTCCATATAAAGTCTATCCGGTGTATTACTTCCTATGTCTATAATTACATTATGGTTAGCACTATTGAAATGTTTGGAAACTGGACAAAGTGCTTGTTTATGTATGTTATACAGATGTTCTCAATAAATAAGTCTATGGTGAACACAGTCACTGCTACATTTGATTTCAGTTGTTGTTTTTTTCCTACATAAGACGGTGAAAATGACGTTGCTAAGGAAAGAGTAGAACAGGTTATTAAAAACTTAACAGTTAAAAACAGAACAATCAAACAAACTTTTTCAGATAGAAGCGTCCTTTAATGCACAAAACAACAAGAAACATATTATTTTCATGATCTGTATTAATGTTTTGTTTAAATGTTGTTTCCTAAATTGTCTTTCTTGTGATTGGCTTATCACAGCACGTGGTCTCGGATATAATACATGCTCTTAGACCAATCAGCTGAAATGTGCCATTCAACATCTTAAAACATTCTTTGTTTGATTGCCTACAGAAACGTAGAAAATTAATTAACCGTTTCCGTGCATGCATTATATTTGAGTTAAGAATAGATTTTACTGACATTATTTTTCTATTAAAAGCAGCTATTTGTGCAATACTGGGGATTTTTTTTGCAGTGCAAAATCAGACCAGCAAAATATATATATACATATTTTTAAGTCCCTATACCACCTTTAACTTTTACATAAATGGTCAGCTTTTTTAAAATATTTATTTCGACTTTTTCTTTTTTCTTTCCCTCTCTCTCTCTTTTTCGCTTTGAAAGTAAATTGAAATTGGAATGAAAAAGTTGTATGTAGCAGTGTAGTGAAAGAATACAGTGTTTTCTTTTTTCCCTGGATTTATTTGCACAGAGTTTGAGTTATTTCTAATTGACGATTTCTCCACTCTCCTATATTCTGGTTGTCCGGGGTTCAATCCCCACCACAGCCAACATCCCAATCACCCCGGGTGGATGGGACTCGTCAGCCTTGGGCGGTGAACCATCTATGAGGAGACAAACTCTGAAGTTAATACAAGAACTAAAACGATCAATAAATTGATTGTGGGCCAACAAATATGAAAACAAAAATGACGGTCAGAAATATCCGATTTAGGATAAATCCCACACAAATAGATCGATTTGACGGATTGTCGATTAGTCCATGCAAATCTACTTGCAATAACCTTTGGCTGTGTTGCTCATGGTTGAAATGGCTCGAAAGACTTTGACATTGTATGCTTGTAATTAGTTTTTGTAGTGTTGCGATTTTTTTTAAATGTGGTAAATTATAGATTTGTTTTTTTGTTGACTTTGTACCGCGCTTCGAGCCTTTGGGGATGAAGCGTGTTTTTGAAATAAACTTTATTATTATTATTATTATTGATGATGCCAAACAAACGTGCAGTAAATACAAAAACAAAGAATGAAACATTGTTGGCTCTTTATTCATACAATATCACATGTTTATTCAGCAGTTCATTATCCCAACGGTGTAAAACTGAACTTGGAAAAAGACAGAAAATTAGACTAGACTCTCTCGCTATTGATTTAATTGTGCGCCTTTATTTTTGATTTATTTGTGATCTCTTATTTTTTTTATTTTATTGCGCTATCTCATTATAATTTGAATTGTTATTTTTTAAATATCTTTATGCCGTAATTTTATGGTTGGGCATTTTTCCTGATCATTAGTAAAGGACTTAAGGCAAATTTAAAAAAAAAACAAAAAACAAGCTGTCATTTAAATATATCATGGAAAATCAAGTATTATATTCTCAATTTGTGCATATATATATTTTAAATATATTTAAGACCTTAGTGGAAATATTTATTTAAGTTTTTGAAAACTGGATAAAAATATTTCGAAAACTATTCCTAAATACCGTTCCCTTATTTAAATAATTAAAGAGACTTTCTTATTTACGTTGAATTATACATTCATGGCACATTAACTTCGCAAAGAAATATTTTTTTTTCGTTCCAAAATTATAATCAACTAAAAATGTTAATTATATCATAAAAAACATTTAATTATTGCATCAACTTTTAAAGTTAAAAAAAACAACACATTTTCGAATCGGGTTATTTTTTTTCGATAAAATGACATCCGGAAAAGAAAAAGAAAAATGTTGAAAAGAATTAACATTACCTTTGACGGTGATCGCATTAGGCGATAGATATATTTCATTCTTCATATCTGAAAACGTGTTCAGTTTTTCTTTAATATATTTGTTTGCAATTAGTTTAAATATTATTTGAGAGCCTTAATATAGAAAATGTAATGTATACATTGATGTAATTTAAAAACACTGCACATTTCAGTGTGTTTGTTTCTCTGTGTTACAATTAGTTTTTATGTTCTCACTAATTTCTTTTAAGGCGTAAAAAAAAATATCTGAAATAAAACCAGGAAGCATCATGAAAAAAATGGCGGCTATTTAAATTCATCCAATGACAAATGCAAACATTTCTGTTCCTAGTTTCTCCATGGTAAAAATAATTTAACCATTTATTTTTTATAGTTGATATTTACAAATCTTTTTAGTATATGTGGAAGGTCAGCTCGATTAATAAAGATCGAGGTAAATAACGGTGATTTTTAAAAAATTTTGTATTGTTTTGTTTTATTTGTTTAGTTTAAAACATTCTCATCAACATAGGTTTAGATATTTAAAATATATCTATTAAGTATCACGAGATATGGAATGGAGGAAGTCGAGAGATTTCTCTTGTGATTCGGTGATCAAATACTTTGATAAATTATCAGAAATTTTGGCGAGCGATTTCCAAATCAGTTCAAATGAACTCCAACATGTCTTTTCTGCGTTTTACTTTTATTTCAGTTCCACAGTTTTTAGTTCGAAAGTCGTGATACAGAGAAGTTAAATCACGTCCCATGTGTACATTGAATTTAATTGAGTTATTTAATTTTTAAAATACTTGTATCTCCTTCGATAGATTAAGAACTACGCGAAAGGTAATGGATTTGATTGACATAAAAATCATTACAGATGTATTAAAATAACGAAATAAGACAAAATCTTAAATTATATTTAATAAAAAAAAAGAATAATTCAATGTAAAACCGTATTTAGAATTAAGTTTTATATGATAAGTTTTGTTTTTGTAACTTATATTGCAAACTAATGACCCCAAAAAACAATTTTTAAAAACAGCAATCTTATTTTAATATCCTATTTTTTCTACACTGAAAAGTATTGATTTAAATGGCAATAATAATTTTGATTTTGAAATAATGATTTGAACATCTCTCTTCTTAACAAAAATTGACACATAAAAATTGCTTTCAATTATAAAAAAAGAATATATAGAACATTCTAAAAATATTTTACTCGATTATAAACAATAGATACGATGCAATACTTTAATTTAAATGATAATATATTTTTTAAACACGACCATGCAGCATAAGGGCAATGTAAGATTACAATAGTGAAACAATTTAACATAATATAATGTTGAAAAATTTTTTTTAAAAAACACACAAGTGTCAGACTCAGAAATGTTTGAAGTCAAGGCAGTGCACATGCAATTTTACAATCAGGTGTACATATCCAAAATTTAATTTACATGGTTTTTCCACATAATTTTACTGACCACTCTCAAAGCCCAACCCTATCCATCCACACACACTCTGTGAACCCTTCTTAATATCTACCTCCATTCTATAATACCCCATGCTTCTTATCCCTTAACCCTACCTTAAGACAAAAATTTGAAGAAATTTAAAAAAAAAACATTTCACAATTGCAAACGTGCAATTAAAAATGTTTAATGTCAAACACAAATTTCTAGATAACTGCGCTAAATAGTTTTCTTAGATCAATCGAAAGTGCGTTTGGTGCGTTAATTTTTCTTTTGTTTTACAGAGAAAGTTGATGTCATCAATCTGCGGTGTTAAAGCGGGTGGAACATTAGAATATTAATTGATTTGAGGGGCGTAAAAGATGGTAATTTCTAGCCTTGGTGGGAGCACAATTGGGATTCTTGTAGAATGCGTTACTTGAGAGCATGTTTTGTCAAATGTTCAACCCCAACCCCAAAATAGTTATAATAGCTTCGCCTTTGCTTGTTTGACTCTGTCTTTTGCAAAAAATTCTGAAGACTAACTTCCCGTCATCCTATTGAGCTGAAAATTGGCACATTGTTGTTTTTTTCAGACAAACCACCAACCTTTACACGAATCAGTTTTTTTTCTGTTTTTCATTAAACTGTAGCCATCACTAAGACATTTATTAAATGGATTTAAAGGATTGATTCGAAGAAGTTGTGTTTTTGTATTTTAAAATCCTTTATATAAACATTGCTTTTGTTAATGTGTTTGTGGCAGAATTCTCGAAATGCTAAATGACCATTTTTCATCAACCTTTCGCGCTGAAATTCGGTAGATAGATATTTTGGCAACGATATCCGACATCCCACCTCCAACTCCAAAAACTCATTTTTTCCTACTTTTCAGGTGGGTTGGGGAGAGAGAATGTTAATACTTCATTAATTGGGTGCATGCTTTGGTGTGAAGGTTCTTTTACACAAGTTTACCCACTTACGTTACCACTCCTTAGTAAACAATCAATCACGGGCAATTACATTAATGCTAACAAAAAATACACATAAAGGTTGTATACCAAAAACGTTGTTTTTATGGATGGCTTAATGTCAAAACGCTTTTCTTATTTTTTTCAGTCTTTATTCACCCCAATCTCTCAGCGAATTAAACGTATTTAATATTCTAAAAACTTTTTTTTTTCAATCTATTGCATGAAATTAAACTTATTGCCTGTTTTTTTTTTAAATTCTAAACACATTTATGCAATTAAAGTTTGTAAAATATAATAACTATCATAAGAAAAAAATCTGTGGGTTAAGTCAAGTGAATAAATGTTTAATTTTACTTGAATAGTAGTAAATAAACTGCATTTTTATTTTTTGTGTTGATTCTGTTGTTTTTAAATGGGCTTTTTTTTTAACTTAAAAAAACAGAAAAATATGGTCTGGTAAGCTTATTCGAAAAATCAATTTTAATTCATTGTGATAAGATGGCGAAAAGTGTGCAATATTAATAGCTATTCGCATCGGAGCAGAGAATAAAAATGTTTGGTAATCACTGACTTATTCTTTTAAAACGTAAGTATGTTTAACCTACTTAACTTCCATTCATTTTTTAAATATTGCTGGTATTGTGTAGATCATTGGGTTGATGGCGGCGTTCAGTGGCAGGACAAATATCACAAACCAGGCGTGTGAGTCAGGACTGACTTTATATCCATTCAGAGACATTAAACCAGTTATACAGATGGGGAACCAGCACAGGAAGTTGGACATGGCAACAATGAACAGTTGCTTAGCAACGTTTATGTCTTGCTGTCTTCTTGTAGCGTTTGGTGTTGTAACGATAAATCGTTGATTAGACATTGAAATAAAAATGAGAATCTGTCCAAATGCAATAACCAAGAAACAAATAAAATTAAAACCAATGAAAACCCCAAATGGATACTGCCAACCGTGTTGTCGGTCTGTGGTCAGTGGTAAACCAATACACATGCCGTTTGAGGAATAGATTGTCCATTGTGGAAAGAGAATAGGAATGAATGCCAGAGTGAATCCAATGATCCAGCTGGCTACAACTAAAATAATTAAAGTCAACGTTGTTAGTCTATACTCTCCAAACGGAAAGCGTATCACCAAAAATCTTTCCAGTGTTATCAGTAAAACAAAGAAAGTTGAAGTTTCACTTGACAGTGTTGATAAAAACCCGGAAATCTTACACAAAATACTGTCACGCCAATCTGTTTCATGAAGGACATAATTGTCTCTGAAGTAAATGTCCATTGATGCAATTATTGTCATATAGACGCCCATGATAAAATCAGCTAAACCAAGGTTAGTTACAAAGACGCCATAACCTTTCTTCAACATGCCACGGTCATAATGAATCCTAAATGCCAAAACCATTATGTTCCCAACTAGTGACATAAGGGCCGCAAGCCACAGAAGTGAACGTTTTAGAATATCCCCAATAAGATCGTCACAAGATGATATGCCATCAAACGGTGCATGACACACGTGTTTTGATATCCCAGTGCCAACGACTTGAGGACAACAGTATATAAAATTGTCCACGTACAAAGCTGACGTTATAGTTAGCTTCTTTAAAAGATTAACTGTGTCACTGTCATTTAGGCATGTATTGCGAATATCCAAAAAATCTAAGGAATTCATTTTATCAGAATATAAACCTTTCAGAGTTTCTATTTTTGTATTCGCTACGTTTAAATATCGAAGCGTAGAGCTTATGATATTTGTTTCATCAGGTAAAGTGGAAACATTTGTAAACGATAAATCAAGTTTCTTTAGTCTGTTTAAAGATGGCAAGTTTAAATTAAAGGCAGATAGATAAATATTTCCAGTTAAATTAAGGAATTGCAAATATTTTAGTTCATCATAATAAAAATGTTCTCTGACAAGAGTAAAATTATTGTAGCTTAAATCTAAGTAATAAACTGAAAGTTTCATTTGATATCCCAAAATATATTTTAAACTTTCCAAATTACAGTGTGATGCATGCAATTCCAATAAATTTGGCAGTATGTAAAGTTCATTCAACTGAGAGAGGTCAAGGCCACTGACTTTCAGATATTTTGTTTGGATGTCGAAAATTCTAAATGATTTTATTTGCTCCACTTCTGAAATGTTGTTTACCATAACTGCACTTCCAAAACATTTAAAACCAGGCGGACACGTGACATTACAATTTAACTCATCATCGCCGTGTGGACATTGGACAACACCATCACAAACATGAACAGGGTGAATATAATTCATTGTGTCACTGTTACAAATGAAACGTGTACCGCTAAATTGAACTCCATTGACATCTTCATCCTCCCCGTGTGGACAGTCCATTAAGCCGTCATTGATGAGATGCCACGGAATGCAATAAGATTTATGACATTTAGTAAATTCGTCATCACATTTAAAATCCATACAGCCTTGTAAGTGAGACATATCATTACAGCCAATAGGTCGACCACTGCGTCCTCTATGAAACAGACATTTAGGAGCCCAATTATCTGTTTCTGTGTTAGCATTCAGTCCAGTATTTTGATATGCAGATTCGATTACTTTACAGCGAACGACTTCATGTTGTTGAGTTGGTAAACGGAAACGTTCTACAGTGATATTTATAAACATAGTCCCATTACTATATTTATGTAACCAGCATTCCTCCTCATCACTTGATAACCAATGCCTAGGCACACAGGTGCCATCAGAGCAACGCCTCCCAGTACATTCATCACACCCCAACTCATCACTGTTATCAGGACAGTCCTGGTGAACGTTACATTTAAGATTATGAGGTATTGTTTGAGCATAAGGGAATTGTTGATTTGCATTCGGATTTACACAGAAAAAATCATTGTTCTTGACATTATTTGTAACGCCACAATAGGCTTCATCTCTGCCATTGTCACAATCGATAAAATAATTACAAACTTTAGAATACACAATAGCATTCAAACCATCCTCGCAGTCAAACAACAATTGTTCGTATTCTGTCTTCGTGTCTGTCCCTAACACCATGAACCGATGTACTACTGAGAGTAGTGCCCAAATGTTTTTATCCAAATTAAACTCTTTGTTTAACGACATTGTTTCTTGTAATGCCTGACTTTTCAGATAAATGCGTTCTACTCCTCTATTTTTCTTCAACTTTATACTACTTTTACATAAGACAAAATATGTCTTGTTAATTTTACAATCAACCAGCTCCCAAGCGATGCCAACATTTTCTCTGATCGACTCATCGTTCTCGCGTGCACTAAAGCTAAGTTTTAAGACCATGCACTTGGGATCGTCACTGCTGCTCCTTTGGAAACTGTTCCGCAAGGTAAAGGGTCGTTTATTGTTCCACTGCAATCCTTCGTTTTCATCACTGGTCTTCGTGAGACCGACGTGCACAGCAAACCGTTCAACCTGATCAAATGGTTTATAAATCGTTGCATTGCTTAAAGCTGTTATCAACAAATTTAACTCCTCGTCGGTTTCTATCGTGGGCAGCTCTGAGAACATGCTCCTGCAATATGCTGACGCGTCAATCCAGTTCATCTTAGTTCGTAAAATGTCTGTTTTGTAGCAATAGAATATGGAATTGTAACTATCTAACATTAAGTAAATCCATCCATTGGGACAATCGATACATCCGTACAACGCGATTATAACACTATCACTTAAATCATCGTAAGGATCAAGTAGATATAAGAATTTGTTTCTGTCAAACATACGCCTTATTTCGCGAGAAGCTCTTACTGGCCAAGGTAAAAAAAGAAGAAACTGTTTGGCATCAATATCGAAAGTGTAATCTTCGAAAAGTTGCACTGTTTCCTGACAGTTAACGTAGCAGCCAGAAAACCAAGCCATTAAAATTGACTGTTCTCTATTATAGGCTGCGTAATGAGATTGCAGAATTCCATTTGTAAGCGTTAAAGCTTCAGAAAGTGTTGATATGCTATTCCCGGATGATTTATTTACGTTTATTGAGTGTTTAAACTGATCCAGATAAACGTCGATTTCTCCGTCTGAACTGACATTTGAACAACTGAAGACTTTCTGTTGAAATGGTTCTATCAAATAGATTGGATTGTTTGCAGAACGATCTCTTTTAGAGATAAAAAATTGAAACATGCGTGCGATCCGTCTAAACGTTAGATCTGGGTCACGTGAGCTGTCCATGATTATGTACAGGCTGTCGGCAGTTGTATTACATGCTTTAGTACTTACAATTTCCGCAGCGCCAGGCACCACTTGGAAATATTGAAGAAATAAAATTTTGTCAAATATTTCATAATAAATTACGTGTTTTAACAATCTGCTTTATAAGCCTTAACTATTAACCGTTTTCAGTATTATTTTCATTTAATTATTCAATAAATGCTTTCAATAGAATAACATGGATAAATATAAAATATATCAGAAGTAATTTGCCAAATAATATTTAAAGAAGAAGAGGAAAAGAATAAAACTGATTTTATTAATATCTTATCGCAGTACCTTTAAATTCTAACACAAACGTTAAAATTGTACTTACATATCGACAGCAGTGGTATCCACAATAATAAAATCATGGCTGAATATTTCATGGAAATGGTCGTGAAAAGGGATCCAATAACTCCCAATAAACCTATACAAGTCATATGCAACATATTAAAATGAAATCATGTCACCTATCCAAACATGTCTACGAATATTTTGGTAATTCCTTTGAGTACAAAAATCACATACAAATGTACATGGATGTTCAATGTCATAAATAATAATATAATAGGCCCTTAAAATACAATCCCTTACTATTTGATCTGGTAGCAGATAAGACAATAAAACATATTATCATGTTATTTTTTGTTTAAATACAGGGAAAATCACCTGTACTGCAAAAATTGAGGGCTTTATAATGAGATAATGTTAATCGAGAGATCTTTTATATTCGGGAATTTACGATATTTCTGTGTAACTCGCCCCCACCCCTGTCCCCCCCCCCCTTAAATTATCGTTTTGAATTCTTCTCAATTATCGTTTCTCTTTTATTCGGGGATTTACGACATTTCTATGTAACCTGTCAATTATCGTTATGAGTTCTTCTCAATTATGTTTGCTCGTTTCCTTTGATTTTTCTCACCCAAGAAAATGGCAATAGAAAAATTACTCTAATCTCTTTGTTTTGCTTATCCCAAAAAATGGTAAGAGAAAAGTACACATACTGCGCGGTATTACATAGGTCTTGATGTCATGATAGCTGCTTGGTTGCTGGTAAGATTACATGTTCAAGCTGACATTATTTACTGTTTGAAATGATTGCTTCGAATAGCACCACCAAGCATATAGCCAACATGTCGGTTTGACGTTTTTTCAATCTTTATGAAATTCCACATTGAGGAACATTCTAAAACAATTAATCGCAGATCTCACCCCCGAAATGAAGTTAAATAACGTTTTACTACTTAAGTATTTTGATCAAAATTACACCCCCTGGGACATATGAAATTTCGCGAGACATGATCTCGACTTTGTTATATTTGAAATCACGTTTTAGCAAAGCTCATCATAGCGGGTTCCACTAAATTTATATGATCATTTTTGTTTCCAAAATGTGAAGTTTCTAAGCAGCCGCTGTCTTTTCTAGACGTTATTATAATCGCAAGAAATGCGCATGACATGTATCATTGACATATAAGCAGCACCTAGAATTCAACGGATTCCCATTGTAAAACAAACAGGGGCGTGGATATAGGTTAGAGGGGACGGATGTCCCCTTGTGAAAGTCTTCTGGGTGCGCCAAAATGTGCTCTAAAGTAGTTTTTATTATTAAAAATAACGGGTTCTATGGATAAAGAATGAGGTGGGGCTTAAAAATGTATTTTTTTTAAATTCCCGGGCGTCAAAATTTTTAGCTACGCCCCGGACAGTAAAAAAACCCATTGTTGTATAACTAAAGGGAGGGGTTACATTTTATTATATGCACTAACATCTTTATTGAAAATTTACCTTTAAGAGAGTTTTTTTATCCCAGCAACCCAATCCCACAGTCCAAGTTAGTTTGGAAAATGTAAGCCCTGCTGCATGGATAGATACATTCATATTGACGTATTCGATGTTAATTAATTTGTAAGAAATTGTTCTAATGTAAATATTGTTTTATTGACTAGAAATATAAAAACAAAATCAAAATCGCATATAAAATTCATTAGTCTGAAATTTTGGTGGCTAAGAGTTTGTCATTACTGTTTATATTATTCAAGTAGCTTAAGTACGTTAAAATTTTCAACTAAATTTATGATAACATATCTTTGTATTGCTTAACTCCTTCAATAGGTAAATTGCGCATAAAAGTACTTTTTTTAGAAAAAAAAAATTACTGACATTTCAATTCCACCAAAAAGATGTGTTGCACTAATAAATATACAAAGAGAACCGAAGGTAATCTCAACGTGCCATTGCTGTAAACAATTGATTTTGCGAAGCTATTCAATTCATTTTGACGTTAGTTGAGATTATATTATGTATGTGTCCAACTGTATTTCTTGGCTTTCTATATTGTTATTTTTCTTATAGTAACATTTTTTCAATCATAAGAAGATATGGAAATATAAAAATGAACAATTTCTTTGACATATGAACAAATTCGAAAGTATGGCAACAGTTAGTACCAGAATGATATCAGACTTGTAAGTAAAAACTGATTTTGTCGGTGCAGCAACAATAGAATGGCCAGTGTAACAACTGATTGATTTGTTACGATCATTAAGGTAAAGGTTAGAAACTACTTATTTCCAAAACACATCCGTAAAATGCGCTCGTAAAGCACACTAACTGCAAATACTAACTTGATAAATACAACAAAAAGGCCACCAATACAATCTTTACCGGTGCAACATGATTTTCAATACAAAGAAGGTATTCGCATAGCCTTACTTTAGAAATAGAACCGCATTGTGACAGAACATAACTTAGCAAATACAACAGATTTATTTAATATTCTTAACCAGCCACTACATGCAGTGTAGGCTCAAGTATCCGGCAACTCCGGCAGTTGCCCGGGGGGGGGGGGAGTCATGTGCTTAGGGTGCCACCAACGGTCTTCCAAAGTAGGAGAAAGCATTGCATCTGGACGCCATGGAATCAAAATAGAAAGTGTAATAAAAAGATATATCATCGTTCATTTTTTTTTTTTTAACATTTTGGTAATAAACTCAATAACCACGTTTATTTCATTTAATTTTTTAATGAATTTTCTTAAAAGGGGCGCCCAAAGTTATTCTTTCCCGGGCGCCAGCATCTTTAGGGATACCCCTGGCGACATACACTTATGAAAAATCGAAGTAGCTGCTAAAACTCATGTATTTTATATTCTAAATATAACATGATTTTATCACCAAAAATTTTTTTTATTTTAAATTTTGACTACAGAACGTATACTGTAAAATCTGTATTATTCGCTTAATACACATCTTTGATCATGATCACAGTATGCATTTATTTTCAAAATACTTACTTGAAATTAACGATCGTTCTAGATGCAAATTGCAATCACGCCATAACACATATATTTGTCGAGAATGACTAAGATGTTTCTACAACGTTGCTATCCCAAATGACAACCTGACTTTCGAAACGGACTTATAATTGCTCATTATGTAAACAGCCACCAACATAATGCACAATAGAAAAATCAGTAAAAAGAAAACAAATTCAACGAGAAAAGGTCATGAAAGTGAACAGCTGCCCAGGAGACTGTTAGCCAATAAATAGTTGATGTTGGAAATGTCAAAAAGAATATTTTATGAATATTATCATCTCTAAAGAACACATGTTTACCATATCCGAAAAGACTAAATTTATGCCACAACAGTGGGTCGTCGGAGGCTGGAGCAATCTCAGTAGGTCATGAAGCTGTGTTGTGACGTCAGTGGGCCATCAAGGCGTGTTAGTCCCGTCAGTAGGTCACCACAGGCCCCCCCTCCACGCACCCATTGAAAAAGACATAGTAGACCACCCCAGGCGGAACGCCCCCCCCCCCCGGGGTAAGCCACTCTTTCACTCCCTGTGACATCAAACAAAAACAATTATGTCATCAATAAGTCCATGTAATAATTCTTATTTTAAGCACTGCATTCTGTGTGATACCATCAAGTGACAATCACAAAATCATGTAGGGCAAACAGTATGCATATCATGACGTTTTGTCTTGACATGATGCTTACTATTTCATGATACATTATGTCACTCAGTTGTTTTTATTTCCTTTTTTGTTTATCGGTGGGAGGGATCTCAACTTTGATACATTCGCGAAAACGGAAGTTCAAAGACAATCATTAAAAAAAAAAGATAGCCTGCTGTTCAAATGCTACACTCGTTAAATCAATTCTCACCATTTTGAATTTAAGCGCAGCTGGAAAGTTTTCTAACGTATCAGATAAACCATTCTTTGTTAACAAATGGAAAGTTGATAGAGATGAGATCTTGGCAGTTTGAAAAGAGATGAAAATCAATTAATATAAATATAGGTTGGCATTAAGGTAGTGGTTTCGAAACGTATCTTTTTATTTTTCGCATGGACTCTATTATATTTATGAAAGAGACCAACAGTGATATTCTAAGCTTTTAAATGGGAAAGAAGAAAAATGTATATAAAATTAACGAAATATTTAATAATTGCTTTAAGTTGTAGCCGGTAACATGTTTAACAAAGTTGCGTTTCCATTAATGTTGAAACTAATAATATTTCCAGAATTCAAAATGTTTTGTTTTCTTTTAAACACAGGAGCCGTGAAAATTATTTCTTAATCAGACAAATTTTAATCTATAAACTACCTTTGTCTCTCTCTCTCTCTCTCTCTCTCTCTCTCTCTCTCTCTCTCTCTCTCTCTCTCTCTCTCTCTCTCTCCATATATATATATATATATATACAATTGTATCTCTCTTTTCTTTTTTTTNNNNCACATCGTCACAACACATCGTCACAACACATCGTCACAACAAATCGTCACAACACATCTCACAACACGACTTCACAACACGTCGGCACAACACATCGTCACAACACGTCGTCACAACATGTCTTCACAACACATCTCACAACACGACTTCACAACTCGTCGTCACAACACATTGTCACAACACATCGTAACAACACATCGTCACAACACGTCGTCACAACACATCGTCACAACACATCGTCACAACACATCGTCACAACACATCGTAACAACACATCGTAAAAACACATCGTCACAACACGTCGTCACAACACATCGTCACAACACGTCGGCACAACACATCGTAACAACACATCGTCACAACACGTCGTCACAACACATCGTCACAACACATCGTAACAACACATCGTCACAACACATCGTCACAACACATCGTCACAACAAATCGTCCCAACACATCGTCACAACACATCGTCACAACACATCGTCACAACAAATCGTCACAACACATCTCACAACACGACTTCACAACACGTCGGCACAACACATCGTCACAACACGTCGTCACAACATGTCTTCACAACACATCTCACAACACGACTTCACAACTCGTCGTCACAACACATTGTCACAACACATCTCACAACACGACTTCACAACACGTCGGCACAACACATCGTCACAACACGTCGTCACAACATGTCTTCACAACACATCTCACAACACGACTTCACAACTCGTCGTCACAACACATCGTCACAACACATCGTAACAACACATCGTCACAACACGTCGTCACAACACATCGTCACAACACATCGTCACAACACATCGTCACAACACGTCTTCACAACACATCTCACAACACGACTTCACAACACGTCGGCACAACACATCGTCACAACACGTCGTCACAACACGCCTTCACAACACATCTCACAACACGCCGTCACAACACGACGTCACAACACGTCGTCACAACACGTCGTCACAACACGTCGTCACAACACGTCGTCACAACACGTCGTCACAACACGTCGTCACAACACGTCGTCACAACACGTCGCTGAAGTAAATATTAAAATCTGCATAATCTTTTTTTTAATCCAAATTTATAATAAAACTTGTAAACATTGAATTTGCGCCCCATTCCGTTTCAGTTAACATTCTCCTTGATAAGGAGCACATGCCACTGTACACTTGCAATGTAAGTTTGTTGACAGGCAATCTGACCCAAAGTCCAAACCAATTAATTTGTTGATGACCAATACACTGGTTGATTGGAATGGCCCTGAAAGTCTGTCTTATTTCCTGATTCCGAATTAGACCTTGTTTTTGCCAGTAACTTGGCCTTAAAAAATTTCGTATGGACTACTCTTCTCTTAAGACTTTTATTCATAACCAAGGATTAGACACCGTAAACATTCGTGTGATTATCGGATGCCAGAATATAAACTTTAGACAAACAAACTTATTGTGTCATGTATTTAATAACCTTATAATAAACGAATATCCTGTAAGTATTTTTTTTAAAGTGTAATTTAATATAGACTGAAATTGTTTCACTTGTAAAAGAAATGATGAATTTGAGAAATTGCTATTGTTACTTCACCATCCTGATGCTGTCACAACTCCGTTGGATGGAACACGTAGCCCGTATGGAAGACCATAGCCTCCCAAAACAGATATTCTTCGGAGAACTCACGATAGGCAAGCGCTCACAAAGAGGTCAAATAAAAAGTTACAAAGACTCACTGAAAGCGGCACTAAAGGCCTTCAGCATCAATTCTACTAAGTAGATGCAAGCAGCCCAGAGGAGAGGCAGGCGGGGACCAGCTGTCAGCAGAAAAATATGCGGAGAAGCGAAGCTTTCGAAGGGGTGAATAGACAGAAAGAAGTTCAGTAAGATAGGAAGGGCAGGAACTAGAGAAATGTTGTGACAGAGAAAAGATAGCTTGTAACCAATGCGTACCTGTAATGGAAGCCAATGGAGGGAGTGAAGCGGTGGAGTGACGCGATCACTCAGTAACTTTCCTGTCTCAGACTCGTGTCCATACGGTAAGAAATCGCCAGAATATTATATTTGCCTCCCGGGAAGCTGAAACGAGTTAATAATCTATTACTTGTGTTCACGGGTTTTCAATCAGGGTCCCACCACATACACTGCTGTGCTAGGGGATGCGAAAAGATACAACACTATGTGAAGCAAAACCACACAAAAAATGTATTACAATATCATGGGCGCCCGCAGAAAACTTTCCAGGGGGGGGCAAAAAAAATTAATTAATTTCCCGGGGGGGGGGGCAAAAAATTTTTAGTTATGTTTTAATTTACTGTAGCGTATTTGTATGGTGAACAAACGGACAGGACATCAGCTAAGTTACTTTCTCTTTATTTTCTCTTTATTTTAATAAATTTTGTATCTATTTTTGTTTAAAAAATTTTTATCCAATCATTCCAGGGGGGGGGGGGCAAGTGCCCCACCTTGCCACTACGTGCGGGCGCCCATGTACAATATTATAGTTTTTAATCGGGGTGTAAGATGCGATGTAGGAAAAGATCTCAAGTGGAGTGAGGGGACGGCACTGAACAATTATTAAACAGTTGTGCACTAATGGGTGCAATGTTATTGTTGGAAATATCCTATTGTCAAGGGAGAGTTACGGTTGGTTTTTTTGGTGGGTTTTTTTTTTCTTTAACACACGATGTGACAAAGATTATATTGAAATAACACCGGCGTTTCATTTGTGATCGAATCTTCACGTTTCGAAACAAGCTTTCTAGATATTTTATTTACTACCTGCCGAAAGCGTTTGAGAAAAATCATAAAGTGGTAACAGTTGATCAATATCTCGTTCACAGACACTCAACGGGATACCATGTTGATAAGACTTGAGAGAAAAGTGGAATGGCATCAATTATTACTGACACGTTCTAACAAGCATGTGGTGAAGATGGTGTATGTTTATCTCCAGAGTTGACTTTCATGTTTTAAGTCTCACTTACGTGTTCTGCAGGGGACAGTTCCTTTGTTATCTGTCCACAAACCATTCCAATCTTTATATATATATAAAAAACTAGTGAAAAACTAAAACTAAAAACATATGTATATTGTATGCATTAGTAGAGTTAGTTTCTTTTGATGTTTTCATATCCCTTTTTTTTTTCTTTTTCCCTTTACAGTCCATAATTATCAATGCCGCCTTACTTCTTACCTGTATTATTATTTTTATTTGACTCTCTTTTTGGCAATTACATGAAATGTTATAAAATTGTATTTATGTGTGTTCAATATTTAATTATTTTAAATGAACTGTACAACCAATATTTAAATAAGTTTATTTATGTAAATTGTTGATCTTAATTGTAATGCAAATGTTTTACAACATAACTGTAATGAAAATTGTAAAAACAATTCAGCCAAAAAAAAATGTGAAAAAATAAAAGTGTAATTACAATATTGAACATTTACAAGATTTCAGAGTGCTCTGTGAACTGAGCTTACATGAGATTAATGTTGATTCGTTTTATTAGACACTAGAAAAAAATGAACCGATGTTATCGGGATAATAATGGTAGGTCCTTTGTGATCATGTCTACCTGTTATTGCAAATACTTATCACAATAACTAACTTTAAAAAGAAGTAAACATGTAATGATATTTACATTTCTAACATCATTAAGTTTTGAGAATTATTTATCTGCGGTATATTATACGCTTACCCTACCCCCTACTTTTTTCCCCTCTAAACATGATCTTAAATTAACCAATCTATATATTTGACATGTCATTATAATGATGATTTATACTCTCAACGCTATTTGACAAATCGTGTATATACATAAGGGCGTCGTTGCTACATGATCTAACAGAACTGATCTGTTTATTGAGTTCATTCATTGAAACATTGACGGAATTATTTTCATCTTCCTATCTGTTTAATTTAACATCAATAATTGATAAGACCTATACAAATGATATACATTTGAGGAAACACCTGGTCATTTCAAGTTTTTAAAAGATTTTCTTGCAATTTTTTTCCTGAGATTTGAAATGTGCATTTGTCAATATATTAATATTTTTTTATTTGTTTTTACGTTGTCTTGTTGAGTTGCGAATCCTTTTAATATCTCATCAAAATTGTGTCGTTTTCCTTGAACTTGATCTGTTGTCCTTTTGAGTGAGAATAGAGCTTCCTCTCGCATCGCCAATCTGTTCATCATATTTTTAGAAGTGTCTGATTCTATTATTACACCTGTTAGTGCATAACAATGCAATACCTACTTTAAATTTCGTTAATAATTTTTTTTTGAACATGATTGTTACTAGGAAGTATGTATTTTTCAGTCATCTCCAAACTGGCACTTAATTTGGATCAAAAGTGTATCATATCGTTTTCTCTGAATCTTATGTAATACAAAAAATGTGTTCACAAAAATGATGGGAAAATAGTTAAGGAAAGTGTAATTTCTTGAGAATTCTTATACATACAAAAATTAATATAACATGTAAATAAAAGTCGTTGTTTTGTTCAGTTGTTTTTTTTAAATTTAGCACCTACTCTTATGTCCGTCTGATTAGTGGGTGGCTTCTTCCCCGATCAATACCATTCTTGATGTGTCACATTTCTTACTGGCTTGAGAGCTTGTAGATTTTTGTGTATGTAGCACAGAAGGAATGTTCACATCACCTTTATTGTCAATATTTAGTAGACCTTGATGGATAAATAAATTAATTAAAAAATTGAAACATTTTATGAAATTAACATAGATTATTTTGATTTGAATTTTTTATGATATACATGGTAACATAGTTATAGTAACATAAACAATTGTACATTTGAATTGAAAATCAACTTATATTTACATTGAAATTTTAACATTTTTTTTATTTAATATTTCAATAAATTATTTAGGAAAACCAAATTAAAAAATATGAATCATTTTAGTTCAAATTAAAATATACGGGGGGTTTTTTTTCAATATGGAAGATTGAGGGAAAACTTTCCTGTCCTATTGTATGCAATAATCTTTTTTTTAAAATCCTAATAAAAAATGATTTTTTTTTAATAGGTACCTGAGAATTCCACAGACTGTGCAATGAAAAAAATTATAGCTTGTTGAATTCTGTTTGAAATATCTTCCCATGTTACCTGATTTGCTGGTTTTCCACCAACCAAATCATCTATCTCACTTTGTACCTAACATAAGAAATATTTTGATGAAAATAAAAAAGAATAACATATTTCAAAATGGATCAGGTAAGTTTCTTTGATTAATACAAATAAATGGAAATGTGTTTTCAAAACATTGTCCGTACTCTATTCCACTATATGATTAAACAATCCGATTTAGGTAACAAGTTTTTAACTAGGACAATTTAAACTTTAGACCTCGTTGAAGTATCTCACAAACACACACGAGCATAAGTCATACAAACATCTCTTGCTTAATTAATTTAAGAATGATAGTTTTCATTTATTTTTAATAAACCGTTTACTTATTCAACTTTTTAAATGTTTTTGACACAAACATCCATCTTAGAATAAAAAATCTTGAACGGTATGGTATTTTAAATGAAATAGGGCGAAAGATATGATAAGTAGGCGAATGAGTTTCTTGAGATTTAAGACCTTTTGATAATCCGTACACGTTTACAACGAAATCGCCCTCTTTCGTCTAAGACTGTTATTTCTTTATCTAATTCTTTTTTAAATTACCTGATTTATAAACACATCTGTGGCCTCATGGATGGCAGTCCTTTCTTCTTTGAGTGTCTCCAGTTGTTGGTATATAAGATTTACAAATCTCGGATTGTGTTGTAACTTGCTGGCCATTTTAGAAGTCTTGAAATGTTTAATTTTCATTAGAAAAAGTGCAGATCCTAACTCACTACAGAAATCATTTGCTCACATACATTTATGTATAGACTCTATTCCTGTTTAGGTAATGTTGTTTTTCTTCTTCTATATCTTAAGGGCCCACGATCAATTTATTGATAATTTTGGCTCCTATGCATGTAGATGGTATTTGCAATGTTTCTGTTACTGGTGTTGATGAGGAAATCATGCACTAGGGGTTTGAAGGCTTGAGGCAATAGACACAAATGTGTCTAGTGTTGTCGCCTCAACTGTTCCTTTTGAAAGATTGTTCCAGTCCCTGATTGTCTTGGGCAGGAATGAGCAGCTCCTATACTGGCTTCTTGCTGATATGAGCCTGAATTGCCTGTCATGGCCTCGTCGCTGTCTATGGGGGAGAGGGACGAGTTTCTGTTTAATACTGGAACAGTGGACCAGCCCATTATTTATCTTGTACATCATGGAGAGCCTGGATTGTCGTCTAATACTGGAACAGTGGACCAGCCCATTATTTATCTTGTACATCATGGAGAGCCTGGATTGTCGTCGTCGTTTCTCCAATGGTGACCAGCCTAGTGTTTCTAGCATGCTGCCAACACTAGAGGTATTCTTGTAGCGGTTTAGGACAAAGCGTGCTGCTCGTCGCTGGACCGCCTCCAACCTGTCAATGCTCTTCTGGGTAAATGGGTCCCAGACTGAAGATGCATAATCTAAAATCGGACGGATAAAGGCTTTATATGCTCTTTCTTTCACACAGGAGTTGCCAATCTTTAGATTTCGCCTTAAGAACCCTAGGGTCTTGTTTGCTTGGTTATATACATTGTTAATATGCTCGTCCCAGCGGACCTCTCTTTGAATGGTAACACCCAGGTACTTTACGGAGGAAACTTGCTCAAGTATATGGCCGTGCAGTTCGTATTGGTAGTGTAGAGGAGTACAACTTCTAGAGATTGATAGTGTCTGGCACTTGGCAGGGGGAAATTCCATGTCCCAGCTCATCTCCCACTCAGCTAACAGATTAAGATATCTGTGTTTCTTTCATACAGTTCGTTTAGGGGACTTTCGGGTGAGAAGGGTAAAAATTAGCCATGACGATGAGTGATATGAACTAAATTCATTTCCGGTTGTGGCGCTCTTGAGGCTATGCTTGTAGCCCTAGCTAAGATTCTTCCGTAAAATATTTATAGTCACCAAAATATTTTTGATCAATTCAAAATGCAACATTGCATTTTAGCGGATACCTGGATTCAGGTTCGCATCGTTCTACGTTTAATCCGGGAGTAATGGCAGAGATGCTCGTTAAAACTTTAAGCGTCACTTGACTTCAGAGCCATTGTGTTGGCCCCTTCAACCCCTGCAACTCCTTTCACGTGAACGGGGTTTTAGCTACTTTAGGAGATTAAAGTTGTGACGTGGACACTTTTTTAATTGGTACCTTTGGATGTATGTTGGGGGAGGACAAACCCGAACATTTCAAGGGCCATCAAAAATTCAAGTGACGGCTCTGCTTGACCTGGTTGTTTTATATAAACTTTTTTTACTACCAAATAGTAAAGTGGTTTTTTTTTTTTATTTCTTTTAAAACTATTTTTGGAGTAAAATACTTAATTAATAAATGACTTTTCAAAAGAAAACAATACATCACTTCCACACACACACAAATGTCCATCACAAACAAAAACTACCCATCTCATTTTATTTGTTGAGCTCAAGTGAAGAAAAAAAAGAATGGTTACATGATGGCTGAATGGTGAATGATGAATGATGAATGATGTGTCTTATCCAAAACCTTGAGTGGATTTTAAACCCCGGGTATTTCCATTTGTTCTTATTATTCATTTTTAATTTCTTTATTTCCCATATCATATTGTTCTTTTAAGAAATTGAAAACCCGGCCCGGCTTATAAGGGGGTGGAGGAGGGGGTGAGTTGGGGATTGCAAGTGGCTGCTACCTCTTCCCTCTTCCACAGTGTAGACGCCCCAAGAGTCACCTGCAATACGTTGAACAAGGTTGATCGGTGCTGCGGGTGCCCATAAAAACCGTGGGTAGCTGGACAGAAATGTGGATAGATATATAATTATATATCATTTGGTTTGGATGGCACATGGCGTTAGTACTCTTACATTCACAAAGTTGAATCAGCAACTTGAGTGTAAGTTACATGCAACTGCAAGAGTCGCCTACGCCAACAAAGTCATTCATATGAATCTAATTTAATTTATGTTCATAATTTAGATTTAGAGTATAATTCGGTGTTTCATTTTAAGAGGACAAACCATTGACTTGTACTATTAGCTATTTAAAAAGATGCAAAAGTAGTAACTTTTTGAGCAATGAAGCAGCAAAATTAATTTCACAATAATGAAATAAAAAACCTAAAACACTCACATAGGTGGCGACAAATTTCACTCAAACAAGATGAAAAATGATGACATTATCTGTTTCAAATCGAGAATCCGTAATTGTTCAGTTGAAAAGCCAATAGGCCTACTAGAAAAACTAGTCGGGAAGGTCATTAAAAAAGATAGTATTCAAAAGAAATTGTTCGTCTTGGTGTAGTTAAAGATACATAGACCTTATACTATACTTATAGATTACAAAGAGTGTTTTTTTTGTTTGTTTCTTTAAAGTTGTCCCTTCATACCTGTTCAAGAAAATACGCCTGCTCATTGCAACCTGCACTCAGTTATTAAGGATTGTATCTATCTCTGTTTGCTGAAACATATGCGGACGATCAGTCATGCGTGAGGTGAAGAGGATAGCCTCAGCTTTAAAACTCCAGGCTTGAATGCAAAAAGGAACACCTTTCCTTTGAAACTCCTTGTATGGTGTGGTAGTTTTGGGGGTTATGGGCCATAAAGTAGGCATTGCCCACCACGCTTGAAATTTCACGGATGGTAATAGATTGACCAATTTGATTTTGCAATTAATTCTTTTGCGGTTCGTTAACAAAAAGTCCGAAATGAACCAATGGGCGGTTCTTTCTAGGGGCTGGAGTTTGTGTTCTATGTGTTGATGTCTGTGTTCTATGTGTTAATGCCTGTGTTCTATGTGTTAATGCCTGTGTTCTATATATTAATATCTGTGTTCTATGTGTTGATGTCTTTGTTTTGTGTGTTGATGTCAGAGTTCAATATGTTGATGTCTGTGTTAATGTCTGTGTTCAATGTGTTGATGTATGTGTTCTATGTGTTGGTGTCTGTGTTCTCTCAATGAGTTTGAAATGTGTGCTCTGTCTAGGATTTGATATTTATGCTCTGTCTAGGGTTTGAAGTTTGTGCTCTGTCTAGGGTTTGATGTTTGTGTTCTGTCTAGGGGTTGACGTGTGTGCTCTGTCGGGGGGGGGGGGGGTCAAGTTTGTGCTCTGTCTAGGGGTTGAAGTTTGTGCTCTGTCTAGGGGTTGAAGTTTGCGCTCTGTCTAGGGTTTAATGTTTGTGCTCTGTCTATGGTTTGATGTTTGTGCTCCGTCTAGGCTGTTAAAGTTTGTGCTCTATCTAGAAGTTCATAGACTGCTCTCTCTAAACTTTAAAGTGCGTGTTCTGTCCAGGGGGTTCATTGATAGTTCTGTTAATGGGTTAAAATGTGTTGATACATGTCGTCTATCTTGGAAAGATCGTGAGCTCTCACTCTTTAAGCCCAAGTCGCCCCCCCCCTCCCCCAACTAATATGAATTGAAAACCAGCTCATTCTGCCGGGTTGTATAATGCAACATTTTATTCACATATCACTCTCCTACCCCCAGACCGTCTTCTGAACTCCCCAAGTTCAATTTTGGTCCACGAATTCTACAGGTGCGCAACCATCTCTGCCAATGTGCAATGCAACGGTTGTCTAATGTAAACAGGACTAAAAGCTTTCCTGGGCATTTGGTGGTGGGATAAATTTGTCTTATTGAATTGTAACAGCCGTTTATCAACATGTCGGCCTTTTTCTTGTAACTTCACGGCGACCCACATTAAGTCGACTCTCCCATCTCTCAAACAACACTACCTCTTCATACACTCTCTCAGCCCCGGCTTCTTCTACATACACACTAGCCACCTCTATTACCTCTACATGCACACTCACACTACCTCTGCATACCCACCCCTATTCTTAACAACCTCTACGTACACACCCAGACTCTCCACACTACCTTTACATATACACCCAGATGCTTCACACTACCTTTAAATAGACATCCACACATTCTCCACACTACCTTTACATAGACACACACACCATCTCCACACTATCTTTAAATACACATCCACACACTCTCCACACTGTCTTTACATAGACACCCACACTCTCCACACTAACTGCATACGCACCCACACTCTCTACACTATCTCTTTATACGCACCCACACTCTCCACACTAACTGCATACGCACCCACACTCTCTACACTAACTCTGCATACGAACCCACACTCTCCACACTAACTCTGCATACGCACCCACACTCTCCACACTGCCTTTACATACACCCACACTCTCCACCTCCACAATTTTGACCCAGGTTTTGTGATTTAGTATTTAGTCAGTAGTAGTAAACAAAAAGTTTTAAACAAAAAGCTAACATAAAAGCAAATGACTAAGATACGATTGTCAATTTCCTTGATGTATTTAGTTAGCCCTGGTGACACGGGTATTCATAATATTTTAATCAGGCCAATTACTTTGTAGATAACAATCTTGATAAATGATCTCACCCATTAATCATACAACAGGAAAAATTAACCAATACATAAACGCTTCCTTTCTCATCATATGTCTGTGATTGTAAATATATGACATCTCCTGACATCATCTCAGCACACCGTGTTATAGACTGGTTATCATTTACGCGGCCTAGATATATGGGATCAGCATCGTCATTTGATTTTTTTTTTCGTTTTGTGAAAACATGCTATAAAGAAGGGTTCATCTTTTTCACATCTTGTACTAATGTTTATCAAATATAAGCCATTCAGTGGAGCTGTGAGCGTCACAGACAATGGATCAAAGTGATCTCCGCTGTTTGCTTTCATTTTCACACTATGAATTTTTTTTAAATCCACACAGCCTGCTGCGAGATTAAATGTGCTCCAGGCAGAGAATCCTACATTTGGTCGACAGCATTTCATTTCTGTAAAGGATGTAAAAGTCACAGAGTATAATAATAATAATAATGAAGTAAATTAGATAAATCTAAAGCTGTGGTGCTGTGAGGTTGAAATAAACAAAAGGTGGGCACTTATGGCACACACAAAAGCGAAATCTTGTAAAGTGCTCTTCAAGCAGAATGTTTTAATCACACAAAAATATTTGAAAAGTTGCAATAAATTTAGCTGCTATGTCAAATTTTAACTTTCAGTTTGTTTCTTTCAATTAAATTTGGTAAAACATTTCTTATTTCTTTCACTCAATTACACGTTTTATTTATATCTGTCATGTTTAGAGAAGATTTTTCAATCCCATTGATATCATTTGAAACTTAGAATTGCCTTATTTAAAATAGATCAGTAAATTGTTAAGAAGAAAAAAGTCAGGCAGCTTTATTTTTTTAAATTAATTATCCCCTTGGAGTCATCAAAAGATGCAATAATCAAAGTTTAGGTCAAAATATTGAGAGGATGTTATTTTTTTAAGAATTAAGCACCAAAAAGAACTACAACCATGGCATTTAAAGATTTTGTTTTGTACTGACTATCATTATCATTTTTAAGGCTTTTAAGAGCTAACATGTGAAAATACTTAGACAACAGTCAATTGCCGATTTGGTTAATTAAAACATTAAGATAATCAATTTTTGATGCTGCTATAAAAACACATATGTGTGGTTAAAAGACAGATTATAGGTTGAAATATTTTTATATTAGGTTCATAATAATTTTTTACACGAAATTTTTTTTAAATGTTTTACTTATACTTAAATTTTTTCCACAATAAAAATGTTTCAAGAATAAAAAAAGAGTGTTATTTCTACTATTTATAAAATTAAGGCCTTATTTATTTCAATAGACATAATATTTTATGCTTGAACAATTGCCTGGAGCATGAGTAAAACTATTTTAACATTGATATGCTTTTCAACTTTCTAGGATAATGGAAAGAAGGTTCAAAATAGAATTTTTAAAACATACTGGTAAACAAAATAATCAGGAATTTATTTTGCTGTAAAGATTCAAAGACTAAAAAATCAAATACCTTATTATTTATCTATATTAATTATTTGAGTTACTCACCCATTTGTGTAACCTTGTTGGATATTTCAGCTACTTGATTCTCAATAGTGTCTACCTGTACATGATGCAGGTTAACAATAAAAAAATTGTAAAAATAAATCCTTTCTAGAAAACAATATACATGCCAACCTGCAGAATTAAACTTAAAGCCCCGTAAAGAAAATTATTTTTTTTTAAATTCTATACAAAAACATAAAAACCTGTGCATTTTATCAATGTGTTTAATCTGCTGGAGCATATTTATTTTTCATTTCTAGTTTTATTTTTTGCATCAATTGGATTTTTTTAGTAAACTTGTTTGGTGTTTTGCTTCACCTCCGTTCAGGTTTACCCCAAACCTTGTATCATTTATGTCCTAAAAATCTATGTAAAAAGTATAACAGGAAAAACAAGTTGCTGGCCAGAGAATTTGTGAAATAAAAGCTACTTGATTATCTTTATTTTTAAAAAAACAACATCTACAGCATGTAGGCCTACCTTTGATAGTTCCTTGTTGTTCATGCTGACCTTCCTGTTGATAGTATCATTAAATTTTTCCAGTGGAGCCAGTCTGTTTGCTAGCACTTGGCAAATCATACCAAACTGTAAATTGGAGAAAAAAAATTTTAATGTTCTCCACATTTTAATACAATTTTAGTTTGCAAGCAATAATCATAAAATTCAAAAGCAATATAAATTTCACAGGAAATTTAAAATAATATATTTTTGTAGGTAGTTTTTAACTTCTAAAAAAGGTAACAGGCTTCTAAGAATTCAGTTTTATAATCAAAAATGAAAATCAATATGTAGTCCTCAGATTTGAACATAGTTTTTTTCTTAAGGCGTGCCACTGGTCCCTATTTTAGACCTAATTTTAAAATCACTGACACAATTTTTGACACTTCTGCACAATGGTTAAGTGTGTTCTCTTTTGACCTGGCAATTGAGGGCTGTAGATGGTATGACATTGACATAGTGAAATTTCCAACAACTCCTGCGACATAGACCACATAAAAAGCACAGTGAGACATAAGAAACAGTGCTGGTCATTCACTTCATTTTGGTCGTATTCCAGTTATTTTGACTACGTAATGCCATTGGAACAGGAGGAGAGAGTAAAGCTGACGAATTATGCAAATCTCCTTTACTTTCAACAAAAATAACGCTCAAGTGAAGGCTGCTAGTGAAGTCAAAGAATGCAAAGGATGAACAATAAAAAAAATATTAATACTTGTATTAAACTGTAAGAATAACGTAACCATTTAAAAACAGCCCAAAAACAAAATTTGATTAACATATAGTACAAGTTTCACAAAGTCATCCCACATTTTTTTGCCATCCTGTATATAGATACAAAACCATTTACCAACCTGCTGTTTAAATACTTCTGTGCTAGACATACATGTCCTCTCTAACTGCTCGGTGTACTGAGATGGCATGAGATCAATAGAGGATTCAAGGTCATGCATTTTTTTTAAAAACATCTTGGTAATGTGTTTCTGAACGTTCAATCTCAATTGGATAAATCAACTACAGCTGTGGCAGTATCCTTGCCATTTGTTCTAACAGTGTCAACTTCAGAATATATTGCATCCAAAGAATCACTTAATAAATGAATTTCCTTTTCTAACTGATTGAATCTTGGAATAGTTTTATTTACATTTATATCTAAATTTTCAAGAAGTGTTGAAGTTTCATGGGATATTTTATCACATTCTTTAATTCTTTCATTTATGTTTTCAATAGTTTTTAAATTCTCTTCACTGACAAGAGCAATATTTTTGTTTACATTATCTCGTTGAATTGAGACATCTTCTATTAATTTATCAGTCTTTTCATGTTTTTCTTGAAATTGTTCAATCATCCTTTAGAGTGAGAACACATCATCTTCCAGTATTTCATATCTCATCCTCATTTTATAAGGCACATTACTTCCCTTCCAGTCACCTTAAAATAATCAAAATAAAGTGCATGCTTGTACTTCAATGATTTGGACCAAGCTGAAAAACACAGACAATAATTAGACAGAATTATAATTTGGTTTTAATCCTGGCAGTGATATCTATATATATATATATTCATATTTTAAATTAATTTAAAATATTATTTTATTTTTATTATTATTCATTAATAGAATGAAAATTTACATTTCTGCATATAAAAGTTTCAAAGAAAATAAAGGTTTACAAAGCAGATTTTTATGTTAATTTTTATGCTGCATTTCAACATAATAAACAAATGTACAGCTATACCTGTTTCAACACCTTTAGCCGGTATAGTTTCCCTGTCTTTGCTTGACATAGGTTGAAAGAATTCTTTGGGAACTGTTTCCCTTTCTTCATTTTGTGAAGCTTTTAGACCAATAAATAATTCATTTAAAAATTAATTTAGATACTGTTGTTTTTTTTAAAAATATAATTAGGGAAATAATCATCAAAACATATGTTAGTTTTGGGGAATAATTTGGAAAAAAATGTTTTTGTAGAAAGAGTAAAAGTAAAGCAGGTTTCTCTTTCTTCGAATCTTTCAAATGTAAACATTTATCATTTCAATGAACAATTTTTATTTAAACTGTTATTTCCATTTTGATACCAAATATACAATTTAATGTTATTTTTATAAAATAACATGATTTCCTTAAACTCAAAGTCATGATATTTGTGTTGTTTTTTTTAATTATTAATTAGAGAGCTGGAATCCTAACTTTGATTAGTTTAAAATCCATCATATATTATTTGAGCATTTTGTGCATTACATACAATTTACCTAAAAATTCAAGAGACTATAAAATGTTATAGCCTGTTGAATGTAATTGAAAATCTTCTCAAATTTGGGCTGATTTATTTTTGCCTCAGTCACCCAAGTGTCAACTTCATGTTGTGCCTAAAAAATAATCCCAATATTGAAAAGTAACATTTAAAAAAAAACAATACATTCATCTTAATTAGTAAATTACCAAGATTTTAAAAATTGTATTTTCTTAGTTTAAAGCAAAATATATGCCTATGTATTTAATTTTCAGCTTCAATTATTTGATAATATTTTCTAATATTTCTGTTGATTTGTATATAAAATTCATAAATTAATTTAAAATTTCATACGAAGAAATAAACTTTTACTTGCAAAATAGTTTCAGCCTATCATTGCAAGTTAATGGCTAAAAAATAACAATTTACTTACACCGCAAAAATCTGCTGTTTGAGAAATTTGCACAAAAGATAACAATGTTCAAGTTTCCCACATAATACTATTTATCTTCCCACTTTGTATTTTTTGTATTATTGATATCATTTTGTTGTTTTTTTAAGGTTTTTGTTTTATTTGACATCAAAAATACCATTTGATACCCAATATTTTGAAAATAAAACATTTCTAACATAATAAAAAATTAATTTATGTGGCAGATTTATTTGTGAATGTCAATTTATTTATTTTTGCAATATTTTTTGGAATTCATTTAATTTAAAAATAATTGTATCCCTTTATTAGATTTATTAATCAAAATTCAGTTATTTAATTTTTAAAGAAATGTAGCTTATTTTCAATTTCAAGAGGAAACACAATTCAACACTAATTAAATACCTTCTCAACACACTGATCTACAACAGATTTAAGATTATGGCTCTCTTCTTTAAGAATTTCCAGTTGTTGACTAAGAACCTTCGTGAGTCTTTCAACTTGCTGGGATTTGCTTACTACTGTGGACATTTTCACCTGTCAAATCCAATGAAGCTCCAATAATTCCTAAATTTATGTGCAAAATACGATTAGTAACAATAATTAAATAAACTCCAATGAAGTTCCAATAATTCCTAAATTAATATGCAAAATACGATTAGTAACAATAATTAAATACATGACTTCTTCTTTTTTAATATATGTCTAATATATTATATTATATATTTATGACCTGACTTGAGTTATACTGTTATACCAATAATAGTAATAGTACTGCTTAGTTAGGAATAGCAAGACAGGTAAACCGTAATACTCCAGTATAGTTATAGTATAGAAGCCTAATAAAAATATTGGTAAATGCAAACAATTGTGCCATGGCGTATCAAACGGCCGCCTTCTTGATTGCCACAACCCATGAACTTTTAAAATTCACTGTCACCAAACCTAACTACTAACTATGAACCCTAAAATAAAAATACTAAATGATCATGTATCCCTAAACTTAAACCTAAAAGTAAAAGCCTTACCTGAACCCTAAATGTGTCCCTAATGATTAATGCCATCAATTATCTGCATTAGGCTCATTAGTAAAATATTTTTTGAATGAATTATTTATAAATTATACCATGTCTGCGAATGGCAATAGGAAGGTTGGTTCACTAATCATTAAATTAAGTTTGGCTAGGACATAACTACATTTATTTGCCGCGCCAGTATCACACTTTACTTACATTTCAACTAACTATCTTTCGATTTATTCTACAGAAACAACTCACGAATAAATAAAATGAGTGAAGTTATTCACATAAACTCAAAGTGGCATGTAATATAGCCTATTTGATGGATTGTGTAAATGAACAAATTATTGCAATACAATTTACAATATCATTATCTATTTTTTTTAAAATGACTTCTTTGATTTATGTTCTGAGTGCTGAATAGCAAATGCCTATACTATGCCTTTACTATGGACAGTAGCAAGTAAAGTAAGTATGGGTTACTTTACATGGAAAAGTTATCGGACCTTATATCGGGATTTTCCGATTTCTTGATTTCCTTTGGCATTGGAGATTGAAATCAAAATAGTTTGGCTTATAAATTGATGACTTTTTCAGTTTAAGTTTAAACATCAATTTGATAAATTGATTGTTCAAATATGTAAATACAAATTAATTATTTTATAGCCTTCTTTCACAACTAATTGCATTAAAATTAATATTTAAAATAATAAAACAGTGCGGTCGTTAATCTTGAAAATAAAAATAATAGTGTATTTTATGTTATTTTTTTACAATTTTTATTCATTTAATTTTTTTTTTTTTTGGGGGNGGGGGGGGGGGGGAGTTAGAAACGACAACTTCGCAAAATTGTACAAGATTTACAAGTAAAATTTAGTTTGGCCTATAAATTACAGCTGATGAAATGTAATTAATTAAATTAGACTAATGCCTTCATTTGCATCGTAGTTTGATGAAATAAATTTTAGAAAACGAATTTTCGTAATGCTGACAGTGACACTGAATCTATATTTCTCATGTCATGCTTTTGGTGAATGTTTTAAAATAAAGGCGATAATCTTATCCGTGTCATTTCTGAGTAGCTTAGTCAATATCTGGTTGTAATTTGTCCTTTCACTTCATTCGCCCTTGTTGCTCTTCTGTCTCTTGATTTCATCCCTTAACAATATTTTTTTTTTCATTATCCTTCATCGTTAGACTCGCTTTTACAGGTGAACATGTCAGAAGCATTGAGTAAACCCGATGATTGGGGTCCATTACATTAGATCACGTTAAAACTTTTGTTGAAATAACTCTATCATTTACATTTTAGTGATGTGACTTTTTAAAGTAAAAATAAGGCTGCGACTATTCATACCCGGGTACCAGAAGTGAGAGGTTGAGATTAAAAACTATTTAAAATATTATTGTTGGACTTATAAGACAAAAATGAGGTATCAAATGAAAGATAATTGAATGGACTATATGTTTGTATACTTACTTCTTCGGTTTAACTAAAATAAACTACCACAAATGACATCCGAATAGCATTGGTCTAATGGGACCCGGGTGCGAATGGCGGCGCTGCGTGTCTGGGGCCATTATGACTAAACACTTAACACACACACCAAGAAAAACTGCATATAAAGATATACAGAACTTTTTTGATATAATGAAACCAGAAAGGTAAAAAAATTGGATTGAAAATGAAAGACAAAAATATACTAGGTCTCTGGCAACAAGGAGTAGGAGGAAGAAAGCGTAGCCTAGTTCTTGAGAACCCTTAATGTTTTTATGTTATCAATAAAGGTTGAGCACATTGTAACAGTTGTGCTTTATTGAATTTGTAATCGCTTTTTGTGGAATACTTGATGCGGCCCAGTCGCTCTCAGACACTACCTCCTGCGACCCGCGGATGATTTCAGTTTGAGACCCCTGCTATAGATATTATTTTTAATGCGTGCATATATATTATATATGTCGAGAAGTCTCTTCTTCTCTTCAAAAATTGTTCAGTTTCATTAGATAAGTTTCATGTTCTCTATTCTATGTATTTAAAATTAGTCCTACTGTTTTTCTTTATGGATTCCACAATGCATCATTTTCTGATTGTGTAAATAAACAAAATGTGTAGGCACATTTCAAAATTGCCTAAAAGCAATGGACAAGGACACAATTCGCCTAGGTAAAAAAGAAATATTTATGTCAATTTTGGCAATAAAAAGGGCGAGGCATCTTTTTGGTGAGTCCCCCCCCCTTCCTCACCATGAGTTGACTCCCTTATGCAGTGGCGTGCTATGGGTTAGAGCCACCGGAGGTGGCCAATATTCCCAACCTCTCCCCTTGTCCTCCTCTCCTAAACTAAAAGCAGGTCTGCAACTGGCCAAGAAGGCGTCCCTCCTAATAAACAAACAAGTGCCACCCCATGTGGAACACCCCCTCCGCAACTCCTTCCTGCGCCACTGCCAGGATAGTTGAAATAAATGAAAATGAGTTACCACTAGAACAATGAAACATTCATCAATTTAATTTGGAATTTTTTGTCTAAACAAGGGAAATAATCGCATACAAATTCAGAGATGTCAAAGACTTGTTTCCCCTTTCGATATGAACTCAAATGAATAACCTTTATTGGGTTGTTTTAAGATTGTGTCTTTTAAAAAATCTTGTTTGCTAGTAAACGATGAAGTTTCTTGGTTAACGGTGGTGGGGGGTGGCATAATTATCCCACCATCTGGACGGCTTTAACCCTCGTTACGCCACTGTCTAGTGATTATATCTTGGGGCTCAGTTTCCACCATAATTTCTGAAACACGGTCACAAATTTAGGAGTGCAATATTAAGGTAAAGTGTCGGCAGCAAGGGCAGTTTAATATCCGATTTGAGATTAAACGATTCAGCTGTATTTCCTCACCATTCGGGATCATATTGTAGAACAACAGTTTATATAGCTGGCGTATGAAGGGAGTGAAGATGACGGACCCCTCCCTTGGGGGAGGGGGGTCTTTATAATGAGAGGCGGAGTTTTTGGAATGTTCCATTTGGTGTCACCTTTCTCGTGCGGAACGCATCCCCTGGTGGCGTTATTGTAAGGGGGTTATCAAGTACGACCCGCCACTTTCTATTAATGCTACCTACTGTATTATGTAGTCTATTGTATGTATAGAATACGGTCATTGATATTTACATATATTCAATTACAAATGTATTCATTCAGAGGCAGTTCTGTCAACGCAACCAACACTTAGCATATAATATGCAGTTTTAAATATTGATATCAATAAAATCGCCAATGCGCTTTATAATATCCGACATGAAAGCCTAATTAAATTTTAAGTTAAAGTATTGTGCGATCATTTTTAAATAAATTCTTAAGGTTTTCCACAATATAAATGTTTTTAAAAAAACAACATTAAAAAAAAATTCAAAATATCATCTACTTTCAACTACTTCCGATGAGATACCTTTTAAGTTTATGCAAGTTTTAATCAATAAACTGCCAATCATTACTCCTTGTTCAAACTCAGTCAAAATAAAGCGGACTTCTGTATTTTAAAAATTTTTATGTGTATCTTGAAAGAACAAGCAAGACTACAGCTTCAATGTTTGACGAAATAAATGTAAAACATTCTCTGAAACAATTCAAAGTAACATTTTTATTAACACAGCAAGCAAAATATTTTAGCTTCAGTTATCTGGTTAAAAAAAAATTCTCTTTCCATGTACGTGAGTTGTGCCATTGATTTACGCCTGCGCAAACCTTTCGATCAGTTCATTGGCCGACGAAGATTAAAATTATCCAATGAAAGTAAGGCTACCACATGCGTTTTGACAAGTCCCAATAAATGAGGCTCTAACAAATGTGTTTTGTTCTCCACTATGACAAACCCCCTATTCGGTTCCGGTTACCTTCAGTGTGTTGTGGATAGATACGTGATGTTAAATGACATTGTCAACGGCACGGTTTTAAGACATAAAGCGTGTTGTGAAATTACCTGCCATTTTTATAGGAACAGTAGCATTATATTAAGTTAAAGTTATAAAGGTATTAGTATTGTAAGTTTAGTTTGTATAAAATATTTTTTTGTTTAACTATAACAAGTTATTAAATGTTATCAGTATTAGATCTAAATCTGGCTACCGGCATCGACGCGCAGTAAAAACAAACACGAAACAGCTGATCAAAATATTCCGTTTATTTAGCGGCAATTTAGCCAAAACGGTGCGATTTGCCCACGTAGTAAAATGACTAAATAATGTAATGATAATTAGGACTTCTTTTTTTTTTACGAAAACCAATTAGACTATATGTAAAATAATCTGCGGCCTATAATTATAAATTATATAATGACCAATAATGACAATATCACAATAATGTCAATAATTATATAATGAAAATGATTGAATAAAAGTAAAAAAAATAGCCTAGTAACTAGTAGTTGTCGGTAGTGTTAGAAGTAGAAGGCCTAGATATAGATTAGCAATGATTAGCTTATTATTTTATTATTATTTAACTTTTTAAGTTATTAGGTCAGATAAAATATTTTAAATGGTTAAATTTATTAGCCCTGCCTATCTAAATCTATCTTAGAATCTTACTGATTCCTAGACCTAGTCGTAGTATAGGCCCTTGGATGGGCCTAATATTCAAAGACTTATTATAATATTCATATTCTAAATATTATATTTATTTAGACTACATTCATATACTATAGGCAGGAAAGACTTTAACTTTAATATTTATCAACAAAATTTGAAATGTTCATCAATCCGTATAATAATTATATAAATAATCTAATATTAAAAGTATTGTAACAGTAGCAGCCAAATGAATTGGCAATTTTAAAAAAAATAACTTGGCTTGTATTATGATGTAATTTTTTAAATTATAAAAAAATTTATCCTATATAAATAATCAACTATAAAATTATTATTTGAGTTAGGCAAATGTCCAGCAGTAGGGGTCCTCAAACTACATCTCATTGGCCAGATCTGGCCCACGAGGAGTCCTAATCTTGCCGCCATGTGGGTACATGGGTTGCAGTGGAATCAATAATGGCCCATCTCATTGACACTAGCCTATAGCCAAACCCCTGTTATTTTGCACAAGTAAGATCTATGCAGATTGAATAGGAATTTTTAAAAAAAATTTAACCTCTAGTGGTGCCAACAGTGTCTGCGGGACAGTTAACCGCACACTGAATAAAAGGTTTGAGGACCCCTGCCATATACCTTAGTCTATAGGCTAGATAATGGGGTCAATAATAAGCTTTATTATTGAGAAAAAAAAATTGTAAAAATGATTGACATATTACATAGATTTTTATTCTGACACTTACCCATTGTATTAGCACATATTTGTATTTCTTATAATTTAAAACAGGTCTACATTTTACATTTCAATTTATGGGATGAACTTCATTTTAGTGTAGGCCTATATATCTTTTAGGCAGGGCTTTTGGCCATGCAATTTATTTTTTAAAAATATTTCTGCAGAGGATGTATTTTATATTTCAAGGAAAGAGGTCATTAATGATAAAGTTGATGGGAAGATAGTCAAAAAGTATGGGTATTGGGACAGCACAACAGTAAGGGGTATGTAAGGTTTTGGATGAGAGGCTGGAAATAAAGTGGAAATAGCAGAACAAGGTATGTGGAAGCTTGAAACAGAAAGACAGGAAAATAAAAGGTGAATGTTTTGGCTAAGAGCCTTCCTCAGCAGACAGGACAAATGGAAAGCTAACAAGAAATTAAAAGTATCTAAAAATAAAAAATAAAAATATTTTTTTGCAATTAATGTTATTGTCAAAAGTTGCATGGGCCTTGAAGGGAAAAGGTAGCGGGGGGGGTGTGATTAAGGCAAGGAGGGTGGAAAGAAAGCAAGACTAGTTTGTATTGAAGGTTTTGGTGGGAAGGGCTAGGATTTGTGTGAAAGTAGAAGTCATGGATGAAGTTGTGGGGAAGAAATGAGGATAGGTTAAGGGGAGGATTTAAAAAATTTCCCACCACAGAAATCCTTTGTTTTATTATTTTATATTTATTTTTAAATTATTATTTTAATTTAATTCTATGTAAATTTTTTTTACTTAGAATATTTAGACACAACCTAATCTATTTATATCTTGATGAGCTGAGATTTCGTTTTAATGTTTATATGTACTTTGTTATTAATTAGTACCAATAGCAAATTCATTTTAACTTTTTTTGAAACATTAATATCAAAAAAGCAACAAACATTATGTAACTAGCCAAGAAGAGTTATTAGGTAAATATTTTCCTACCATACTGATGTAAAGGTGTTTTAATCTATTACTTAATGTCTTGATATGAAGTCTATACCTCATTTTCTGCCATTTCCACAACAAGAGCTTGGTCATCTCTTGATCTAATTTTCATTTTTAAAGTATATATAGATTGTATTATGTTGTTTGTTAAGGGATTTTGACAAGCAAAATGTTATCGCTTGCTTGTGATGTTCTCATTTTACCATTCAGTTTTTCGATCAGTACTGCTCAAATTTTTAGCATAACTTCAACACAGTGTTATCAATAGTCACTCAGTATGAATATTGATCTTTTCCCTTAACAGATGAGAAGCAAAAAGAAGTAGGTTTATGTGATGAGATTTTTAAAAATTTTAAATGGAGGAGTGTGGGGGAGGGGTTGACATCTGTTCATCTAAAACTACATTTTGTAATGCACTAAAGCACACGATTGTCCATGTTATAGTTATAGCTATACTACATCTATGTAATCCTGATAGGTGTCTGTTGTAGCTTACCTTTGTCGTGTCGAGATGAGGAAAAATTTTATTTTTAAAATGATTAATTCTATGTAAATAAAATTATGTAATTTATGCTTCAACCAATAAGTGCTCTTGCCTCTATTTTTAAAAAAAAGTGTATTGGTCACCTATACTTTTTTAACGTAACTTTTTTTTTCTAAGAAGACCAAAACAATGACATTTTTTTAATGTAGTTTCTGATTTATAGTATATTCCATTGTCTTGACTACATTTAGACTGGTGAGAAACTGGAAATCAGTTAAGTGCCGCGCGTAAATATTTTTAACTAAATCATTCTTAATCTCCTCGTTTCTAGCTTTGTTTTATGTTTGATCACACGGACAGTCTATATTTTATTATTCTGTAAGAAACACTTATTTCATGGGAAGAAACACTTATTTCATGACCCTTTTTGTGTGTTATAAATAAGTGACATGAAGCTGTACTTTTCATTGTTCAATCATAGTGTGAAATTAACCCCTTCTGTTCAGAACGTTCTATCTGAGAGCAGAAGTTGATTACACATAAATTAGGAAACATTAAAAGTATTCCAAAGTGTGGGTTGTCTAATTTGATTATAATAACCTTAAATAGGCCAGTTAATAACAAAAAAATAAATTTTTATTTCATCTTTACTAATTTAATGCATTTATTGTAAATATTATTATATTTGTCCTGATTAATTTCCTTTATGTGTCCTTATTTCTTGTCTTTTTTTCTTGTTTTTTTAAAAAGGAAAATTGGCACCAGGGTCAGAGTGACATCAGCATGGCTTGTAAGCATGGCATTTCAACTCTATCACTATGCATGAGGAATCCAGGTACTGTGGCCAAAATCCTGCAGTGCGCTAGAGGTGACTTGGTCAGGTGGACAACGGTTTGCAGCTACAGCACAGACGTCAAGTCGAACACAGCAGATGTCAAGCCCAGAACAGCCACCAGCAAATACAAAGTCGTTGTAGTGGGTGGTGGCAGTGGGGGCTGTGCAGTGGCGGCAAAGTTCTCCTCACTTGGTAGGCAGTGTGCCGTCATTGAGCCAAATGATGTGAGTCAATATGTTGTTTCCTGTAAATGTTGCTGCTTGGTAGGCAGTTATGTTGTCACTTGATAGGCATTGTGGGTAGGCAGTGTGTTGTCACTTGATAGGCAATGTGTATAGGCAGTGTGTTGTCACTTGATAGGCATTGTGGGTAGGCAGTGTGTTGTCACTTGCGATACATTGTGGGTAGGCAGTGTGTTGTCACTTGATAGGCATTGTGGGTAGGCAGTGTGTTGTCACTTGAGATGCATTGTGGGTAGGCAGTGAGTTGTCACTTGATAGGCATTGTCGGTAGGCAGTGAGATGTCATTTGAGCATTAACAGAAATGAATGAAGTCTGTGGTATGTATATGCCATTTCTTATATGATGTTTGGACACCTCTTTGGGTTTGAAATAAACTCAGCCTCACAAGGACTTTCTGAACAATCCTCATTACCGCCCCTTAAGACAAACAGGAGCTCCTTAGCTTTATACACCTCTTAACCCATGAACATAATATACTTGATATCAGCAAATTAAACCGGTTGAAGGCGTCTTTTTTTTTGGGGTGGGGGGGGGCGGGGGTGGAAGGCGTAACGTAAGCCTACTAGTTCAAAAGTGGGGGCCTATGTGATATCATGAAATGAGGGTGGCCTATGTGATATCATGAAATGAGGGTGGCCTATGTGATATCATGAAATGAGTGTGGCCTGTGTCATATCATGAAATGAGGGTGGCCTGTGTCATATCATGAAATGAGGGTGGCCTATGTGATATCATGAAATGAGGGTGGTCTATGTGATATCATGAAATGATGGTGGCCTATGTGATATCATGATATGAGGGTGGCCTATGTGTTTCATGAAATGAGGGTAGCCTATGTGATATCATGAAATGAGGGTGGCCTATATGATATCATGTAATGAAGGGACCCATGTGAGATCATGTAATGAGGGTGGCCTATGTGATATCATGATATGAGGGGAACCTATGTGAAATCATGTAATGAGGGTGGCCTATGTGATTTCATGAAATGAGGGTGGCCTATATGATATCATGAAATGAGGGTGGCCTATGTGATATCATGAAATGAGGGTGGCCTATGTGATATAATGAAATGAGGGTGGCCT